>VZTJ01004301.1:1738-176949 GCA_013397795.1 Orthonyx spaldingii | reverse complement strand
CGGGGCGAACCCCGCGGGAGCATCGCGGGGCCGGCGGGAGCCTTTGTTCGGCGGAGGGGGGCGAGTCCCCCCGGCGTCGTAGGGTCTCCCCGGTGTCGCAGAGTCCCCCGGTGGTGTGGGATCCTCCCCGCCTGAGCCGCCCCTGGTGGGTGCGCGGTGCGGGGCGGCCCCGCGCCCCCCTTCGCCCTCCGTGCGCGGGGTTTGACCGCCCAGTGCCGCTCACCCCCATCGCGGGTGGGGTGGACACGCAGAACACGGAATAACCGGCCCGGGGGGAGGAGATTTACCTCAGTGGCGTCCCCAGTGTCACCAGTGGGGCCGTGGGCTGTAGCCCGGAGTGTGTCAGTAGTCCTGAGGCCAAGGCGATGGGCATCGCGATGGGAGCAGGTCGCGATCGCCCGCGGTCTCCCCGTGGCTCCGGCAGCCCGGTACGCCACGCAGAGCCATTCCCGAGTACCCATCAGCCATTCCCACCCGGCGGACCGAGGTATGCCTGGGTTTGCTTGGCACGGGGTTGGACTTCACGGCAGTTCCCACCCTGGCACGCCAGACCCCTGTGGGAGCACTGCTCCTCTGAAGGTTAAACCAGTCGATATTTCTTTCTGGAATTTTCCTAAATGTAGCCAAAACGGCCTTTGCTTTATCCCAAAAAAACCAGACCCCCTTCGACGTGACCTGGTCTAGGACCTGCCGTGAGTTTGGAGTCGGGCGTTTTGCTGCCCTTCTGCTTCTCGATCGGCTTCCTCCTCCTCCATTTACGTTTTCCTATCCCCAGATCAAGCCGAGGTTGATAAAGTGGGGAGCGTGAGCTCAGCAGAAATCATGGCTTTCCCATCCCTCGCTGCAGCGCGGTCCCTGCCCATCGGTGGATCAAAAAAATAATCACGTAGCGACAGAGGAAGGAGATTTGCTGCTATGGGAGGAAAACTGGCGCGGTGTCTCGATCAGTCGATAACCAAGTGCTGTAATAAATCGCTCTGTAAATAGATTGCTAGGTGGAGAATTGGGTTTCTGGCCAGCTCAGGTGCTTTCCTGACTCTTTTCCCATGGGACTGCTAGGAAATGACAGGGGAGCATTGTGTTCCTATGGAGAGGCGCGTGGATGCTGCGGTGGTGGGGCTGTGAATCCTTAAGCACGACCTTACAATCTGAGCTTATCCATGGGCACAGCAAACTTCGGCTGGGCCAGAGTCTGCATGATCCCTGAAGAGTATCTTTTCAGCCACTTGCCCTGCAGTCACACGATTTCCCCCACATCCTTGAATAAACTCACCGTTCTCATTTTTACATTTTATTTCATTATAATAGGAGGGTTTTCTATGCCTTTTTCCCTCACGAGGGCTCTCCCAGCCTTTGTCCTCCCTCCTGGCTGTGATTTTTGATCCCCAAGACTGTTTTGGAAGCTGTCAGTCAGGCTGCTGATGGCAGGGAGGGTAATTCAGCAGCCACAGCACACAACTAATAGGCTTTTGTTTCCTGGGCTATCGATGATGATGCAACTTCATATTTATTTATTTATTTATTTATTGCAATTGATGCATCAATCAGGTTGGCTTTAGAGATTTTTCCTCTGTGTTGAAAGGCCTGGTGTCCATCAGCAGCATTTGGAAAAAGCTTTATTTGAATTCATCGTGTATTTAAAATGTAGATCTGTTTTGTGAAGTTATTTGTTCTGTGCATCCACTGCTCCTGTTATGATTTGTAAACTCCACATTTTAACCGTCTTTTTCCTTCTTATTTTGGGTGGGGAAGCTGCATTTTAAGATTCAAGGTATCAAATGCCTGACATGATGTCTGCTGTTACAGCATCTTTCACAAACACCAGTACTAAACCACTCAGACAGTCAAACCTTTGGGATTCTTTGCTAGGCAAATCTGAATGCTTTATGCCTAATTGTTTTTGTCTGGGATGTTTATGGTGAGTTTTGTGAGCATTGATCAGGTTTGCAGGAAAACCCCTGAGAATGTGAAGCGCCAGAGGTCAGGCACTTGGGAAATATGAAACCCAGGTTATCTGTGCAACCTTAATTTAGCTCATGTCAAGGTGCGGCTGGACTTGAAATCCTCATCCCCTGCTTGATTTCTGGGAGAACAGAATTCTGCTGCGGATGGAAGAACGGATCGCTTCTTCACATGCCCGCAAGTCAACAGGGGGAGTCCTGGGAGCACAGGGACAGTGCTAGTCCCTCCACTGGTTCTACACCTTGGCACCACCAAGCTGGCAAGGAGGAGCAGGGTTCATCATCACAGCCTTGGGACCACGCGTGTCCTGTAGTCCTGGAGCTTAAGCACCTCGAGTCTGGGGAAAATGGGAGCAAACTTCCAGTGTCTGGAGGGGGTGTACAAGGAAGATGGAGAGGGACTCTTCATGAGGAACTATAGTGCCAGGACCAGGGGGAATGGCTTCCCACTGCCGGAGAGTAGGTATAGATGGGATAGTGGGAAGAAATGATTGTCTTAGAGGGTGGTGAGGCCCTGGCACAGGTTTCCCAGATCAGCTGTGGTTGCCCCATCCCTGACGGTGTCCAAGACCAGGTTGGACGTGGCTTGGAGCAACCTGGGCTAGTGGAAGGTGTCCCTGCCCATGGCAGGGGCTGGAACAGGATCTTTTAAGGTCCCTTTTAGCCCAAACCAGTCTGGAATTCTGTCATTCAGGCATGACTGGAGAGTTTCTAAAGTCGTTTGGGGTGGTTGGTTTTGGTGAGCATAGTGTGGCCATTTTCTGCCCAATTGCAGTTCTCTCTCTAAACCGTGCAACTTTTGAACTCAATTCCTTTAAAAGTACATTTATGAGGGAGCAAACAAGGTCGTTGAACCATTGGAAGCATCTTAGCCGGTCAAACTTGATTTCAGAAATTCCTGCGTCCCTTCGGTTTGTAAATAAAAGGGAATTTGTGTTCCTTCTTGCACACAAAACACCGGGGTTGAAGGCATGTTTGTTGTGTTGCTGATGAAGCTCCCAGCGTGGTCCTGGACTCTGGCTCCCTGAGATGGGCTGGGTGCAGCTTTCAGCTTTGGAACATGGTGATTTTCTTGTGTTGAGGTTTAAAAGAGCATCTGAATTTCTTAGACTTTGTCCTGCGTGCCGACGTTTGCTTCACTTCCTCTCAAGCAAACGGGATTTCTCCCCTCTCGACAAAGTAAACATGAGCATAAATATTTAAAGGATCACGGCTCAAGTTTGCAAATTGGAGACTTTCTCTAGCATTCCTTTGGAGAAAAGCAGCAGCATCAGAGATTTGGGATGTGTCTGGGTGCTTCCCTGCTCTGGGGAGAAGCTTGATAATTCTTTGGGCCTCATGCTGTGAAAATACTCTGCTGTGTTTTCAGGTTAGATGGCTGGGATTATCACAAAGCTTGGATTTCTTATGGCATTTTAGGGACAAAATGCTGCTGATGGGATGTCTATGGATCATTGGAATTGAGATTGGTTCTGTGGAATTTTATTTTTCTTTTTACACAGGCCACATTTTTCCATAGGTTTTGGGTATACGTGTGAAGGCACAGGTGTTCAGGGTTGAGACTGTAGAAATCAAACTTGTGAAACTCTTGCCAAATAATGGATAAAAACAGGAAAAAAAGGGGAATGGAATAGTCTTTGTTTCCTTTGTGTGACACTTTAATATTAAATCTCGTGCTGTGTTTGACAGGTCAAACACCACGGTGACATGTATGCCTCTCGCTCCTGTGATTGTGTTGATGTCTTAACCTCTGTGTCTTGCAATTGAACTTTTAAAAATGGAACTCAGCAAACCACATGACCTCAGAAAATAAAAAAATTCAGGAGGGAAGGCTGTTGAACAGGGGTTTTTAGAGTTGAACTAATTTTTGTGTCTGTTTTAAAAATATTATCAGGAGTTGCAGTTTTGTTAGATCTTGTGGTAGCATTGTTCTCTCTTGGGGGAGGAATCTATCGACCCCTTTTTCACAGGTACCTGTGGAAAAATCTTATAGGTGAGGTGAGAGTTCCATGTCTTTGCCAGAAATGCTTTTTATTCCTAACAAACCCCCCATGATCTTAATGCTACCTCTGATGAAGGAATATAGGCTTGCCTGGGTCAGAAGGAAACTCAAGAGGTCACTTGGTCCAAAATCTTGCTCCCAGCAGGACCATCTGCAAAGTCACATCGGGTTCCTCGTGGCTTTAAGTGTCTCATGTTGGTCATCTTTCAGCTGTGGTTTGTGAGCTGCAGTAGGAGAAGGGAAAGGATGTTGTTTGAGCTGTGTTGGGTGGGAAGCGTCTAAGGAGAATGAGGTTATCCGTGATCCACTGCTTGCAGAGCTCAACCTTCCACCTGCAGCCTGTTAAACTGGTGCTTCCCACTGCCTTTCTATGAGTTCATTGAGCTGGTCTTGTCACAGGCTGCAGCCGAAAGAGGATCTGACCTGGCTGAAGTTAATCTTGGGAGGGGAACAGGGATGGTCCATGTCCATTTGCTGATAATCAGCGTGAAGCTGGCACGCGGCTCCACAGCGTTTTGGTGGAAACTCCTCAGAGTTTTTCTAGGCAAAATGAAATAAATAAATACCTGTGATTTGAGGATTGTTGTTACTCTTTTAGTTACTTTCTGCCATTAAAGTTTTGCATTGCAGTTTCTCCTTAGGCACGGATGGGCATCCCTTTGGAGAGGGCTGAGACATTTCTTTGTGTATGGCTCTCATCCGCCTTTGGCTGTTCACACCATGCCAAACCATGGTGAGACAAAGCCATGGGCCGTAGTTTTGGGCTCTGTTGGTGCTTTTTGTCAGCCCTTCTTTAGAGTTTTGCTAAGAGACTCATGAGGAGACAGAGTGAGGTCTTCAGCCAGGCAAATTTTTTACCAAGGGAGATGGGGCTCAGGAATGGAAAGGCTGTGGTGCACTGAGGATATTTGGGGTAGGACAGCAGTGAGGCTGGGTCGTGTCAATGCCATCGTGGAAAACGAAGGTAGGAGCTACAGGAGCTGGTGAAGCAGCCAATTATCCTGGTCAGATATACAGTGTGCCAAGGTTTGGGTATAGATACTTGTGCTGTCTCGGCATTAAGCACCCAGATACAAGCTTGAAGTTTGCTTGGACCCTTTGAGATCCATCTCTCCGTCCTCCCAAGGAATATTGATATTCCCTAGTTGGATCCTCTTTCTGTTGATGCGAGATCATCACGTGGGGAGCTCAGCCAGCTGTGTCTCATCCAAGCTCTGGTCTCACACACCTACAAAGTTATGTTACTTTTTTTGCAGCTCCATGCCTGACTTAAAACAAGATGTAGGCATGGCTCTGCTGTGGTCTCATATCATCTCTCTGTTGGGTTCTGATGTGCTTTTAAAGATCTCTTCTAGGTTATGGAGGAAAGTTATGAAATCCCTGTGGGTGTTAAGGCCCCTAGGGATAGGCTGGCTCTGTGTGTAGGTGATCCCCTTCGAGGGGAGGGCTGGACTGGACCCTTTCAACCCTAGTAGTATTGAGTAGTATTGGTGGTTCCAATCTGTCTGCCCAGCTTCTCTTGGAAAAATCATCTTGGTTTCCATCCCTGTGACTCGTAGGAGTTACTGCAAATCCCTGTTAGGAGCAGTGGGGAGCGGAGCAGGGGGCTGCCCCCTTGGACGCTGCATGAAGTAGCAATGGAAAAATATGGTTTAAAATAAACAAATGCCTTGGTTGCCATCTTTAAATGTAAAAATAGCCAAAATATATGGGTTTCAATATAATTTTTGGGTCTTATTTGCTGGTCTCTTCACCTTGAATCACTTCTGGCATCCCCCAAATGACCTTGAGTCCTAGAGTTACTCTTTGGATGCCTGTTCCAGGTCTTGGCTTTTATCCATCGTGCACAGATACTCTGACAGCCTCTGTGCTGTTTTTTAATCAAAATTCTTTGGACTGTCTTCTATCTCTTGCAAAGCATGACCTTTAAAAAGGTAGAGGATCCTGGATATGCTGTATCATGGCTGAGCATTGATGGAAGAGGAGTGTTTAATCCAGATAGATCCATCTTTGGAAAACCTGAGCTTTAAAACCAACCCAGACTATGAACGTTTTTGATAGACTGCCAAGAATTCTTTTATTGTATTCAACATCTACATGGTTGGTTTTGAGGGATGAACTTAAAACAAGTTAACTGAAAATATTTACTTTAGTAGACTTCCATAACTCTACTGTCTTTTCATACTTCACGTAAATACATAGACCAAAAAAAAATTCTCCTGAATGTTGCCATTTAAGCTTTTATGGCACTTGTCTATGAACTGTTAGGTTGGTTTGTGGTTTGTGCTTGTTGGGTGCACAGGACAGTCTCCCCGGGGAGGAATTAGTAAATGATTTAATTGTTGAGGAATGTGGTCCCATTAGGCCAAAAAGGATCACAGTGGATCATTAGAAATGTTGTGCTTGATTAAAACAATGCTGAGCAATTCATAATGATTTTTTGAAATAAATGGGTTTTTTGGAAGAGGGAGGTTATGTGGGTAAATAACCCTTCTGGGGGTTTCTTTAAGTGCAGAAGACCCAATCTCTGCTCCTTAATTCACCAGTTGCTCCATAAGCGGGGCATCATTATGTGGAATTTGTTGCTGCTGGTGGTGGCAAGGATGGCTGAACCACTCCAGCTCAGCAAAGGGATTTGGAGAGATATTTAAAAGCAGAGCCACTGTTTCTTTTGCTTCTTTTCATCCGAAAATAAAGAACCAGCCCTGCTGCCAAGGGATGCGGCGGCCCAGGCACCTCCCTTGGGATTTGGGCCCCGCGTCTGTGGAGCGCAGCGAAACGTCTGGCTGAGCAACGAGGGCACGCTCTCGGTCTCCTCCTCCCTGGCCAGCCCGTGGAACAAATAACCTGCACAGGCAGGCGCCGGCGTTCCCTGTCAGGAGAGCCGGGGCAGCCATCGCCAGGATAATCTTATCCGGAGGCGCTTCACCCTGCCTGCCAGGTAGACAAGGAGATAGGAGGACAATGCGGAGCAGAGGTCAGGTTTGAGGTGCCTGCAGCAGATAACGAGGAATCTTAAGAGTTTTTCTCAGCTATGAAGAGAATGAACTTTACCAAAAGCAGCCGAGGAGTCTGCAGGGAGGATTGGATAAACCCACAAATCCTTTTGCTGCTCTCTGCTTAACCTCGCTCGACTCCAGGGGTTGCCGAGTGCACCTTGACTTGTCAGAGCACTTGTTTCAAAGCATAGTTCCCTTCTCCAAATGCATCTCTGATCTCACTGCAATCCACAGGGATTTGATTAAGGAATTTATTAGCATTGCTAAACATTAGCAGCACTATTTCTTCTTATGTCTTTAAGAAATAACTTGCCAAGAAAGATGACTTGGCAGCTGTTGTCTATTCCTTGCCCCACCAATTTTGTGGAAAAGACATGGACTCATGCGCATTGTTCCAGGCTCCAATCTCTTTGTAATTCCAGGTGGAAGCTGCCACCTTCCAATGTTTTGTTTCTGAGTTCAGCTGTACTATGCTGTGTTTCTTCATTTATGTGATTTAAATACCCCTCTAGAGACAGTGCTGTTCGCCTGGGGTGAACAATACAATAAAGATGAGGAGAAAAATATGTTAAAAAAAAAAAAAGGGACATTTCCAGCAAATGGGGTAAGGAGTGAAAATGAGCACAAAAGTCCATGTCGGAGGGATTGAGGATTCATTCTCCCACCTAAAAGTCTTTGCTGGAACAAGGAAAAATAAAAATTTCTGCCTGAGTATTTTCCTGTTCGCGAGGAGAGAAGGTGTGAATCTCACCCAGTGTTTGCTGGCTGGGTTTTAGCAACATTAGGGGTTTCCTCCCCTGTTTTTTCTCTGCAGCTCAGCTGCTTGAAGGATGCTTTCATTTTTGTTTTGTCACGAAAGATGTGAAACCTGAGGAGCAAAAGTTGAATGAGATGCTTTATGCAGTTGTTGCCGTCTAAGGAGTGGCCCTGCGTGAAACTTTCTCAATTGCACACAAAACTCATTTGAAAACAGTCTCAAAGTAGCTCAGTCTGATATTTGTGGTTCAGACGGTGTGGTGGGGACATTGTGATCTTCTGTCTTGTGTTGGGTCTATTTCTAGTAAAAGTGGAATCCTTGAGAGAATATCTCAGAAAAATGATTGGAAATTAAAACCCGGAGACATGGATTTACAATGGTTTGGTGCAGTTTTTCCTGCGTGTTTTGAAGTTATTTTTCCCTGAGCAGGGACTATCCTCTGCGCTGAGAAAGGTGGGGTTTTTTTCCCTCTTCTTGTAGGACTGGATCAACTTTCTTTGCCCCTTTGGGAGCATTAATCTACATACTTTCCTTTTAGGTATGCTCTTCAGGGGCTGTGAGGGGACAAGCATTCAAAAAACTTGAACAATTTTCCTTAGGTGAAGGATCATTACAGGTTCAGGTGCTGCCATTATTAACGAGACTCCCGCCAGCTGCAGTTTAATTTTTTAAATGTCTAAACGTTGAAATTCCAGATTGTTACACAAGTATGTGTGTTGGTGTGCTGTGAGAGGTTGGAACTCTGGACTGCTGGGATAATTCTTAGCTAATGGCATTGGTGGATTTGAAGAGAATGTCAGTCTGCGAAATTAGTCACCAAAATTATAAAAAAATTCAGCCTGTTTGGTTTCTAATGTAATGTGGCTCCATGTAATGTGGGGTGCAAAATGATTGTAAAGCTGCAAAGTCAAGTGGGAAAACTGAGTGGAAAATAGTGAGTTAGGGATCTGGTGCACACCAGGAGACCTTGAGATGCTTCTCCTGGTGGGCATCTTCTTCAGGAGCAGCCCATTGAGATGGGTGTCCTTGGAGCCCTGGGGATGGGAGAAGCAAGATGGAAGAAAACAAAGCTCAAAACTAACCAGAGGAATTCCTCTGGCTTAGTTTTGGATTGTGCTAGCTGGAGTATCATCCTTTAGGGAAGACAGAAGGTGCTGTGGTGGCACTGAGGACCTGGGTTAGGCCATGTTAGACCTGGGATCATCCCCTGTGTTTTTGCTGGTGTTGCTGGGATCTTCTGTTTCATCCCACACTTCCTGGTGCTCAGCAGCTCTGAAATCTGGACCTGAACTGGATGGGGCAGGGGAATTGTTTTGGCTTTAGGGGTTTTTTTGCTGCTGTTGTGGTGGAGTTTTTTGTTTGCTTTTTGTTTTACCCCTAAATACCTAAAAATACCCCCAGCTCTGGACACCTGGTGGGAATCACCACCTATTGTAGAGGCAAGTAGGGAAGTAAATTCTTTGTGGTGGCATTTGCTCGCTGAGAAGAGTATTTTTTTAATGCATTTCCTTTCCTCATTCTCAACATGGATTTTAATTCCTCAAGAAACAAGGTGTGGTGCCTCTGGTGCCTTAGTGGAGATTGGAATCCTTTGGTGCATGTGCTGAGATCCACAGGGGAAGTTTTGGGTAGATGAATTTGGGGTGGGCAGCTGTGCAACTGTGTGTTATTTTGAGGAAAACAAGTATTTTGCTTATGTTACAAAGTACTGCTGAGGGATTCGTGTTGCAGGTGAAATTTTGGGTTACCTGCTTCACTCACCATAATGTGCTGAAAAATTATCAATACACATTTGATCTTCCTTTTTTTCTCCCAATTTTTAAACCTTTTGTTGTCCTGAAGCTGTTGATTTTTGGGCTAAAACAATATGAGGCAATCGCTGTGGTCTGCAGGGTGGGGCTCGGAAAGGTCTTGTTGCTGATTCCCTTCGATGGGAAGAGCTAATTATAGAGACAAACTGGGGAAGGAAGAGAACGGAGTCAATTAGAGCATCCAGCACAGTTTCCTTTAAATTAGAGGTTGGGCTGGAGAGATAAAAAAAACCAAACCCCAACATTAAAGAGGAACAGAGTGAGATTTGAAATGCTCTGGTACACAGTGAGTTTGGCAGCTACAGCAGATGTCCTGCAGTTTCAATTTTATGTAAAGAATATGTTGAATTAGGAGTTTTATTGCCAGAATTGCCAAATCGAGCTGAAAAGACAGAGGAGATGTTGCTGCTGCTTTTATTCTTTAATATACTTTTGGCTTGCTGTAGGTCGAGATAGTGAATGAAGCAAAGAAATACCTTGTCCCCATTGTTGAGTAAAATGGATTTTGTGGGAAAAAGGAATTAATTTTAAGGCTTTAATGCTCAGAATGTTATATTTTCATGAAAAGACTACCTCCATCTTTGTACATGTGGCATGGATCAGTTTTGTACGTGTTTTATCCCTTGTTGGAGAGGTCACTAGGGCTAAACTTCTTTTTCTTGCAACTGTCTTATGGGTTTGAAAGTATTTTCCCCTGGATTTATATATGTTAACTCGGATTAGGGAACATAGTATTTGAAGGTATGGTGCAGACACGGTACAAGCTCTGGGCTCAGAGCGCCACAGGTGTGGAAAGCAATAAACCCCAATGCCAACTGGAATTCGTGCAAGTCAGTGAAAAACCAAAAAAGCTTTTTTGGTGCTCTGTCCAGATGATCCTCTCAGTCCCTTAACACCCTCTTGCCTCAGTTTTTAGGGCAAAGCCATGGTTGGCAGATCCTCCTGCTGTCTGCCAGGTATTTTTGCTTCCCCTTTGCCAGACTGCCTGCCCGGCAGCGTGCAATTACCGGCAATTGCTATGCACAAAGGGAGATGGCAGAGCACAGAGAAAAATCCCATAGTTTCATCGGAACGTTTCAATCCGGATTGGCAAGTTCCTTGTGCCGGTGGTGTGACTCATCCCAGGCTTCTGGAGGCCACTTCTGGCAGAGCATCAAAGGAGCTCCGCACTTCAGACCGGAGCTGAACCGAGACCTTCCTGGAGCAAGGGCTGTTTTTCTGGTCCTGGGATCTCTCAATGTGCAGAAGGTGGTGAGATGCTCACAAATCTCAACGAAATTGGTAATAAATTTGATTAATTCATTCTGAGGGTGAGAAGGATTTCTTCTTGCTGCTTTGAGCAAGGCACGTGCCTGTCTAGAGGGTCCTGCCCAACTGGGGATGGGCTGGGAAAGGCCCTCTGAGCTCAATGACACAACCAGCAGAACAGTTTGTTCACTTCTGGTTTCTTGGGTAGAGCTGGTATGCAGGGGTTCAGTGTGGCAGTTAGGAAATTCTTCAGCTAGGAAGGCAATTTTTAGTTTTATTTTTCCTGAGGGCATAGGTAGAGGTGCTGTTTGCTCAGGGCTGTGGTGCAGCAGGGACTCCTGCCCTTCTCTCTTTTGTTCTCCTGGTAAAGCTGACAATATAAATGCTTCTCCCTTGGTTTTCGTTCAATCAACTTAGCTCTAAAATCTTTGAAAGACTTAATTTTTTTTAGTTGGAGCAAAGAGTGTGAACAGCTCCACCAAGAGTTTAGGATTGTGCCACCAGGACCTAGGAGAGCTGGCAGGATGTCACTGGTCGTTTGATGTGAGAACACCCTCAAAAGCTGTACTCTTATTTTTAGGGATTTTTTTCCAATTGAAGTGCATTGTCAAATGTTTTGTGGGTTTCTAATATTATTCTATGAATTATTTACAGTAAATAGTATTTTTAGGCTTTTCTACCTTTTTACTGTATCACCTGTGTGCCCAAATTACAGTCCCAGGTCTCTTGTGAAGTCGGGGACACTTTCGTTGTTTGAGATGGATCCATAGGGTCTGTCAAGGAGAGGTAGGTCTTGGCACACCTACAGCCTTGGCTGTGGGATATTCCTCATTTGTAGGTGTCGCGTAAGGGAGAGAAAAGCTGCAGATAATATGAAAGGGATGTGTAAATATTTAGAGGCTGTTTCTTTCAGATTGTTTCCCGCAGAGCCCTGAGCTGACTTTTTGCCTGTATCTGATCAGTCAGCACAGTCGTTGAGCACGTGAAGCTTCACTGATTGCTGAGTTCTGTTTTGCTATTCGGTTTTGAGTTAGTCCTTTAGCTGAGAGCACCTAAATGCAAAGTATTGCCATTTGTGATGTGCTCGGTGGATCTCAGCTCTGAGTTGGGTTTATTTCTAATTAAGATTTTAGATGGTCACCTGTAGGTGGTTGTAAATGAAAACTGGCTAGAGAAAGCCACTGCCTGGGTACGATGTGCTGAAGGAATTCTTTGTTAGCTCTATGATTTTTAAGAGTCTCATTTAATTCTCCATGGATTCAGGTGTCTGAACATACTCAGTGCTGCTGCTGCTGTATTTTTTTTCCCTCCTCAGCCTAGTCAAGACATTAGACCCAGCTTTAATTTTCTGTGTTTCCTATGATTCTCGGTTAACCCTCTTTTCAGGAAATCAGTGGCTTCCTGCAGGCTATTTGTAGTTGCTGCTGGCCAACTGAAGCGAGGTGATGTCTACACACTGAAATATGAGGAAACCCTTGGAAAGATTTGTTTGGAGCTATCAGGATGGGTTTTTTATGTTTTTTAAAGCATTGTCGAGGTGAAAGCCCATGGCAGCAGCACTTCATTAATCTTATTCACTGGTGTTTGAAGAATATCTGATGTTGTTGTCCGTTCCTTCATACGGGAAATCTAATCTCCACTTGAATTAGCCTTTGTAATAAGGCTCCTGCTTGATAAGCGAGTAGACAAATATTGGGGCCTTGCCACCGAGGGCTTTATCCTTCCCTGAGATAAAGCAGTTGGGCTTGAACGTAGGTTATTTATGCACGGAAAACAGACTTATGAGCATTCCTGAATTGCCCCTGTTGCAGAGACCGGGCACTCCTGCCCCTAAACAAAGCCGCATTTAGTTCGATGGCTTCTTCCCTAGTCCAGGAATAAAATATTTTCCTGTTTTCCCACGTGGCCGGTATTTCTGGCGCTGCCTATGGCGTGCATGCAGAAAATGTGTAAAGAATCCGGTGTCTGTGGGCAGATCCCACGTCAGGCCAGGGCTTCCAGCTGAAAATAAGTGCAGCCTGTTCCCTCGGCGCCTACACGATCTGGAGACCTGGCAAGAAGGAGGAGGAGGATGGCAAGGGTCAGAAGCAGATTGTTGCCCTTGCAAATGAAAGCTCTCGTCCATCTTGCAATCCTGGAGGTTCAGCACCTTCTACCTTGGAAGTGAGTTGAGCTGCCCCAAGCCTCAAAGCTTCAGTGACATTTGGGGTCAGTGTCGGAAGGTGGCTGGTGTTGGAAAGAGGGAGGATAAAAATTGTTTTAAGTTGGGTACTTCTGAAGTGTCTTTATGACTTTCTAGAGTGTTGGTTGTTGTGATGAGAATTTTTTGCCTTTCTGGGTGAAAAAAGTGGAGGAAAAATTGCTTCCAGAGGTGGTCTTGCAGCTGATGGCAGGGAGCAGTAGAATAGAGATGGCAGTAGAGTTAACAGGTGGAGGAGGTTTCTTCCTGTCCTTTTACAAAGTTCCTGTTGAAGCATTGTGTTATGGGGAATTCTTTGCAAAGTAACACCAGAACATCTCTTGGAGAGCTCCCCTTTGTTAACTTCTTGCAAAGCCAGCCCATGACATGGCCATGCTCAGGATGAATCTGAAAAAAACCCTTCAAAGTTCTTCATCATATTACGGGAGATGAAGTATCTATTCTCACTTCATCCTATTTCTATATAAACTCATTAACTGACCTCTGCTTTATATTTCTCCTAATTTGTATTTTCAGTGCCCTAATGGGCCATTTGGTGGCTTCAATGCTCATCTGATGGAATCATTCTTTGTGTTGGTTTATCATGGTGCTTCTGTTTGCCCTGGTTGTGGTGTGAACAGAAACCTGGGGGACATAACGGGATGTTGAGAGAGAGAGGGGAGGGGGCTGTAGGAGGCTGTAGTTGAACAAAATCAGTCCTGATCAGCATTTGCAGTCAAGTGGGACATACAAAGTAGTCATCAACTTGCATAATTTTGGTGCAGACAATTAAAAATTCAATTTGAACAGATCATAAAGTATCCATATGTTAATTTTGAAAGCTTCTGTGTGTCTAGGTCTTGCTTGGTTTTACCTCTCATTCATGCTCCTGTGACTGTTTGCCAGCAGAACTCATGGGACTAAAACTTCCTAACATCTGGTTGGTCTTGGTCTAGTAACTATCTGCCTGTGTTGTTCCACCTTAAACCTGAGCTGGTAACCAGAGTCTTTAGGCACAGAGAATATGAATGCTCTCTTTTGGAAACTTCCCCAAATCTTGATGTTGAATGCTTTGTAGGTGTCTCAGCCTGACAGGATTTCTGGTGATTGGTGTGATGGGCCTCCACTTGACTCATTTGGACAAGTTAACCCCTTTCCTACCAGCCTGATCCAAAGTCAGAGTCCCACCATGGACATGTTCAGCTGGAGTTTTGACTAGCTGCTCGTGCTGTTGGCACATGAAGTGTAAAAAAAATACTTGCCATCCCTGGAAATGTTTTGAGTTGGCTGGTTGTCTCCATGGTAAGCCCACCTCAGTTTTGGCTTTCCTGATTCCCAAACATAGAAAGCAGTGACCAGATGATCACAGGGAGGATGTGACCTCCTCTGCAGGAATGTGCTGTCTCCATTACTTTTTTTGACTCAATGCAGTGCTTCTCGTTTTCTTCTGAAAAAACAGCTGGTTTAACTTCCCTTAGCAAAGCTTGACGCTCTCACCCAAAAAACCCCTGAACCCATCAGTAAAGGACAACCTGAAAGGAGATGTCATGGAGGGCTGTGGCAAGGACCTGCTGGGATGCAGTTAATTTATTTATAAAATCAAATTAAAAGCACATTTGCCACAGCTGCTCATTGGAGGAGCTGTTTTGATTTATATTCTTGCATCTTTTGCTTCCGAGATGAGACCCGGCGTAGCTGAACGATGAGGTTTGGGGGAATACGAGCCAAACAGATGCACTTCAGAAAATGAAACTTCAATCTTGGATTTACTTAGCTCATTTCCTGGTGTCATTACCTTATCCAGATGATGAATGTGCCTAGTTGTGGGATCCTACACTGAATACAGTTTGCAATGTTTTTTTCCCGCTCCCTTCTGTGGATCTCATCATGCAGCCCAGTTAATCCATTTCAGGCAGTTTCATTTCCATACCATATGTTCTTCAAGGCATTCTGGAGGGATAATTGTGTGGGTATAATTTACTTTGCTGTGTGATGCCAAGATGTGCTCTGCTCTTCAGGTACAGGGGGAGGGACACTTGTCCTCTGAGAAGCTCTGAGGTGACTTCCCAAGTTGAAGTCTTGATGACTTACTGAAGGTTCCATCTCCTGTTGTCTTTAGAGGAGTCAGGAAGGATGAACGCGAGGACAAGGAGATCATGTACTCACTCTGGAATGTTTATTAGACTTGCTTAACGCCCCCATCCTGCCAGTGGGATGTTTTCCTTAAAGAGCAACCATCATTTCCATAACATTAGTTATTGGGAAATGTAGGAATGTAAATATTGTGGTGAATTTAAGGGATTGAGGATCTTTCCTGCTCAAATCTCCCTAGCTAAGTGTTAATGTAAATGATAAAACTGAATTATGTACTCGGAGAAAGCCCCATCCCTTTTGAGTTTTTTCCTATCTAACAAATTGTGGAGAACAAACTCAGCTGCAGTTGCGAGTGGTTGTCAAGGCTTCACTAATTTTCCCAAATTATTGGAACAATGAACTGTTGACAAATTTAGCAGCATCTAGATGGTACTAAAAAAGTTGAAACTTTCGTTCTTTAAACAAATCTATTTTACAACTGTCTTTGAGCAAAGTTTGTTTCAGTTGGTTTGTGTTAGAGGTGAACAGGTCCTTGGACTAAAGATGTGACTGAAGTCTGGAGGAAAAAATACTCAATTGGATTATTTGGTAATTTAGGCTAGGAAATCTCTTCCTTGCACACACTTCCATAGAGTTTGGGGTTTTTTAAACTAAAATTTGATTTTTTAATGATGAATGGAACCAGAATGAATGCCAACCAGAATGCTAGTAAATTTTTTAACTTGACAAAACAGTGCAGTGAGAACACTTATTTCCCACATAGGACTTATTTTTATTGCTTTTGTAAAAATTAGTGTCTTTTAATGTAAATTATGAATTCATGGTCTTAGTAAAGAAGAAATGTTTTGAAAATACATCTGCTGATAATTGGCATTATAAAAGAGATTGAACAATTGAAAAGGGATGGTGTATAATGAATGGTGTCCCTGCCCATGATGGAGTTGGAACAAGATGATCTCTAAGATCCTTTCCAACCCAAACAATTCTGGGATTCTTTAATCACTGGGAGCAGCTTTATTCCATCAAATCTATTGCTGTTTAGGCTGTTGAGACTGAAACCTCTATCCAGTTGATTTCAGGACCGTGGCTGGGATCTAAGTGATACAGGGATAAAGGTGATAAGGTAGACTTGCAAGGAGGGATGTCAATGGTTAGATGATAAATCAGTGAATCTCTTCAGTGGTAGCAGTTTGGAAGATGGAGATGCAGGATGTACTTTCCTCATGGCAGCATGAGAGCCTGGTGTGACTTTTTATGGGGGGAATCCCAATGCACCAGGTTGTGGAATGTGAGGACAAGGAACTTGATCTTGTATTTCACTCTTCATTAAAATAAGTAAAATTTTTTAAATCCCCAAACCTCTATTTCAGAGAACCTTGTTTTAAAAAGGGTGACAACCAAAAGCCCTCATCCATTAAAAAATTACCCTTCAAACCTGATCATCCTTTAAAGATCAGGGTTAAGGATGTTTGTTTAAGTCAAATTGTTGATGAGTTTTACCACAGACTTCATTGGACAGGCTCAAGAAAAGTGGAAAATCCCTGAGGCTCAGGTGTAAAGTCAGCAAGGACAAGCAGGAGTAGAGCGAATAGGTTCCTCTGTGTCTGTCAGATCCCAAACACTGACAGCACAAACACATTTATGTCCTTAAATGTCTGGGAAACTTTGGATTGCTTTCTGCCTGCAGCCAGGGAATAGACAAAGATAACAATCCTGGGCTGGTTTTCTGCAGAAAGGGACTTTTGACTGAGGATGAAAGATAGGATACAGTAGAAAACAAGTTTTCTGTCCTGAAAAGTCAGTTAAATCTCAGGTTTCTGGTCTGAATTGCGGTCTGTGATTCCTGTGCTCACAATATAGGTGGACTTGGTATACTGGGGCCAGAATTTTGTAGGGGGTACATGAGAATGGGCCTGTTGTGAACAGAAAGAACTTCTCATATCATTTTATGTCTCAAAAAACCCCCAAACTAATACAGACAATGTGAAAATATCTGGGGTGGTGAAGAAATCAGGTCTGTTTTGGTCCTGTCTGAACAACGAGCAATAACTGTACATTGAGCCAACAAACCAAGACAAGTCCTCCCCAGCTTTCAGCTAAGATTCCTGAGTCATAAATCCCTTTTTAGGGCATTTGGAATTTTTCCTTAGTGTATTTTGAAGTTTTGGGGGTGGCACACCTGCACATTCTTCCCACCTTGCTCGTGCCAGCAGCTAATTGCAGGAGCTGTGGGCACATCGGGCCCAGGCTGTGTCTGCCCCTGGCTGATGAGAGCTGAGAGGTGGCATCTGCTCCGGGCACTGCGAGGCTGCGGGCGAAGGGAGAGGGGATGGATTGTTGGATGTCATGGCCTCAGGCACCTGCCTGTTGTGGCAGCTGACGCTGTCCTAATGTTTCTAATTCTGCTGGTGAAATGGAGTGGAAGTAGTTCCAAAACCCAATAGGTTGAATATTCTGGGGTTTTTTATATTTTTTTTGTTGCTGAAACTCCTTTTCACCCCCCACCCCTCCCTGTTCCATAATGACCTTACTTTGCCTCCAGCCAGAAAACTGAACTAATTTTGTTGACTTGTCTTTTAAAATACTCGTTATTGGATTTGCCCGACCTCCTTTTCTACTGTAGAGAGTTGTGCTGGCCTTGTGCCAGTGGAATAATTCCTCGTAATCTGAAAGCGTTTGGTTAAAAGGATTTACTGTCCCCCTCCCCAAACTTCTGCTTTACATAAAACGGTTCCTGGGGAGCTTTGAGGTGTGTTGGTAGTTGGGGAGATGAATGTTTTGAAATAAATCCTTTGAGTATGAAAAAGATAAGACACATGCACAGGACTGGAAGTACTTGACCTGGAATATTTGCAATGTGGTGAACATGAATTAAAGATTTAATAGCTTGAGCAAAGTAAATTGTGTAATATTTTTAGGCAGCATTTTGGAAGGTGCTTGTGAAGGTGCTTGTGAACTTCAGGGAGAACTTTTTGATATAACATTGTATCTTAGTGTGGCAGAAAATAAGAGTTCTCTTTTGTGATCGATGTTGGATTCTCCTAAACGTGTTGGAGAAATCCATATATTTTCTAAGTGAAGATGTGCTTGTGGAAAACCACTGAGATCTGGATATCTGGAGGGCCTGTCATTCCCATCTCAGTTGTCCTTCATGTAAATAAAAGGTGGAAATGAAGCCAGTTGTGTCACCTGAGCCTGTTCCACTGGGATCAGCATTGTGTTTCAGGTTCTCCAGATAACGCACGGCTGACCTTGGCTGTGTCCTGTCCCCTCCCGAGGGTAGGGATGCCAGGTTTAGGAATTGTTTCAAGCTTGTGGAAGCTATTTAGTTGCTCATAATAATTTTTAAAGAGCTTCAAGAAACTTAAGGATTATGTTTATAAGGAATTCTTCACTGTGCGTTTACTCAGTGCAGAATTGTCTTTTTCTGTACTGATGGCACAGAAAGTATCTAAAATATACTTAATATTTTTTGTTAAGGAAGAGGCTTAAAACCCAAATGTGCTGCAGTTTTTGGAGGGATGTTTGTTTCTCACCTCCTGTGTCAGGTGTAATCAATGTTTTTGACACTAAGATAGGGAGCTCTCTGTGTGTTTTGTGGGAAGGAGGTGCCTCTGCTTTCACTTGAACATAGAAGAGACAAATTGGGGTGGGCAGGTTTGCATGTGGTGGAAAGTAAAAGGTGAGAGGGCCTGATGACTTTCTCTGGGAATAACCCAGCAACCAAAGCTTGTAGTCCTTCAATAATTATAGAATCACCTCAGACATGTTCAAAGCCAAGGTATCCTGTGGGAGGCTTTAGATTTAGAGCAGGTTTTGTAGGAAATGAGCGTAGGAGCTGGAAAGGAGATGCTTTCACATTGCACTGGGCACCCCGTTTCGGGATAAGGGTGATTATCTGCCGCCTGCAATTAGGGCAAATCCGCCACCAGAGCTGCTTTGGGAGCAGCCGGTGGAAAATGCGGGAACAGATGTCGGAGAAGCACTGGCAGGCCTGGCTTAGAGGAGCTTCTCTTTCTCCCCGTGATGGTTCTGCTTGGGATGGAGAATTATCTTGGAGATGTTTAATACTGGGCTGCTGCAATCTGTCATCTAATTTCTTCAGCCATCTGAGGATGCTGACCTCTCTCCGTGCTCTATGCTCTGGGGCCATTTGTTTTCCCTTTGTTTTAATCTTCCCTTTTTCAGGATGGACCAGATCGGAATTTCTTTTTCATAGCAGTGCTCTATCCTAATGAAAAATCATGCCTGCCAATGGACAAAAATTGGAAAGCTCACCCCCCACATCATACTCTGGATGGAAAAATAGTCCTAAAGACAAGGGAAGACACATGAAAGTACTGAGAAAAAGCAAATCCATTGTGCTAGTTTGAATATGCTCAGGTTTAACTTGTGCTCACTGAAGCATTGAAGTCATTCCACTGACAGTCCCGTGAATATTTCGATTTTTGCTGCTTGATCTCCCAAGAAACCAGATCTTCAGCTTCCAGATGAGGTGTTTGGGTTTTTTTCTTCCAGAGAATATAACGAGATACAGACTGTTATCTCAATCAACTTAATTGCTACCTTATTGGATAAATACAGCAATTTATAAAATAATTTTATTTTCCAGAATGTTCATTTGAATTTTATTTTCTCCACAGCCACGTTCGTCTGCTCCCCAAGTTTGTGTTGAGCTGTAGCTTGGCTGGGAGAGGTGGAAGCTCTTACCCAAGTGCAGAATGAAATCCCAATCCCAGCTGTGATGTTGTTCCAGCTTTTGCCCCAAACCGGGAAGATTCAAATGAAATGTGAAGTCTGTGTATGTCTTTGTTCTCCAGTGTCATCTTAGTCCTTGTTTGTAGGTTCTGTCCATCCTTCTTGGATGTAGGGATGTACCTGTTCGCCAGGTCTGGAAATCAGGGATGCTCTCCTAATCCTATCAGAGATGTACCATTAGCAGAAGGTGTGGGAACCCCCATAAACTGCCTTAAATAACCCGGAGGCCCCATGAAATACATACTTATTACAACAAAATGATGGGTCAGAGCATCTGCTGTAGATTCTTGATAATTTCCTGCTTATTTCCTTTTTAAAAGGTGAATTATGACGTTGTTAATGGATGTATTGATTCCCTGATGCCAGTCATCAAACATCTCTGAATTTCTGCAGCCTCCAGTCAGTGTATCTGATCCATCAGGAAAAGCAATAACCTGAGAACCTTAAGGAGGAGCTGAATTTAGATTGTCCAGGGCTTCAGGTTTTGCTCAGGTGAGACCCCACCTGTAGAGCTGCCTCCAACATCAGCAGGGTGTGGAGCTGCTGGAGAGAGCCCAGAGGAGGCCACGGAGATGCTCCAAGGACTGGAATCCCTCTGCTCTGGAGCCAGGCTGGGAGAGCTGGGGGTGCTCACCTGGAGCAGAGAAGGCTCCAGGGACACCTCAGAGCCCCTTCCAGTGCCTAAAGGGGCTCCAGGAGAGCTGGAGAGGAACTTGGGACAAGGCAAATATTTCAATTAAATACTTGATCAGCTTCTGCGTTTTTTTGTTTGTTTTTTTGCTTTGCTGTCTGATACCAATGTTTTTAAAAAACTACGAAGCCTATGTTTCAGGTAGCTGCCAAGAATTATTTTTAGTAGAGCTGTCAGCTCTAATTCAAGGGATTTTCAGTACTTCTTGCATTGTGAGAAGGCTTTTGTTGTTAGTTTCATGTCCTGATGCTTTCAGAACACTCTTCCTCAAGTTTAAAAGCCACTCTTGTGTTGTGGCATTTGCCTGACAGTTTCATTTTCAGATAGAATATATTGGTTTGTGGTTCATTTAAATACAACATCCTATTCCTGCTCTTGCTTGTAAATTATCATTATCTGTGGGCTGAATATTTTTTATAAATATGGCCTTTAGAGGAAAAAGACTATTTTTTTTTTCTGTGAACTAGTTGCTGAAAGTTTTGTTTAAAGTATGACTCATCCTGTTTGGTGTTTGTTTTGGGTTTTTTTTCCTTTGTAAGGTGACTAAGCAAGATCTGGCAGTACAGTTTTAATATTCTTTTCCTTTGATCTTCGACAGCAGAATCCCGAGTGCTCTAAGATCTATTCCTTGTGCTGTATGGGCTGTGCAGAGAATCTGTAGGTTGCTACCAGCCTTAAATCAGTCTCTGGATAATAGAATCCTGCTCCTGCATGGACCACAGAGCAGAAGGATGCTTTCATGTTGGTGCTACAGGATTTTCAGTAGTTCTACATTGAAAAGAAACACTAATTTTGAAGGGTTGTGAGCTGCTTGGTTTAAAGGAGTGGAAGGTACCTGTATGGTCTGGCTACAGAGATCAAATCCCTAAAAATATATCAGTTTTTTATAAGTTATTTATATTATTCTGCTAAAATCTGTAGGTTATTGAATATCACTAAGCTGTTAGAGACACTGAACGTGGAAAGGAGACAGATAACAAATGGCATCACCTCTTACTTAATATGAAACTAAATCCAGTCAGCAGCAGTCTCTTGATTTCCTGACGAGGCTGCAGCTCCTGCTGCTGAGGGCTGACCTTCATTGAGTGCAGAGAAGATGATTCTCTGTGGGGAAATGATCCCATTGCCCAGGGAAAATGGGAAGGAGGTGCAAGGACAAGAGGCAGCTGAAGGGTGAAATTGAGTGTTGCCTTCGTTTAAGGGGAGCTTAAAAAATGAGCATGGGCTGGAGGGGAAGCTTCGGTTATTTTCTTTGGAAAATCAGACTTGTAGTAGAAGAAACCAGCAGCTGCAGGGGCACATGGCACTGTAAGATTATGGACTCCCCAAAATAACTTTATTCCTATTCAGATGCTTGAGAAAAGCTGGATTGTAGTGTCGCTTAAGAAGTAGGAGACCGAGCTGAAAAATCAGAAAATTACCCTTTTAAACTCTTGTTCATTAACAGGTGTGTTCTACCTCAAATGGGAAAAATTAGGATTTGGGTTCTGCCCAGCCAGAGTTAATTTTTATCATTCATTTTGATCTGGGACAGTAAATGTTGTATCAGGAGGAAACTTGGAATCATCTTGACAGAAGAGAAAGCTCATGGGTCTGTGTTGGTGAGTCGCAGGTAATAATTCTTGTGAAATGCAATAAAAGTGTGTAGGGAACACTGGAAAATTTTATTTGAAATGAACTGTTTGCCAAAAAGCATTTTCTGTGAGAAGGCTTTAAAACCATCCCTTCCTCGCTATCGGTCATGGTCCGTAATCCTCCATAAAATGAGGAAAGAGAGAACATCAGTAACCACATTATTACATCTTCTCCTGGTGCTATTGCACTTAAATTTGACTTTGCTCCTAAGCTGAATTATCTTCTTCAAAATGACTTCAAAGCTCCTAAGTCTACAGGAAAAACATTTGAAATTATTCATTTTATTTGACCCAGTATTCAAAAATAACATGGTGACATTCAGTTATATAAATTGTCACCAATTTTATATTTTTAGGGAAATACAGTGCAGGTGTCATCACTTCCATAGTGATTTAATGTTTATTTTCCTGTGTCCGTGGGCTCCACAATAAGCAAGGCTGAGAGGTGTTGGTGTTTGTTTTGGCTTGTGCTGGAAGTGGATTGAGTTTCCCAGGGACAGAGAATGTTGAGGAAGGATCCATGTTGCGGGTTTATGGGAGGACATAATTCTTTAATCCAACAAAATCCTTTGGCATGGATCTATATATTGATATTTATCAGTATATTGATATATGTAGTTGATACAGATCAATATATATTTATATGGCAATATTCAAAATACTGTGCCATTTCATCATAAAGGTGAGAAAGAATTTCTTGGTGCTAACATATAAAAATAATTTTTTTTTAGGAGCTGTCCTTTATTTCCGTTATGTTTGGATACTTCCTAACACAGTGACTTGGTGGCAGTTAGATGCCAGCACAATGTATTTGTGCAATCCTTGGTGCTTCTGGAAATCTTCTGCCTCTTGCTCAGCTGTTATTTCAAGTGTGGTGCTTGTTGGAGCTGGAAGTGGTCCTGGAGTGCCTCCACATCCTTCAGCGAGCTTCCTCTTCAGCATGACAGTCCTCAGGCTGCTCCTACCACCTGCAGCTCTGCATTAGGAGAAGGATCTCTGATTTCTCCAGGCTTTGTTCTCTGAAGCTCTTGAGCTCCTCTAGCATAGAAGCACCTTGCCCTTAACGCTGGTATAATTCCTGAGCTCTCAAAAGGTATTTTCTGCAGCTATTTTGGGGCTGGAAGACACTCCTCCATGTGAATTCCTTTAGTCCTTGGCAGCGTCACTCTGCTCTTACACTTCATATCGTTCATTTTTAACAGCTTCAAAAATGTTTTTATTGTATGTGCTGCTGGTTTTCGGGCTCTATACGTGAAATTTTAGCTGCAAATTAAAATATAAATAGCTGGGCACATGCTTGGAGAGCTAAAAGGGAGATCCTGAGTCCATTTACAGTTTCTGCAGCCGTCTCGGTACTCGCGGCACTGCTCTGCGCCTGCATCAGTGTGGGATTTGACAGTGAGCTGTATTTTCCGGATACCAACTCCAGATTTGTTTCCAGTCAGAGATCCAGAGGCTGAACTGCTCTGCATCCACCTGTGAGGAGCAAATCCAACCAGTCAGGTTGGAAAATCTGATGTTTTGGCTGTTCATGTGAACAACATTGCTGTGTTGGTGAGGGTTGCTCTGTCTGATGATGATGCTGGAGCCTGGAGTTAATCCAGGAAAAACTGAAAGGGCTGTAAATGTAATTCTATCAGTTTTATAAATTACAGATTCGTCTTGGTGTTTGGAACAGGGTTGTGCCACCTCTGGCCACTGACTGCTTCATTAGTCATTAGAAGCAACAAAACATGTAGCAAGGATTTGTTTCCCTGGAGGGCTCAAAACACTCTGGCTCTTCCTTAGTTTCTGCCTTTTTGTTAATCCTTGCCATTCACTGACAGTTCTCATTAGTCATATAGGAAATGTGGGAGCAGCAAATTAAGTTAAACAGGTGCTATCATTGCAGCCTGAGAGAGGATCCAGCAATTCCTTTTGTTTCTTTAAATTATATTACTGTTTTGTTGGTTTCTGGTAAAAAGAAGCCAAGGGAGCAGCTGGAGGATCCTGCTCTCTGTGTAGGGGCATGTTTTGGAAGAACAGAAATGCTTCCAGAAGTCAAAATTCAGTGACTCAAATCTGAAGCTCAAGAAAGAGGAACGATCAGGGGCAGGATTTTCTTTGCACCATTTTTTGGGTTTCCCAGCATGACGCAGAGATGCTGCGACAGAAGCCAAGATGGAAGTCACTTCTCCCATTCAGCTGCCTCAGTCAAGACCTCACCAAACTTTCTTGTAGTTCCTTTATTTAATTTTCATTTCTTTGGCACCTGTCTGTGCCTTGGGTAGCATCTCCAGCCGGCAAGGCAGGAGTCATGCAGGCAGGAGCTTCTTTCACTGTATAGCCCAGATGAATTCCTTGGATGCTGATTCATTCCCTGCACAGAAAGTGCTTTGACCTCAAGGGAAAGAATAAGTGATCCTGTTGTTATTCACGTCCTAATTCAGTTCCTCCTTGCTCAGAAATGTTTGTAACATTTTAGGAGTAACTCCTTTCGCAACAGGTTTTCTTGTCATTTTTTTCAGTTGTGGGGGTTTTTCTGGGTTTTTTTTTCTTCCCATTTTCATTTTGTCTCAGCTGAAAGGTCTGGTAGAAGCTGAGAGATTTCCACAGGAGATTCATCAGCAGGAACGTGATGGATAGCAACATCCTCACCCACCTCCCTGTTTCTAGAAGAGGAACCACTGAGTAGTTGTCATATTATAGGGAATTACCAAAACCTCAAGATGAAGTGATTCCAGGCTCTGGAAGGGATTATCATCCACTGATGTGCTTTATGTATCCATGGACTTGTTATTATCAAGAAATGTCTGATTAAAGTATGGGGGAACCAAGACCACCTCTGAAAGAGAGGAGGAAACACCTCTGGTGCCCAGCAAGGAGCCCCCAGGTGCCAAACTGAAACTCAAGTGTCATCCTCCACTATAGAAGTGAACAGACAAGGAGGTGACAGAGTTGCTTAAAGTGATGAATAAAACTGGAAGACACAGGGAAAAACCAGCCCAATATGACTTGTCTCAAATTTTTCAGGCCTTGGAAGAAGCTTTTGAGCTCAGGAACAACTTAGAGAACACTTGCAACCTATTTCAGTTCTAGTGTGGGCAACTGTAGGTTTTTGGGAACGATTTACAGAGGGTGGGCTAAGAATTCACTGCTTCTTTTATGTTCTGGGAATCCCCCTCAGAGGCTGAGTAGGCATCTCAGGCTGTACAGGCATCTTTACCTCCAGAAATACTCCCTTCTGCTTGAGGCAGGATGGTTGACACTGACCAGGGGCTGACACTCCTTTTATTATGGCTCTTGATAACAGCCAAACCCCAGTTTATGAATCTGACTTGGACTGGGGACATTGAGAAGGTTTAACTCAAAATCACTTGGGTTTACAGGAAGTGAAAGGACACCAAATTTTTAGGTACACCCACATTTGCCTTGAACTCTGAGCAAGACAAAGCAGGTTTAGCAAAGGAGAATTTATTTCTTTCAATGGAACTGGGACCAAATGGAAAATTTTAAGGGGAGGGGAAAGAAGCCCCCAGAGCAGTCAGATGTGTCGTGGGGATGTTGCTGCCACCGCCTGCGTGTCCTTGCTGTTGGTGCCTGTGGGGCTTTGTTTTGGCTCAGTGCTGGGTCCAGCAGAGTCCTGTGTTGCTGCAGAGCCTCCGGGAGTGTGTCTCCACTTCTGCTTTCATTTTGTATTACTCTCTTCTGGCTCTTTGTCCTCCCTTCGTAGCCCACGGGTCCTGTTTTTCCCCCTCCGGTAGCTTCTACTGCCTCGATCGCTACCTCAGCAGCACAGCCGGCGAGAACGAAAGAGTCGGAACTCTAGGCAGCTTTATTCCACGAGCGTTTATTATTAGATGGGGGAGAACTTGGAGTTGCAACCCTCGCGAAGGGAGACTGCCCAGAAGAACCTCGAACAAAGAAAGGTCTGGGGTTTAAATACCCTCGGCCCAATTTGCCCACCAAAACCTCCCGACCGGGGGAGGAAGGCAGGGGATGAGAGGACCCATATGTGGAATGAACCACATGAAACACAGGGGTGAATAAGCCATAGCCCCACAGGGGGTGGTGGAACAAACCAAACAGATGCGGGGGTGTGATCCCACGGGTGAAGAAATTAGCGTATATGAAACAAATCCCACCAGTGCAAATACGTCCCCACTCCCACAATTTTGTCTTCTAATTTAAGTTGTCTCACTGCTTTGGCATCTTGCTTAGGTGCCTCAGTCCAAACAAACTGCTCTGAAATTCAGCCAAAATACGTTTCTTCTGTATGTGGACAATCTTGGAGTACTGATGGGTATTTTTCCCCCCCCCCCATCCAGGCTTCTCATCCCTTAAGAAGTAAATTTGACTTGAGATTGCAAATCAAGTTGAAGACATCCCTGCTCATTGCAGGAGGGTTGAACTAGATGACCTTTAAAGGTCTCTTCCAAAACAAACCATTCCAAAATCTCTGTAATGCTTTCAAATCTCACTCTTCCTGTGATAAAACTTTCATTCTTTTGTATGAAAATAATTTTAGAGAAATTTTGCACCTCACGCCTTCCCCACACTCAACACCTGGGTGCATAAATCTGTATTTTGGGTACTGCCACCTCCTGCACTTGCACACAAGGTTCTTTGAGAGGGGCCCACGTAGGTGATTAAGTGACAATAATGATGTCTCTCTCCCATTAGCACACAGTGGGAAGAGAAAAACACAGTGAGCGTGGAAAAGGAAGATGATGAAAGGAGAGGGCTAAAGCATTATGCAAATTCTGAAAGGAACTGGCATGTGAAACAGTGATAACCAAGATGTTGAGCTTCCACCTGTGTATTCCTCCTGTGTGCAGCTGTCACAGATGTGTTGGTCTGGCGTCAGTTTTGATGTCACCAGGGCGTTGTTTCGGGGCTGTTGGCTGCTGCAGGAGAAACATCCGGAGAGCTCTTGTGCCCATAGATTCAGATTAAGCAGTGAAGTGTGTTTAGACTGGCAGTTTCTTTATCAGATTTTATCTATACCAGGAATTACTGCTCTGCATGGTGTGTGTTGGGATGGGCCAGTGGATGGGTAAGTCCAGGCTGTCCTGAGAACAGAACCCTGAGGATTAGAAATGGGGAGAAAGTTTCCCTGTTTCTGTAGTCCCTTGCCAGGTTAGGGGATGTTATAATAAATCCAATGAACTTTGCTTCTAGAATTGCCCCTTTAGCAGCCTCAACGCTGACACTGATCCCTGTTTTTTCCAAATTGTTCGGTATTTGGCAAACTCTGCCCGTGATTTCAGGCTTTAGCTGTCACAGATTATTTATGCTGGGTTCGGATGCTTCCAGTGGACACTTTGTTTTGGATTTTTGCCACGTGTTGCTAATGCTGTCCCTGAAAATGAGGCTGGCCTTTCTAAATGTGTATTAAACTGTGGTCAAATAGCAAAAGATCACATCGAATGTAAAAATCAACCAGTATTTACATGTTTAGTGTCTGGACGAAGCCTAATTGGCAATCAAAGTTTTGGTCTTTCTGACAGCCTGCTGATAATCAGATGATTATTGCCAATTTTATCAGGACCATCTGAGCTTCCCCATTGGAAACGGTAATTAATTTTGTTATGTAGGAGAACCCAAGTAATATAATTAATTTGTAACTATGTGTGGAGATTGTGCTTTTTTATGTTGGAAGTAAAATTATGTTAGTATATTAAAGTTGAGCAAAATCAGCAGAGTTAATTTGAGAAGAATCTTCATTCAAACATAAAAAATGGAAAAGGATATAGAAAATATTAGGCTGAAAGGATATGGTCAGGGGACTGGAGCCCCTCTGCTCTGAAAACAGGCTGGGAGAGCCGGGGGTGCTCACCTGGAGAAGAGAAGGTTCCAGGGAGACCTCAGAACCTCTTCCTTGGGACAAGGATAGAGGAACAGAACAAGGGGGAATGCCTTCCCACTGCCAGAGGGCAGGGATAGATGGGATATCGGGAAGGAATTCTTCCCTGTGAGGGTGGTGAGGCCCTGGCACAGGGTGCCCAGAGCAGCTGTGGCTGCCCCGACCCTGGAAGTGTCCCAGGCCAGGTTGGAAGGGGCTTGGAGCACCTGGGACAGTGGAAGGTGTCCCTGCCCATGGCAGGGAGTGAAATGAGATGAGCTCTAAAGCCTCTTCCAACTCACACCTTTCCATGATTCTGTATTGACGTAAAGTGCCATAAATGTTTCCTTTCACAGGCGTGCGGAGTCCATGAATTTTTGGCCAGAGTATTCCCAAAAGTTTGCAGTAGTCAAAATGTATAAATGGCTGAAGTGTAGCATCATTTTCATATGTTCTCCTGTAAATGTAAGCATGTAGTGACTCAAAAGGCCTTTAATTAAAATAGTGCACAGAGCAAGTATTAATGGGTCACAAAATAAAAACTTTGTGTCATTCTTTTCATGTTCCCATTTAATTTTTTATGTCTAAATGCAAAAATATTATTAATTTTTCAAGTCATATAATAGCTAATACAACAGCCTGCTGGAATGGTTGTCATTAGGAGAGCCTTTCTCCCTGACATATGCTAATTACCTCAGGATGGATATTTCATTGCATTATTTTCTTCAGAATGTTTCGGAAATGCCGACTGCATGCAGGGAGGTGTGTTGGATGCTGAGCAGGGCCAGGCTCGTGTGTGCAGGGCTTGGGAGACCACATCCAATTAACTTCACTAATGTTGCTTTGACCTTCCACAACACTCTGAGGCATGTTTGGGGTTGTTACCAGTAAACCAAGGCTCAAGTTAACACCCCTTTGCTTTCTAATCGCAGAAGCTTCTGGTCTTTGCGTGGTTTGTGATGGGGACTTGGCTCTTCTGCATCCCCAGAGTTGCTGAGGCTTTTAGTGTCTCCATAGGGTGCTGGATTCAAGTTGTTTGGATGCAGAAGGCACAGATGTTTGTTGTTACACCAATTCCATGCAGAATAAACATCTCTAAAGATGTTTGGGTGGGTGGGGTGGAGTGGCCTGATGCTTTATGGTGTATTTATTGAGTGTGCAGGAGGGAGGAGGCAAGGTCAGTTTGCTCAAGGTAACCAACTTAAAGTCCTGTTTGCACTTCTCACGTGAGTCAGCAGTCTTGGATACGCTCTGATAACATCAATAAAAATAGCCAGCCCTCCTGGCCTGAGCTTTGAAGTACAATATGAGTGAGGAATTAGCGAGCTTAAGTATGGTAGGGGGGTTTGTTCCCCCCTTCTTGATGAAAAGCTGATGCTGGAGTTGCAGAGCTACAAAAAGCAAGCCCAACCCAGCAGTTCCCTGACATCATCCCTGTTGCATCTGTGCCTGTAGTAAAGCCATAGGAAAGCAGCTGGAACACTTCCCAGTGTATAATGTATGTCCTGCTACCAAGCACTGTGCTGTGAATCCCTGCCAGATGTATTTCACTGGGACATATTAATTTCTGTGCTTTGAAGAGCACGTGGCTGGGGATAATATACTTAATGAAATATTGAAGTGAGAAACAATACAGCATAAAATACTGCTGTTCATTTGAGGGCCTCAGAAATGAAACAATTCTCCAGATCCCAGCCTTGGAGTGGATGTAGAACATGAGCGTGGCTGTACTTGGACTGAAGGTCCTGGATCTGGGAACCTGGGAGGACTGCAAGGACAGGGTGACCATTGAAATGCTTTCTCTGAATACTCTCCCCAGCATCAAATATCTGACATTTTGTAAACCTGTTGCGGGTTTTGACGTCATGTTTTTTGACCCTTCTTGAGCATTTCGTTGATGCCATGAGGGAGCTGTCATAATTGTGAGGTCTTGCTCCAGTGGGGCAGTGCTCAATGAAAAGCTCAATGCTACACATAAGGTTAGGATGTGCAATCATGTAAACTTTATAAAGTGTCACTGCCACCTGATTGCCCAGATCCTGGTTCTGAGGGTCCTGCTTTTCTCCATAGTTCCCTTTTGTCTTTCTGTTGGAATAACTCTTAACATCTTCCAGGGCAGTCTGGAGTTTGTTAGAACTGATGGAGAACTGGGACCCTTTAACTGTGGATTTGCTTTAATTTGGGGCTGCTGGTGGTGTGTCATTTTCTTGTAGTGGTGAAGTTTGAGAAATCAGCTGCACATTTGATGTTTCAGTGCCAGAGATATGTGTTTGTTTGGTTTTAAGCAGTGCAAGAGAAATAAAAAGTGCGGTGTACTGGGGAGTTGGTCGCAATAACTCATATCCAGTGTGAGCTGTGAACATCTCTGAAAAAGGGTGACTCGATAGGGAAAAAAGTGCTGCTCATTAAATCTTCATGGGTTCAAAATCTCCTGGGCAGGAAGGAAGGGAGTTTATCTACTCTTCACTGGCACAGGACTGTGGAAAAATGTACCTGGGACAAGGGCCAGGTGTGCAGGGCAAAGTGATGGTAATTTTGTTTTAGCAGCTAAAATCTGTGGGTGCTGAGTACCACACACCCATGAGATTGATTCAGGAGGTTGTTTGGTGTATTGCTCACAAAATCTTCACTGAAAATCACGGAGTCTTTCTGATACCTCACACCAGGGGCAAAATTAGCAAAAGCTTGAGGTGCTGTGGGAGTTATATCTGAATAGAGGGAGCCTGTGTTGTGTGCGTGGTGTTTGGGTGTTAAATACCTCTATCTGCTACAGCCTTGGGGTATTTGGAGGGCAGCACCTAACCTGGTTTTATTTTGGTTTTTTTCAGCCTTGCTAGCATGATGACCTGACAAGATACAGCACGGTCCTGACTATGCAGCACAGGGACTGATGGGAAAGGATCCAATATGAGTGTAAATGATGTTGGAGGCAGACGACGCTTTGAGGATAGCGAGTACACGCTGCACATCTACCCCGGGAGCATCGCAGAGGGGACGATCTACTGCCCCATCACCGCCAGGAAAACCTCCACGGCCGCCGAGGTGATCGAGTCGCTCATCAACAAACTCCAGCTCGAGAAAACAAAATGTTACGTGTTGGCCGAAGTGAAGGAGTTTGGAGGGGAGGAATGGATCCTCAACCCCACGGACTGCCCAGTGCAGCGCATGATGCTGTGGCCGCGCATGGCGCTGGAGAACCGCATCAGCGGCGAGGATTATCGCTTCCTGCTGCGGGAGAAGAACCTGGATGGCTCCATCCACTACGGGAGCCTCCAGTCCTGGCTGCGGGTGACGGAGGAGCGGCGCAGGATGGTGGAGCGGGGCTTCCTCCCCCAGCCCCAGCAGAAGGACTACGATGACTTGTGTGGTCTGCCGGACCTGAACGAGAAAACGCTCCTGGAAAATCTCAGAAACCGCTTCAAGCAGGAAAAAATCTACACCTACGTCGGCAGCATCCTCATTGTTATTAATCCCTTCAAGTTCCTACCTATTTATAACCCCAAGTATGTCAAGATGTACGATAACCATCAGCTGGGGAAGCTGGAGCCCCACATTTATGCTGTGGCAGACGTGGCTTACCATGCTATGCTGCAGAGGAAGAAGAACCAGTGCATCGTGATTTCAGGAGAGAGCGGCTCGGGAAAGACACAGAGCACCAACTTTCTGATTCATCACCTCACTGCCCTCAGCCAGAAGGGATTTGCCAGCGGAGTAGAACAGATTATTCTTGGAGCGGGCCCAGTGCTTGAGGTGAGATGGAAATGACAGTAGTGTGGAAATGTTTTAACGGTAAAAAAAACCGAAGCCGAGTAGTTGGGGTTTTATTATGGCACTACTCTGGGGTTATCTGCTAAATACTGATAATAACGTGACAACAGCATTATCTATGAGAGGAGGTTGTGCTTCTGCCTATGGAATCCTACCTGCTTCCAAAAAAGAGGATAAAAATAAAAGTACAGCAAATGGCTTGCTGCCAAATTTGTTAATGCTTTGTTTTCACTCAAGTGTTTCTTAATGCTGGTCTATCTCAGTGGTTTCTCAGTGGGAAAATGGAAATGAGAATTATCAGTAGCCATTTTCTAGTACATTGAAAAGAGAATTCATTGCACACAGTGTATTGATAATGTTGTATTTATGGGGTTTCTGTGCAGTTAGCTTCTTTGAGCTGGGGAAGAAATCAAAGATAACTTTCATGGTCAAAATTGTGTTTTCCTACCAAGAGTGCTTGATTTGGCCACTTTTTGGTTACTTTATGAGGGCTCTTCCTGCCTATTAGAGATTGGATGAGCGAGACCATCAACTTTGCAGGTATGAAACTCTGAAGTGGGATACCAGCATGTATTAATTAATTTGCCTTAAGTTTGACCCATAGTCTTTGAGATGGTTTTCCTTGGAACTGGCAGCTTTGCTGGTTAGAATTTTGTTGGTTAAAGCCCTTCTGCACATTGGTGCTGTATCAGCTTCAGCTGTGCCGTTGTCCTTGGAGGTGGTTTGGTGGCAGCATCTCCTCTCCTCTCCTCTCCTCTCCTCTCCTCTCCTCTCCTCTCCTCTCCAGTGGCTTTTACTAAAATACTATAAAACTCATGTGTTCTTGATGATCTGTTTTCTATTTTGAAAGGGATCTTTTGACAGCTGTAGACAAAGGTACTTACTCTCTAAGTTACATTAACGAGTCTGAGGGCTTGGGTCAGCTTCAGCTACCAGCAGAAATCTGGGAATCAGAGGAAGGAGTAGTGCTTGTGGATAAACAAAGGATGAGCAAACAGCTTCATTTTGCAAAGCCAAAAGGTTTTTATTTGTGTTTTCACATCAGGTGGAATGGGCAGAGCTAATTTAATCTGGAGTTAGCAAATAATTGTAGTATGTTGGGATGGGCTTTGCCCTGAGAAGCAGCAAAGCTGTCTGACAAACTGAAGGTAAAGAAATTAAAATAGCTTTTTATTTGGGACAGTGTGCAGGAAACTGTTAATTTTCTTAAAGCACACTTGTTGTTATCCAAAAGATTATGGAGCTGTTTCTTGCTGGAGTTGATGAGAAAACATCAGACCAGACTCCCGTAGTCTGCAGTTAATGGTGGTTGCTGCGGTGACCCACGTTGGTGACCACATTAATTTCAGAAAACCGGTATGAAAACTATTGCATTCCACCTCCAATCCTGTTATTCCACCTGCAATCCTGTTATTTATTTGAAACACTTCCATTGCTGTTTAGTTTTTGGTACGTTGCTTAATGTGCCATATTGGACCAAGGTCATTTTATAGTTCTCTTTAGCAGTGTCAGAGGGAGCATCTCTGTCGAGGTTAGATTTCCCGAGGTGGAGAAGAGAGATCTCCATGAAAGGGAAAGTAGAAGGAAGTTTGGGGAATTGTTTTTTTTCTTAAATTCTACTTTTCTCAGGAATAGGTTGTCTGCTTGCTTGACTCTTGGATGGAGAGAGGTGGCACAATTTACTGGGAATCCTGCTCTGGTGGTGGGCACTCATTTCTTCTGGGGGCCATTCACAGAGTGGTTTGGGTTGAGAGGGACCATCCCATTCCACCCCTGCCGTGGGCAAGGACACCTTCCTCTATCCCAGGTTGCTCCAAGCCCTGTCCAACCTGGCCTGGAACACTTCTAAGGATGGGGCAGCCACAGCTTCTCTGTGCAATCTGTGCCAGGGCCTCACCACCCTCACAGGGAAGAATTCCTTCCTAATTTTTAATCTTCTTTTCCTTTAAAAAGCACCTTTGTAGTTCCTCTCCTTGGTTCCCTTTCCACTAGATGAGGTTGCTCAAAGTCCCGGTGTCCTGGCAAGTTGTGTATGTTGGGATGAGGTGGAGGGCAGGGATGCACTCCAGCCTTTTGTTTTCCTTTTGCAAGATCTGCAGCCGTTTTTGAAGGAAAAAAATCCTGAATCATATCTGTTATATTTTTTTTTTGCTGTTGGAACAGAAGTTTGCATTCCTTCGCTCCAGCAGCTGGACGGCTGCTGTTGTGCTTTGTCTGCTTCCAGGCCTCTTGGAGAAAGTGGGGGTAATCCAGAATTTCTTCTGCTCTGCCAGCACCAGTCACAAATCAGGCAACCTGAAAGATAAAGTGGCCATATTTCTGCTTTTCCTTCTCTTCCTAGAATTTCTCAAGAAAGGGATCTTCAGAGCAGAGCTTTGGGTTGCGTTACCCTGCAAAGCGTTTGCATATTTGACCTTTGAGTTGTGGTTGAAATAAATTGAATAAACTCTGGAAGTTTGGGTGCCAAACTTTTGGGGTTTTTTTCTTCTTTTCCTTTGTTCTTCTCTCCACCAGACACCTTCTGCAATCCCTTTGCTTTCCCTCTGCATATTTAAGATCAGATTGTGCTCAGCTCAGGTTTGTCTTTCAGAGGCAGTGACGCAATTCTTTGTGCTGTGACTTCTGATGTAGGGAACAGAGCAATCAACAGCTCACTTGGACCCATTGATCTCTTTCTCTGCTTGAAAAGTGTCCCTGGCAGGACAAGTGCATGGAACCTCCTGTTCCTGGGAATGCCTTTGCTGTTGTGCTCGCACGGCAGGAGCGGAAGCAAAGCAAAATTAAGTTGATTTTTTTTTCTTCTACAGCTTCTCTGTTTTCCTAATTTACCCTTCTTGAACAGCTTTGAGCTATTGTTTGGGATTTTTTTTGTTGCATGAGATTCCTGAGTCTTGTCCAAATTGGACTTCTGGGGACAGCTGTCAAGACAAGCTGTTACTGCCCTCTAAACATGGGCACATAGTTTGAGGTGTGTACTGAGACCAGGCGTGGCCTTTTAAAGTGTATTTGATGTAAATCCTATGGATTTTCTTTTTCCTCCACTGGGATTTAATAGGAAAAGTTTCTTGTAGTGGTGCTCCTTGGAATGGTTGCAATATGCTTCTTTTGGTGATAAATGATATTTTAAAATATTTGCATATTTATATATTACTTGTCATAAATTATATTCCTTAAATACCATACTATTTTTTCCAATAACAAGATTCCAAATGTTTTAAAACCAGGTGATTTTCTTTATATTTTTCCTCTATTTACCCCATTTTCTTATAAAACACATTTTTCCCTATAAGAACTTGCTTGTTCAGCAGAGCTGAACTTGCCAAAATTTTGCACTCTGGCTCTTCAGTTTAAAGAATGAACTTCTCAAAATCCATAATTTTCTGCAGTTAATTGAGGAAGAGTTTCACGTGCTGCAGTTCCGTTCTGTTTCTGATTGATTCCGTGCAATACTTGAGGTGGAAACTTCTGCTCAGGTTGATGCTCCATTGGGAACCCAGAGTGCCACACCTCTACAAGACACTGAGGGGCTGGAGCGTGTCCAGAGAAGGGGCTGGTGCACCAGGAGCAGCTGAGGGAGCTGGTGGGCTCAGCCTGGAGAAAAGGAGGCCCAGGGGTGACCCTCTGGCTCTCCACAACTCCCTGACAGGAGGGGGCAGCCGGGTGAAGGTCAGGCCAGGGAACAAGGGAGAGGACAAGAGGAAATGGCCTCAAGATGTGGCGGGGGAGGTTTAGGTTGGAAAAATTTCTTTGCAGTGGAAAAGATGTAGCTGCCCCATCCCTGGAAGCGTTCACGGTTAGGTTGGAGAGGTTGCACAACCAGGTCTGGAAGTGTTGGAAGGTGTTCCTGCCCAGGGCAGGGGGTTGGAATAGATGACCTTTGAAGTTCCCTTCCAATCCAAATCATGCCATGATTCAATATGTGCTCTACCTGAAGAACTGTGCTTTATCCCTCCAGGAGTATTTTATCCCAGATCTAGGGAACTTGTTGATGTGAACTTGGAATGGTGTTTTAAAATCCTCTTTTCTCTTTAATTAGATTAGCTAGAAACACCCAGGTGAACTTTATGTTGGAATCCCAGCTTGTTTTAATGGACTGTAATGCCTAGAGGTGGGATGTGGGTGGGATCATCACCCTGTACCAGTGCATGGTGCAGCCTGTGAGCATCCTCCTCCATCCTCCTGAACCATGCTTCAGCTTTCTGGGAAACTCTGAATGCAAGTTAATTTATTACGTCTTGCTAATTTCTTTTTCAGTTCTCCATAAAACTTCAGAAGTAGGAAATTCCTCCCTGGCTCAGGTATGCCCAAAGGTACTCAGAGAGGTATTAGATGAGCCTTGGTCTAAAGCAGTCTGCATCAGATTATTTTATCACCAGTCCCTTTCTCAGCATCTCATTTGTCACAGGAGTACAGCCATGACAACTACACACAGCAGATGTGTTGTCTGAGCGGCTGTTTATTTGTCTTTTCAAACATCCCAGTAGGGATCTCTCAGTTGCTTTAAAAAAAAAAAAAAAAAGCCAAGAGCTGTGTTCCTGGGAGAGGCCTTGGAGCACAGGTGGTGGTCAAGGGGAGCTGCTGCTGCCCTTCACAGCTGACGTGCATCTGCAGCATCTCTGCCAGAAAAAAAAAAGAACTGATTGCTTCAATTGCTTTGGAAAGAATTGCAGCGAGCTTTGTGTAGAGATGGCCCCGCTGTTTGCATTCCCAGTGGTGCTGGTTTGCACAGGAATCTTAGGAACAGCAGCTGGGGTTGCTTCTTGGTTTCTGGAGAAATATTGTGCAATGTGTGTGTTTTGCTTGTGTGGGGAAGTCACGGTTGCCACCTGAAGGTCTGGGAAGCTGAAAGCCTTTATTTTTTCTTATTTCTTTAATCCTGATCATGGGGTTGCTAGAGGGAGATGCAGGTAGCATCTAGAAGATGTTGAATGTTATTTTCCAGGACTTTGTGCTAATGCCCAGCATCCTCCCAGCTGAATTCAGCCCTGGCAGCAGCAGCTGGAGCTGCGGCCCTGCGAGGCGTGAGCAGAACGACTCCATGCTGCCGGAATTGCAGTGGATGCTGCTGAATGTTTCCAGAGCCAAACAAAGAGCCATTGAGTCGAGTTTAAAAAATCAATTAACTGGAATGATCAGGCGTGTCTTGGCCTTCCAGTAGGTTCGGGTAGCACTGGACAACATGGAGGGGCCAAAGCTCCCCGTGTATGCAGCCTCCACTGCTGCTCCTGCGTGTGCCAGACCTGAAGTTATCCCAGGTAGAACCCAGCTCCACTGGCAGATCCCACCCTGGTAACTCCTGTACTGTGGAGCCAGGATAAGGGGATACTCAATTGCTATAGTAATTAGGGTGCCCTTATTTGCCTGTGAGAAACAACATTTGCAAACAGACCATATTCATATTTTTACCTGGAACAGTGCTAATGGGATGTTAACTTTGAGTATATTGCCTTTTTTTCCCTATTCCTGCTTCAAACAGTATTAATGGGAGATAAATTTTACGTATATTTACATTTTTACCCCCTACTTGGAACAGTGTTAATGGGAGGTAACCAAATTCCATTAAAATGGACTTTACAAAAGAGATAGATTCTCTGATTCAGTTCACAATGTTCAGTTTCCAATACCCTGATTTTTAAGTAATTGAGTTGTATTTTGTGGCTCTAGAAGTTTCATATCTAAAAAATGGATTTATATGGAGGGGAGAGGGAAGATTTATTCTTCTGCTCATTAATCACTTTTGATTATTTTTAACCTGTGATATGTGCAATTATCACCGCTCTGCCATCTGAGTTTGGGGTAGGTGTGAACCCAGCTGCCAGGATTTTTTCCCTTTGCATTCTTGCCTCCCCAGTGCCTGCAAAGGTTAGAGAGGGAGCAGCACACAGAGATTATCCAGCTGATGCCTAATGTGGGAAGAATTCGTGCAGGCCTGACACAAAGGACTCCCACAGCAAGGCTCAGGCACCAACTGCTTTTCACCAGTGCTTGCAAGATGCTGGGATTCTTCAGCTGGGAAGGTTTTACAGTTTCAGGCTCTGTATCAAATAGCGTCTTGTTCATCCCTTTTTCTGACGCTGAATTATTCAGTATTTTCACTGTAGAGTCTTCCTGCCATATCCAGATGGGCTGTATCAGTGCCTAAGTCTAATATTATTATTATTTTTCATTACTTGCTATCTTCAGCAAATATTTCATTACTCCAAAGTCCAGATTATTGCGCTTGAATGACAAAAATTAGTGTTTCTGCCCTGAGATGACAGCGGGGAGAAGGATTTGTTATTAAAGCAGGTTTATATGAAGCTGCTTTTTCTGCACCCTTAAGAATTAGGAGCTATTTTGTTTCCAGGAGTGAAATGCCAAATAAACCCTGCCTTTGCTGGGTGAAGTGCTCACCTTGCAAGATATCCTGACTTCATGGATCCCTAGATAGCCAGACTTTATCGACCCTTAAGTATCAGGATCTCTGGCTATCCAGGTTCTATAAATATTTATGTACCTATAGAATAGAACCCTGAGTCTGACCCTGCCAGGGACCACGTGTTCATGTAAATCCAGATGGTGCTCAGCATTATATGGTATTAGAGACCAAGTTACTTTCTTAATACCATTTTTTAATATCTGTCTCTGTCTTATTCCAGTGTGTCTGTTATTTGGATTTGTATTCAGCTTTTTTGGTAAAACTTGAATATCAAGGTGCACATTTAACAAAACGTGAAGGAAGGGCCCATTTTCCAACACCTTATTTTTTCCCTTTTCTATTTATCAAATGCTGTAATTATAATGTAGCACTTTGATAAATAGTGTTTTTGATGAAAGATCATGTTGCTACTGTTCAGTAAGGCTTCCATGAAGACTTAATAACCAAGACAAGGACTTTTTATCCCTAATGTGCATAGTTAATACAACACTGTGTTTTTCTAGTCATGGAGTGAGAAGTTAATGCCTTAGTAGGGGTTTTGCTTCTTTCCCCCCTCCTCCATTCTCCCAGACAAAATACAGATTTTTTTGGTTTTCAGGAACATTTACTGAGATCCTTTTGACTTTTCTCATGGCTGGGGAGCCTGTATCGGATTCGACACGCTGGGCTGGGTGCTGGGTGGGTGCCAGGTGGGTGCTGTGCTGCAGCCCTTGGTGGGGAACAGAAGAGCCTGGGAACAAGGAGCCTTTGTAGGGCAGGGACTACACTCAGCTCCGGAGGTAGCAGTTGGCAAATTTGGGCTTTTTAATGTTTCTGCCATCCCCGTGGCTCTACTGAGCCCCAAACATGAGTGCTGTCCCCTAAACACCTCTGGGAGAACATTTGGGTTTGCTGCCCCAGGAGTAAATCCCTCTCCTGACTGCTCAATGACAAGGTGTCCTACTGAGCTCAGAAATCGTATCCCAAAGGAGTAGATATAATTTTCTGACTCTGTCCTCCATGTCTTCAAGGGAGAGAGGTGTCCCAGTCTTATTTATAGGGCAGGAATTGCTATTTGTAACAAGAAATTGTTATTGTCACTTATTTTATACAGTGGGGAGACAGAGAAAGTGTGGTTAGTTATGGAAGGGATCACAGTAGTCATCTGGTCCCACCTCCCTGCTCAGGCAGGACCATCCCAGAGCACAGGGCACAGGATTGTGTCCAGACAGCTCTGGAATATCTTCAGTGAGGGAGACTCCACACCCTTTCTGGACAATCTGTTCCAGTGCTCGGTCACTGCACAGTGAAAAGTTCTTCCTCATGTTCAGGTGGAGCTTCCTGGGCATCAGTCCCTGCCCGTTGCTCTGGTGCCATTGCCTGGGCCCTGCCCTGAGCCCTCCCTGCACACAGGGACACCCAGGGCTGAGGGCCCCTCTCAGCTGGGGCTCCTCTCGAGGCTGAACAGTCCCAGCTCCCTCAGCCTTTCCTCTTCAGGGACATGCTGCAGGCCCTTCCTCATCTCTGCAGCCTCTGCTGGACCTGCTCCACTCTCCACAGCTCCCAGATAGGAGGGTGCAGCCTGGTGGGGGTCGGGCACTGCTCCCAGGGGTCAGGGGACAGGATGAGAGGACGTTGCCTTAAGCTGCACCAGGAGAGGTTCAGGTTGCACATCAGGAAGAATTTCTTCACAGAAGGGGTGATTAGGCATTGGAAGGGGCTGCCCAGGGAGGTGGGGGAGTCTCCATCCCTGGAGGTGTTTAAGGAATGACTGGATGTGGCACTCAGTGCTCTGGGCTGGTTGAGAAGGTGGTGAATGGTCACAGGTTGGATTTGATGATTGCAGAGGTCTTTTTTAACCACAACGGTTCCGTGATTCTGTGATAACTATAGCTCTGCAGTGATGCAAGGGGTACATCTTCTTTCCCCATATGATTCCTATGGGATTAGAGAAGTCAATGCGTTCATTGATGGAGTGCGACGATGGCCATTGTTTAGGGTTGTGACACTGAGAACACCTCAACCCAGGAATTGCTGGGATGGGTGTTGTTGTCCACCTCTCCTACAGCACGTGGACTGCATTTTGTTGTTCCAACATCTGATGGATATAAGGAATTTAACCAAGTGCCTCCTGATTTGCCCTGGTGGGTTTGCCAAATTCAAGATGAATCAGTTTAAAGAAGTAAGGCGCTTCAGGGAGGCAGAGGCAGGGAGCTGCTCCAATTTGTTTGCTGTTTAAGGTTAAATATTACGTAGAGGTTAAGTTAAAGCTCAACAAAGGGCGGTGGAACAATCCTCTCCCAATCCCACATTGCACAAGTCTTGCAGGAGCTCATGGCAGCAATTCAGAGTAGGCAAATAACATCATTGTTTGCCGTGTTTGCGGAAGGGATCTGCCTTAACGGCAGCAGCAGATTGCAGCGCCCTTCTCTTCCCTTAATTAAGATGGATGAGGGATAAATGCTGTGCCAGACAGTTGAGCCCTTGGCTTTGTCACTGTGATTGGGGATTTGGACTTCTCCAGGCAGAGGCTTTGATAGGGAAGATGAAAGGACAAGCAGAATCTGAAGAGTAAAACAATGGAGACCTTTTGCAGATCATTTATTTTAACATATAGAGCATAAAAACCAAATTATGTCCATTTTGCATCAGCGAGTTAATAAAGCTTCCTCTCCCTGGGTGGTTGGTGTCCCACCATGGCTCCCTGCTCCGTGAAGCCTTGTGCTGAAGGGAAGCACCTCCTGTTTTGTAGTGAAAAGCCTTGGACAGCGAGGTCTCCCTTCTGTGCCACAGGGTTTCTGTGCTCCAACAGATGAAGGCTTCACCTCATCCTTGTCCTCATCCCAGCCATGGGAGCACATGAGACAGGGCAGGATGGGACTCCCCTGCTAGTCCCACCACTTGCAGGCAACTGTAGCTCAAGGATCTCCTAAATTGGTGCAATCTTCATCTAGTAAGTCTGAATGGGTGTTTTTGGGGTCAGCATGACTACCAATGGCCATAAGGAAAGCCTGAATAGAGGAAAAGATGTTGCAATATTGATTAAGAGTCAAAATAATTAAAAATTTAGCACAGCACAAGACAAATCAGGATTCTTAGCTGTTGTGAAAAACATTATTTATATAGAACATATACATATATATATATATATATAAAAGGAAAAGTTGAGCAATTTCTGCTCATAATGTAATTTAAAAAATCTAAATTTTTTTTTACCAGTGTTGTCTAAATCCACACTGTTCTCATTTGAAAGGAGGAAATAAGAACAAAAGAATGTGATTTCTGTGCAGTGACTATGTGGTAGAGATCAAAGATTTACTGATTGTCCCAAAACAGGCAGATTTACTTAAGGTTTTTAAATGGGAGAAAAATCTTGGGCAAGGATTTCTGTGAAGGATACCAAAGGAGAGTGAAGGCATCTGGGTAAAAATGCTCATGTCCAGCATAAGGATAAAATGTTTATACTAAATTTGCTTTAAAATCAAGGAAATAAAAAAGTTTTTTGAGAAACAACAGGTTTGGGGAGCAAAGTTTTGGTGTGATGGGTTGGGTGGGAGCCGTCTCCCAAATATTTGTTGCTTGAGTGCTCTCCAAAGCAGAGCAGATCCAGACTTCAGCAAAGCATCTGATGTGCTCAGAGAAGAAATAGAACAGAAATAAATGAAGAAACAAAAGAAAAAGAGATGAAGCAGATTTTATAACACAAAATCCTTTTTTAAAGTATTCGTGCTTTCTCTGGATTCCAAATATTCTGCATACAGGCTGGTAGGTGTAAGGAGTAGTCCTGAGTCTCTCCTATGGGAAATTGTGGGGTTCTGTTGAGGGTTTTCTTCTTATATGTACAATTTGAGTTATGCATTAATTATGGAGATTCGGAAAATAGTCCTGAAGTGCAGAAAATTCAATATTTTTTTGTTGTTCAGCAAATAGAGGTAGAGTGGTTCCCATCTGATGGAGATGGGGAAGATTTGGTGTTGTCTCCTTAGAACAACCCTCTCTACAAGGCTCATATCCACTTCTTCATCGAAAGGGAACTTTGCAAACTTTGGAAATAGACTTTTCGGATTTAGTTTAAGGCTCTGAAAAATGCGGAGTTGGAAACATTGGAGTTTGTCTTTATTGCCAAGGCTACGGCCGCAGAGCTGGCGATGCTCAGAGGAATGTGTTTGAATTATTAGGCTGAACTCCGCATTTCTGGGCCAGAGTGTTCCTGGTATTTTGAGGCCTCTGGGATAGAGGTAACCTTGCCAGCAGGTCATAAATTTGAGCTGGGCTTTTTTACCTTAGTCAGGAAATTCATGCTGGAGCTTTCCTTAAGCCAGGATTCGCAGTGATCTAATCCCAGCCCTCTGCCAAACCCGACCTGGGCGTTATTTTCTGGCGTTGTGTTGCTGTCTCTTTGTTTTGTCTGTCACGTTCCGGATTGCTCAGTTTCCCCTGCTCTGTGCTTCTCCCCGGAGCTGTTCATCAGGAGTGGATGAATGCACACAGTCAGCCTGCAGACACCTCGTTCCTCACTGTGGGCGATGGCCAGCACCAGGATGTGCTATCCAGGGAAAAGTATAATGAGCAGTTCATTTTAGTTTCTCCAAATAAGGGCTAGAGGAAAACCTGCGACGGGATTTTGGAAGTTTTGGGACACTTCATAGACAAGGAGGTAGAAATCGGCATTGCAAGTGTCATATCAAAATTTTAAAAGATCCCCAACAAAAGAAGCAAACAAACAAAAACCAAACCAACAATAACAACTGATATAATAATATGTGTTAATAGCTCCTATAGTAATAATAAAATATATTAGTATCTCCTATAATACTAATATATGTAATATAATATTAATTGTATGAATACACACACAAATCTGCATTGCAGGTGTCACATTCAAGTCCACAATAATATATATATATTATAATATCTGCCATTATAATATATGTAGTAGTTATGTAATTACATATATATACACACACCCCAATCTGCATTGCAGGGGTCAGAGAAGTTCAAAATAACATCTATAATAATATTTGTTATATTGATATATGTAATGTAATAATAGTATAATAATATATATACACAAAGAAAAATCTGCATTGCAAGTGACACAAAGAAGTCCAAATTAATATATATTAATATGTCCTGTAATAACCTATGTAATAGAAATATATCTATATACATATATATAAAAACAGATATGCATTGCTGGTGTCATAGATGTTCATAACTACAAATAATAAATAAAAATAATAATAATTATTATTATTACTACTACATCATCTCAGGTGTCATACAGAATCCCCAAACAACTGCATTCTCTGGGTTGTGGCTTAACACGAATGTAAAAAGCTTTGTTTTAACTTAATTCTCAAGCTAAAACACAATGAAACTTTTTATGCTATGGAAAAGCACAGCTGTGATGGACAGTTAAAATATTTTAGAGAGTATTTAGCAGTGGAAATGTGTCTAATATGTTAATTATTGCATCTGTTAATGAAAGGTGAGGTGTGTTTGTTGCATGTTGGGTACGAGTGGAGATGCTGCTCCAGTACATGACTACATCGCTGGGAGGTGAAATTCATACGACTTAAGCCAGTTGTAAAGGAACTTCAGTGAATTCCTTGGAATAGCAGCTGCTCAACACTGGGATGCTGATGATGTGTAATCCCCAGCAGTACTGTCAGTGTTGCTGGGTAGTGATTTTTGTGTAGCAAATTCAGCAGAAGGCTCATTTTCCCCCTTCCTTCTCTTTTTATTCCTGCAAATTGAAGCATGGAAAGACCTGCTACCGCATCCTGTCCTGATTGCCCCTGGATGTTTGCTTTAAATCAGAATATTCTATTGCTAGACATGTTACATTAACATTAAATGGTTAAAAAATAATGCTGTGGAGAGAGAACGACCTTCAAAGTCCTTTTTGTCTTGGGAAATATGTCTGAAAATTCAGCACAGGGTCACCTGCCATTTCCATTGCTGGTCAGTCTAAATTCACCCATAATTCACTAATGCTCCTCATTTTTACATCATGTAGCTGCTAAGAATTATAAATAACCCAACTCTTGCTCCTCCACTTGTGCTGCAAATCACGGGAATGAGGATACACCTTCAATTTTGCGCAGTGAAACTTCCTAAATTGCCTTGTGTCCATGCACACAATCTCCTTGTCTACTGGAATGTTCTCAGTGTAACAAGTGGGCATCCAAGAGCTGTTAAACCTGGATTAATCCTGGACTTGGGCTGCTCCAGGAGGGATTACAAAGCGTAATATTGGCACTAAGGCTGGGAGATGGGAGCGAGGCTTTCCAAAGTGCATACACAGCACAAAGGAACGGTTGGCGCCTTTCGGCTCACATGCGGCCCTGGGCTGCAAGGGACGACCCGGGGCTTTCTAGAGTTACATCACAATTATAATATTTGTAATCACAGAGATGCAATAGAAATAACCTCCTGGCAGAAGGGAAATATGTGCGTAATGAATGGGTGCGACCTGCCTGTTGCCGTCCTGGGTTTTCGCGCTGGCTCATGCAGCCCTTCCCACTCTGCAACATCTGGTTTTCATCTGCTGCAGGAAAGCCAAATAATTTCAATGAAACTGGGAGAAAACATAACGCTTTAAAAGAAAAAAGACAACATATTGATGCTAGCCTGGTTTTCAGCTGGCGTTAATTAGATTTATCAGCAGGGTTTATCGACAGAGTGGACGCTCACTTGGATGCTTGAGTTAATGCATCATCCAGTGGACAATGTGATTAATGAGGGCCAAGCGCCACGTTTCTCCTTGGAAGAGCTTGAAATGATAAATAACGTGAGTTGAGATTACCCTGAATTTTGGTGCGTCCCCCAGGTGACGTGTCAGCAGAGCACTGGGGCACAGAGGGGATTTTACTGATGGGAACAGCCTTGGCTCGATGGAACTGGCCACGGTTGCTCCAGGATTAAGGATATGGGAATACCTGCATGATGTTAGCCTACAACAAAAATGCATTCCCTAAATTGTCAAATATTAGCTATATTGAAAGAAAGTAAATATATAATAGGTGTACAAGATATATTAATAAAAATATAACATATGAGATATAAAGATATAAAATAGGTATAATATATACATGAGATATAGAAACATGAAATAAAAGTGCATTATTTTCTTTCTGTCTGTCCCTCTAAATCAGAATAAAGTTGTAACTGAGGTCCATTTTCAAGTTTAGACCAGTGTGGGTCAACGTCTGCTTAATCCCCATCACATTAGAGGCCCTCTGGACTAAGTTTTTTAACTGCACTTTATTGATCACTGGACTTTCAAAGCTGTCCATGAGCTCTCAGCAAATGGAGCGTTTGTCCTGCTCTGCACAGACTGACCCCACTGGGTGCAGGGGTACTTGAGGAATAGGCAGGCTTTTTTTTCCATTTAGGCTGCAAAACTCTTGTGAGTTGTTAGATCATCTCCCCTCAGTGGGTTTTTGATGCTGGGAAAGCTTCATTAAGGTGGAATTATGAGTAAGCAAAATACTTCTGGTTTTCCGTGTTAATCGTGTCTGGCAAGAGAAACAAAGCTGGGAGAAGCTTTTTGAATAAGTAGGACATCTCACCTCCTGGCTTAAGGCATGAGGATTGTGAAAGTAAATATTGAAGGAGCCATAAGTCTATATTTTGATTTAATGGTTGTAATTTTTAAATTGCTTTATAGTTATCGTGTCGTAAGATCTTGACCACTAATTTTTCCAAAGAGTTTAATTAAATTTCAAGCTTTCAACTGGAAATTCAAAATAGAAAATAAGTTTGAGCTTACTATTAAGTTTCTTGCTTTGAGAAAAGTCACTGCATTTAACAGAACCATGGAATGGTCTGGGTTGGAAGGACTCTCATTTATTTCACTTGATTCAAACCACAGTTAATTCACTTTCACCCCTGATCACCAGATCCACTCTTCAGTTTCTTAGGAGCCAAATTTCTCTGGACAAGGACACAGTTGGAGCAGGGCACCTGCAATTGCTCAGAGTGTTTTCAGGAAAAATCATGGTCTTTTATTTTTGTCTCCCATCCCATTCCTTGCCATGGAATCCGCTCAGTTTAATTGTGTGCGTCTTGCTGGGGGCTGGTGCCAGGGATGGGGTTAAGGGGATGCAGAAGGTGAACAGTTCAGTGAGCCAGGACTTAAATGTGTGGATAATTCTACGTGGATATTTCCCTCCCTCCTTCTATCTCTTACAAGAGTTATCTTTGATGCGTTTGTTTTCTAGAGTGGCAGTGGAAGGGTTGCAAATGCAGTAACAACCCCCAAACCATGTATTTGTAGGCTGGATCAGGATCCTGACGCAGTTGGGAATAGGATTCCCCATGTATTTGTGCCATGTGTCTCAGGGAACAGCAGAGTACAGGTGAGAACCTCTGAAGGTGACATTGATTCTCAGCATCACTTATCTTCAAACTTACACTTTAGAGCTCCTTAGCACCAATTCCCTCCTTTTTCCCGCTTTTTATTGTCCAGTCCCTGATACTGTGGGATTATTTTTCCATGCCTTGTTTCAATTCCCACCTGAGTTTTAATTATTAAAGTGCCTTTAGCCTGGGCAGCTGGTGAATTATCAGTAGCTGCCCTATCCTGGATGCCTTCCAAGGGGGGAGATGGGGAAGAAGGAGCAGTGAGGAGGAGGGATGACCAGGGAAAGGACTTGCTATCGGATGCCAGAGGCCGGGTGAGCGAAGCCTTCCTGCTGAAATCCGGCCAGCACGAGGTAGGACAATCGTGCTGCTGTTCTCCTTGGGAGTTATAAACAAGAGGATGAGGCTCAGCAAGAGAAAGAAAGGTTTCTTTCTGTGGTTTGCCTTTCTGTCAGTGTTTTAGTTTCCTTTTCCACCCTCCTCCTGAACTGCAGGCAGATCTATTTAGGGAAGAAATGCTGTTTTCACCTGAGTTTAATTTTTTAATGTAGTATTTTACTTGCCGATTAAGGTCAATAAAGAAATACATTTAATATTCTCTTGAAAGATGCAAACAAATCCCTCCTTAGTTAACACTGATGGTGTTTTGTTGGGGTTTATAAAGCTGCTTTGAGTGAGCCAGCAGGAACAACATTCCCATCTTCCCTAGCCGGATAAACAGATGCAATCCAACGATTCCTGCTACATCCTGCATTCATTTTTTAATGCAAAAATGAAAGAATAATAAACAGGTTGAAATAATAATGAATTCACATCATCCCAAGTGCAGCCAGAGTGATTGAGCTCGTTGCTTTAATCCCACTTCCAGGATGATGTGTACGTTGTCATTTAATGGAGGGATCTTTCAGCTCTACACCCATAAAATCTTTCCAAATCCCTCCAGGAGATCTTTGTGGAGATATTTTGGCCACTTGAGCGATCCTGTCCTTGTTGTTTTTACCATCTTGAGAACTGAGGGGTGTATAACGAGGTTGTTGCCTCTCAGCAGTGACTTTATAGCTCTGTGTATGGAACAGAGGTTTTAGAAGTGGATAATAGGTGCTGGAAAAAGTGAGATCTGGATGTAAGATACCCTCCAGCCTGTTTTTCATTGACAGGTCTGGTTCCTCCACATACACTCATCTGAGCTTGACTAAAATCCTGTAAATCATCACCTCTGTTGTTCTGCCATGTGAAGGGACACCCAGGACATCAAAACAATGGGTTTGGATGTGCTTTATTGAGAACACAAAATTATGTCTTGGATCAGTCATCGTGATCCGAGACATTCACCCTCTGGAGACGCTGTATCGTGTAAGGGGGATATTTGTCCTGGGTGGGAGTTGGAGTTGCGTCCCTGGGCATCGTTCTGCCCTTGACCCTGCAGGGAGGGAGGCTCCAGCATTCCAGCCTCGCTCCTGGAGCAAGTGCCACAGTACCAACAGCTCCTTTCCTTGCAAGTAAACGCTGGTTCTCAGTTCATTTTTACAAACCATTTGTAATTAGTAATGGCCCACTCTTCATTCTGCTGTGCTGCTGCATGCTAGGTCACCACTCACTTCCAAATAATAGATGGAAATGTGGTTTTATTTGGGTTATAAATTATGTTTTGCTGCTCAGCACAGGGAGTGCTTGTTTTTCCTCTGCCTTTTCACATCCCTGGGCTACTCTGGTTAAGGATCCTTTTCTCCCATTTAGTTCAACCAATGAATCTCTTGCTAAATTGAGAAAAAATGCTCTCAATTTGTACTTGAGCTTTGCAGTTTGTCTCAGTCTGGCAGAAGACATGTACTCAGATCCTGGTTGGGTTTTCCAGCTATTCCAGTCAGGCTGGTTAAGGATACTCTTACATCTGTCTACAAAATTTCCCACCTCTTTCTGTGTCCTATCACAGCTACTTTGATACCAACATCAGGTTGTGATTTTAGTTTATTCACTATATATTTAATTGTAGAAGGTTTACTAAAAGGCTTAAATACACTATAGTGATTCTCCAAAAGTTGAACAAAGAAATGCTGATCTGAATGTTACTGTTGTAGAGGCTGCAAATTTCTACAAGAGGAGTTGTAAACCTTATGTTTAATTACACCATGATGGAGAGGGACAGAGTATTGTCAGAGCAGGGAACAATCAGGGAGGGTTTGTCAGGCTGTGTGGTGGCAAGGAAACAGAAAAGGTGTTAAGAGAAATGAGATGTACAATACCTGTGTACTGGAAACCAGCGCTTCAGGAAATCAGAGGAGAGGGAAGTTAATGAGCGTGTGCTCTAACGAAGCCTTGCGTATTCACATGAAATTAATTGGATAACAAAGTCTGGTTGCCGTTTGCTCCGGCAAGCAATGCCCCTGTGGATTTTCCAGATGTCTCTGCTGTGTTTCTTCTGCTGGCAGCTGTAGTGGGAAACACTCGTGTGCAGCTCCCAACACAGCAGGTCACCAGCGCTTCATCCAACACACATTTCTTTGGAATATTTGTACTTTCAATGCATTATTGCACATACACAGTATCCTGTGTTCTTCTGGAGGGCAGGAAGGTTTGAAAAGCTGGTGTTCCCCAAAATATTATGCACAAAGATTAAGAAGATGGCAAAATTAAATGCTATTAAATGCCTTTGCAGACTTCATTTGCTCTAAGATGTTCTCAGTGACACAGCATCCTCCTCCTGTTTCCCTGTCCTGCCCTCCTCAGATCTGGAAAGATCTCAGCAGCTGGTGGGGAGAGATCCCAGAAGGAGCTTCAGTGGCACTGGGATGCAGCTGTGAAAATTGGGACTGTGTTCCTTTCTTGTTTGCTCCATTTTGGGTCAAATCAATGCAGAGTGGGAGGTTTGGGCTGGCTCTTTGCTCCTGGAAGTCTTGCAGTGAGATTGGGCTTGTGTGGCCGCTGTAAAAATCCTGCCCCTCCATGAAATACACAACCTCAGACTACGTTTCTTAATACATACATGAAAACATTGAATTGAAGGAAGTTGCTTTTGAGTCCCCATGTCATGATCTCTTCTGCTTGTCCGAGGTGGATGGTGAAGAGCTGCTGCTCATCTTGGTGCAGAGAGAAGGAGCAGCGAGGGCTCTGCATCTTTGGCATGCTGGCAGCACATCTGCCCTGGCACACCCGGCCTGGGCTCAGTTTGACTCCTGCCTTTTCCAAAACGGAAGAGGAAAACACGCTTCCGACATCCATCCCAACCGTTTGGCATTTTGCAGAGCCAGGCTAGGAGGAGGTGGACAGCAGAAAAAAATCCGTGTTGGTTTTGAAACATTTTCTGCCCTGTGGAAAGTTGGAGTATAAAATCTCACCACATTTCCCTTAATTTCATTAATTCAGGGCTTTCTTTTTTTTGGTTGGATTTTCTTGTCCTTTAATCTCCAAAACACTGTTCTCAGAAATACCGGCCTTGGCAGTGTTGAGGAACATTGCGCAAAGCTAAATAGGTGGTTTTGGCAGGATATCCTTGGAAGTGAATGCTCCTTCCCTGCCTGGAGACCTCTCCCATGACAAACGGAATTGCAGCATCGTGCCCGTCTTGTGCCACGGGGCATGGGCTGCTCCACGCTCGTCTCACAGCTGTTCCTCCTCTCCAGGGAACGGGTGGAGCGGTGTCAGATTTACTCCCAGCTCAGGAACCTGGTTCAGTTCATAGGAAACCTCTCCTTGGTGGCCTCAAGGAAACCCCCAATTAATTCTGCTGGGAAGGTGACAGGCGGTACCCGTTGAATTGTCCTGTTTTGCTTTACCTAAAGGCTGAAAATAGACACCCTCTCCTAACACAAATATCTGATGGGAACACGTTGATTTTTGAGACTTCTCTTTTGCTCTGTAAAAATAACCAGTGCCAGCTGTTGTTTTTCGTGGTGCTTATCGAATATTCTGGTCCCTGATAAGATAGTTATTTTTCAGTGCTTCCCATCGATCCAATGAGATAATAATTTTTTCAGTGCTGCACCTCACTCTGACTCCTGCAGGTGTTGTGGTCCATCCCAACACTTACTAACAAGTATTTTTAAGCTCTTCTTTCACCGTTTGAACACTGTGGAAATAAGGGAAGAGATGTTTTTACGGATCAGTCAGACATCCAAAGCTGCCTATGGCTACTGAAACATTACAAAAGCTGGAAAACACAAGCCCGGCAGTGCTGCTGTGGTGGAAACGACTCATCCAAGCTGCTTACGAGGCATGGAAATTTGATGCTGCTGCTTAGTGGTGCTTGAAATTTTGGAATTGCGTCAAGAAGAGTTGTAGATTATTTATATAAGCCCCCAGAAAAGCAGGGAAGGGCTGGAGATGTGTGGATTCACATTTAACCTTCTCCTTACTCAAGAGATTTTTTACGTGAAAGAAATCAAGTGTGGTTTTTATTGTATTGATTTAATGGCAAAGCTCTGATTTGGTTGTTTTTTGTTTGTTGAGGGGAGGGTGTCGATGATTTTTTGTCAGTAAGAAGCAGAAAGTGGCTGAGGTCTGAGAGGAAGGACAGCAGGGGCGGGAGCCAAGCCGAGGACTGGTATGTTTTGGTTGCTGCCTAACGTGTTTTTGTTTTTCTTCATTACACATATTTCTCTTGGGAAAAGCAGGAAAAACTCTGTGTGTCAAATATACATCAGGGCTCTGTGCCTCTGTTAAGAGGTTCCAGATGGGGAGCGTTTCGATAGCGACACTTTCTCCTGCCTTTCGCTGTAGGGCATTAATTTTGGTGACAAACTGCAGGGAAATTTATATCAAGCTCAGAGTGTGTAGTGAATGCTGCTGCTTCTTCTGCTTCTTCTTTTGAGCATTTTTTGGGCTATCCAAGTATGCAATAGGAAGCTGAAACTTCATTTTCAAACATTTATAGTCCCACGTCGAATCATTATATTAAAAAAAAAAAGGGAAAAAACTAGAGTTCTGAAGGGATTTTGAGAGGCTTCCTCCAGGGGCTGGAGAGTATCCAAGGCTTGTCCACCAGACCACATCCATCTCCCTGAACTAGAGGCCGTTGGCTGGGAAGGAGAGGATGGAAGCTGGTGAAGATGCCTCTGCAAGGGATGAGTTTCTTGGCGATGGGCGATGTTTCATTTCTGTGCTGGGCAGGGGCTGTGGCTCCACCTGGGCTTGGCGTTGTATCTTCTGCAACACAACTTCCCAGGACTTTGCTGGACTGTTTCCAGGCCTGCCCTCAGGCTGAGGGTCCACAGCTCTTCCACCTGAGCTGAGTGCTATGGCAGTGGGAGTTGCAGCCGGGCTCGGGCGATGCCAACCTGTCATCACCAGCTCCTAAAATCAGTGAGTCACAGCTTCAGCAAGTGCCTCTGAGTGCTACGAGAGCTGTCAGCAGGTGACAACGGCGACAAGAGCTTGGCAAAACATTGCCCTACAGAATTCTTAGGATGTAGTTTCCTGTGTGGATGTTTTTGCATAATGAAATTATACCTTGAAAAGTAGCACTTGGTTTGAGTGTTGGTGTCATTTGAAACATCAGATTTTCCAAGGCAACAGGCCAAAAAACCCAAACCATGTTCCTTTGGAAGGATGTGAAGCCACGGGTGAGGGATGGCTTTCTACAGCTGGATGTAATGCTCCATGCACTAAAAACTGGGAGATGCTTTGGAGACAGGAATGTACCCCCGTCCTCTGCAGAGCAGTGAAATATGTGGATGGTTGACTGTTTGAAAATGGAAAAGTCATCTTTTCTCTATCAGAGGCTTCAGAGCAGATGAGACACAAGTGGTCAAGAGCTCTGGAGACTCAAAAGTCTCAACCTTGAGAAGAAAAAGGCAAATACAGTGCTGAGAATGTTGTTACCTGTTTAGCTCAGAGGATGTATCATCATGGAATTACAGCATGGCTTGGATTGGAAGAACCTTAAATTCCATCTTATTCCAACCCCGGCCATGGGCAGGGACACCTTCCGCTAGCCCAGGTTGCTCCCAGCCCCGTCCAGCCTGGCCTTGGACACTTCCAGGGATGGGGCAGCCACAGCTCCCCACCCTCCCAGGGAGAAATTCCTTCCCAATATCCCATCTATCCCTGCCCTCTGGCAGTGGGAAGCCATTCCCCCTTGTCCTGGCACTCCAGACCCTTGTCCCAAGTCCCTCTCCATCATCCCAGGAGCCCCTTTAGGCCCTGGAAGGGACTCTAAGGTCTCTCTGGAGCCTTCTCCAGGTGAGCACCCCCAGCTCTCCCAGCCTGGCTCCAGAGCAGAGGGGCTCCACCCTTGGAGCATCTCCGTGGCCTGCTCTGGATTTACTCCAGCAGCTCCATGTCCTGCTGCTGTTGGATCCCAGGGCTGGAGGCAGCTCTGCAGGCGGGGTCTCACCTGGGTGGGGCAGAGGGACAGAATCCCCCCTGCCCTGCTGCCCACGCTGTGGGTTCAGCTCAGGGCATGGGGGGTTGGGGCTGCCAGGGCAGGTCTGTGTTCTCCTCCACCTACATCCCAAAGTTCTCCCCGGGGCTGCTCTCACTCCGTTATTTGCAGTATGACTTTTTTTAAAGTAAAGGAAGCCAGCAGTGCTCCTGCCACTGTGTGAGGCTGTTTCTTAGCAATGGTAGAGAAGTGTTATTTGCAGCAGCTGCAGTTTGTGCTGCATTGCTGCACTGCATCCAGCTCTGCATGAGGGGATTATGAAAGGTGAGGAGGAAATCATGATATGGCTTGATGTTGCAATACATAATATAACCTGTTACATGGGTTATACCCTACTCAGTCATCACTTGAAATATATACATTAATGGGTTTTTATCTGTCACCATTCTATCAGTGCTGCTTTTTTCCCACTGCAGTGCTTGTTTACAGTACTTATATTGCTGACTGGGGGAGTGTAAAACCTCCTCCTTTAGCCATGACTTGTTTCCAGCTGGTCACTTTATTGCTGTTGCTGTTTTATTGTGATTGTTTTATATCTTTATCCTATGAAAAAAATCATTTAAGCAGCAATGAAGGAGATTTTACTCAGTCCTGGCACCTATTGGACACTTGCTGCCTGCATTTGACAGAGTAAGGTTTGTTCTTTGGCTACAGAAATATGAGTGTTGGGAGTTGGAGAGACTCTGTGATAACACCAAGCTTCCCAACTTCATTTTGGGATGCTTCTGTAAATCCAAAGCTCAACCTGGGATGAAGATTTTTTCCACGCAAACGTTTGCTGGCCAATGTGTGCAAGTTTTCTGGAAAACATGAGCCTTTGGCTGTTCTTCCCAGGGTTGTCCACCCTGCTCACAAAAACATGAATGTCTGAGCAGAGGAGCAGGAATGTCGGCCAGACCGTGGGGATTTGGCAGCCTCTGCCTCCAGGATCCGTCGCAGGGCGTTTGCTGGTGACTTCCAGTGCAGCTGGGGGGGTTTTCCCATTACTGCACTTGCGTAGGAAAACTATCCCTGTTTGGGACGAGGGCTTAGGTTGGAGGCTGTGGTTGGGTTTTGGGGTTTTGTTTTCCTGCATTGTGGTTTCGTGGAAATTCCTTTTTTTCCAGAGCATCACTTGAAAGGAAGAAGCTGCAGTGGTCTGATCCTGTGCTTAAATATGGGAAAAGGAGGAATATTCTGCCAACACTGAATTGTTTGCCAGGAATGCAGACACTAAATCCTATCTCTTGCGTAGCTGATAGAGCCCCTGCAGCAGCAGAGCTTTATATCTCCCTAACAAGGGTGTGTTGTAGTGACGCTCATAGGATTTATCTCAGGGATTTTACCCCATAATGGCTCTGGATATTTCCATTACACTGGAGCTTCAACTAAATTGACTCCTAAGCCTTCTCCAAGTCGCTGCTCTCCCATTAAAAGTCCTTCGCTTCAATATTTATGTTGGGGAGTGTGAACTCGATGTGCACAAAGACACATGGTCATAACTGAGGCTGTGTTTTAAACCAAGTTGTTGCCAAAACTTTGTTGTTTAATTTCTTCAGGCACTGAGCTCCTCTGTGCTGACCAGGGACAGGACCTGAGGTAATGGCTGGAGCTGTGTTGGGGAGGGTTAGATTGGATCTCAGGAAAAGGTTCTTCCCCCAGAGCAGGGTCAGGCACTGAACAGGCTCCCCCAGGAACAGTCACAGCCCCAAGGCTGCCAGAGCCCCAGGAGCGTTTGGACAACGCTCTCAGGAACATGGGGTTATTCTGATGTCCTGTGCAGGGCCAGGAGTTGGACTCAGTGGTCCCTGTGGGTCCCTTCCAACTCAGGGTCTTCCATGATTCTGTGATTCTCCATTCCAGGATGTCAACATGATTCCCCAGAGGGGGAGGGTGCTGTCCTTGAATAATCTCAGTTTTCACCCCAGGTAGGGTCAGTGTAAGTGTCTTACCATGACAAGACATTTTTAGTTGGCATAAACTGTCTGTAATGAGAAAAAAATAATTTAAAAAGATGTTTTCTAGTTTGTTTCATGAGAGTCGTATTTTACATATCAGTTTAATTACAAGAGGGTTGTCTGTTAATGGGTAGAACTCACTTGACTGCTGTTCAGTAATTGTAATTACAAAATGAAGGATTTGCTGTGCTTTTTATTGGAAGAATCCTGCCGAGTTTAATTCCATGTAGTGGTGGCTGCACTGTCATTGACAGTGGAGTGTCAGTGAAGGGATGAAGAGCATTTTAACCTTCATAAATGCAACAAATGGTACATTTGGTTGGTGGGGGGAGGCCCCTTAAATAAGGTCTTGGCCCTTTGGGCAGTCTTTACAAGGCTGTCCATATGGACCTGTTCTCCATGTGCTCCATAGGGGCAGGAGGGAGAGGAAGGGTCTCATCAGCACTTCCCAGGTGTCTTTATCCTCTGGACTTTCCCCAACTGAAGTGTTTGTAGGTCATGTATTTGAAAGGTTCTTTTGTGGGTAGTAAAGACCAGGGACAGGACAGGGGTGCACCTTTTGGTTGCTGCACCTGCTTAAAAATTGAGTGTTGATTTTATGGGAGGAAACAGGAAGCTCCATGGGTTTGATTTTATGGGAGGAAACAGGAAGCTCCATGGGTTTGAGAAGCTCATAAGCAAAAAATCAGGCAATGGGAGCTACCACAGGAAGCAAACACCACCAAGGAGATGTTCTGCTGTGTTTGCTGTCAAAGACTGGTGCAGGATTAGATTCTGTTCATGTCTCTAACCAGGACAAGCTTCCTCTAAAATGCTGGAGACAAATATCACCAATTTTTAAACAAACAAAAAAGGTCTTTTGTTATTATAGGCCTTGAATTTAAGTTGCTTTGTCATGTTGTACTTTGAGGGTTCAGACGAGGCCACAGAGATGCTCCAAGGGCTGGAGTCCCTCTGCTCTGGAGCCAGTCTGGGAGAGCTGGGGGTGCTTACCTGGAGAAGAGAAGGCTCCTTAAAGCCCCTTCCAGGGCCTAAAGGGGCTCCAGGAGAGCTGGAGAGGGACTGGGGCAAGGGATGGAGGGACAGCACAAGGGGGGAATGGTTTTAAACTAAAAAGGAGAGATTTAGATTGGATGCTGGGAAGAAATTTTTTCCTGTGAAGGTGGTGAGGCTGTGTGGCACAGGTTTCCCAGAGCAGCTGGGGCTGCCCCATCCCTGGGAATGTTCCAGGCCAGGTTGGACAGGGCTTGGAGCACCCTGGTCCTGTGGAAAGTGTCCCTGCCCATGGCAAGGGGTGGCACTGGGTCATGTTCCAGGTCCGTTCCAACCCAAACCACTCTGGTTCTGTGATTCTGTGAAATGGAAACCCCGTATTTGCTCTGCAAGGTGCTGCAATGGCCCCTTGAAGAAAAGAACTGCAAGATGGGAATGTTTGCAGGTCTTTAAAGGTCAGTGTGTGGCAACTCAGGGCTGCAGGGCAGGCTCGGGCCCTGCTCAGCACAAACTCTATAAATAATCTGTGGTTTGTGCTTTTGACCACAGCAGCGCTGCTGGGTTCCTCCGGCAGTGTGGGACACGGAGCCACAACCGAGAGAGCGAAACCCCAAGGTGTCGGCGCTTCAAGTCGTATTTAGCTGTTATAAATTAGATTTTCAGTGTTACCGTTGAACCACGGCTTGAGGGGTTCCCATAAAAGCTATTTTTCTTTGCAGGAATGCAAGTTGTAGCTCATACCTTTGAACTTTGGTGCTTCCTTAGGGGCCGTGGTCTCTCTGCATCGAGGTGGCTCCTCATGGAAACTGAAAGTCCCAGAGATCCATCAAAGTGGGGTTGTTTTAGCAGAGCAACTTGGGCTGGAAGGTTTTATCAGGAGGTGGGAGCTGCAGGTTTGAAAGCTCTTTCCAGGGCAGGAGCAATAACGGGAAGGGATTTAGCACGGCTCTAACTTAAGTAGTGTACGTGCAGTTTATGTTCTGGCCACGTTCAATGTATTTCTGTTAAAAAGCAATGTAACAGGGCAAGAAGAGTGCTGGGAGCTTGGTTGCAGGTGGAATGAAAACTAGGGAAAATGATCTTTGTCATCCTGCTGTTTATGTTTCGGGAGGAGGAAGGAATTTGTGTATGCCCTGGACATATAAAAAAGACATTACATTTCAAAAAATCACATATGCTATATTTCTTCCCTGTGTGTTTTTTTTGTTTGGAATGAAGATGTTTATGGATTTTTTTTTTTCAAGTATAACGTGTAGAATATAGGGATAAACAGCCCTCAGATCTGGAAATAAATCACAGGGGATGTTTGAAAACACCACTCTTTGCGGATGCACACACTGGGTTTCACATCTGATGTGCATCATGGAATCATGGGGGGGTTCAGGTGGGAAAAAGCCTTTAAGTTGTTCAATACAACCATCACCCAGCACCACCACCGTGTTCATCACCAAGCCATGTCCTCAAGTGCCCCGTTCAGTCTTGTTTTGAACACTTCCAGAGATGGGGACTCCACCACATTCCTGGGCAGCCTGTTCCAATGCTTGACAACTCTTTATGTGGAAATTTTTTTCCTAACATCCAACCTAAACTTCCCCTGGCACAGCTTGAGGACATTTCCTCTCATCCTGTCCCTGTTCCCTGGGAGCAGAGCCCAACCTCCGCCAGCTGCCCCCTCCTGTCAGGGAGTTGTGCAGAGCCAGAAGGTCCCCCCTGAGCCTCCTTTTCTCCAGGCTGAGCCCCCCCCCAGCTCCCTCAGCCACTCCTGGGGCTCCAGCCCCTTCTGTATTTATGTTATTTGGTGGGAAATAGATTTTAGCAAAGCTGTTCCCAACGTGCTCACACAGTTACAAGTCATTCATACTTTATGAATGTGTTTGATTAATGAATTCCAAATTTCACAGTAAACCAGGGAATACGAATCTTCCAGCACTGCCTTGTCTGATATTAACCTATTTCTTCTGGCTGGCATTAATGAGCTTGAAGGAATCTTAGTCCCAGTCCCTTCCATGCCTCTCCATGGAATATAACTATTAATGTACGTATTCCACAATGGCATAGTTGAGATTTAAACAGTTGACTTGCTTTTCTCCTGGCATATTCATGGTATGGCTTTCTAAATAACTCAATTTACATTTCGGGTTAATGGGGAACCATTTAAAAGCTCTTGTCTATTAATATATTTCTTACTCTATACAGCAAAGAGAAGTTGATGTTTTTATTTTTCCCTCTAAGGGTGAGGGCTAAAGGCTCCTCTGATGGCTGGGCACCTAAAATATGCTGGCAAAGGCCTGTATTTCCACTTATTCTTTCACCACAGAAGCTGTTATTCCATAGGGGAATGCAGCTGTTATTCTATAGGAGAATATTGCTATTATTCTGTAGAGGAATAACATTCAGTTTGGATGATCTATAGAACAGCATTTTGTCGCCAGAGAAGAACAAGTCACCACGGTGTTTTCCCAGATGCTGAGGTTTGGAAAATAGCCTTTTTTCAGGAAAGACATTAAAATCATCCTTATTCTGACTGTAATCTGGAATTAATCCAGATTGCATTGATACTCAGTCGAGAACGAGGAGGCTGCAAGCCTCCGGGATCAGGAACGTGGAGCATTTAGCCAGGAAACTGTTAATCCCTTTTTTCCCTCGTCCCGATAGGCATCTCTTTGTGCAGGAGGGCTGGAGGAGGAGGAGGAATGGAGCTGCTAGCTCCTGCCTGCTCCAAACTGCTGGATCACCCTCTGGATCCAGAGGGACGCCCGGCTCCTACAGAGGAACGTATTGAATTTTGTTTCCTTCCACATGTTGAGCCCTGGCCAGTAAAAGCTTTGGTCTCCCCAAGAATCCCCGGAATGCTGCTATGGAGTTTTGTCCGTTGAGCTGCTCAGCAGCCTCGAATCAATGAGTCAGTAAAGGGCAATCATATGAACAGAAGATAATTTGTTTTAGAGAAGTTATAACTCGTTTTCTGAGGCTGAACTATTATTTTCTGCCCTGCTTGCAGGGGACGGGGTGTCCTGGTCGGGTCTGTATGGATTAGACACGTATAAATTGAATTAATAGAACTTTTTTATAGCCCAACAGTCCTGCTAAAGAAACCCTGTGAGTAAAGCAAACAAAAATGTATTAAGTTGTCTCAAATCAAACACCAGATGTTTCTCCAGCTCCTTTTTGGCCCATTCCCAGTGTGCGAGGCCTGGAGAGTCACCCGAAGTTTGCACAAGAAGGGATCCAAAGACCTTTCTCATTTATATCAGCACGAAAGAAAAATGCATGAAAGAGGGACATTATGGGCTGTGATTTGTGGAGGCATTTGGTTTATAACACATCTTGTGGTCTGGCACATCTATCCCCAAAAAAGCTCATAAAAAAAGAGGAATCTCGCTGTTCCCCACTCCTATATTTTAAATGTTTTCTCCTGAATTTCCTTGCTACAGAGTAAAAAAGATTGATTCTTGTGCAAGGCTCTTCTCAAAGAAATCCTAATAAATAGACCTTGTCTGTCTCTGTGAGTGATTACTTAGGGTATAAATACAGGGAATCAAACTAGAAAATCTTCTTAATATTATTATTTGCTTAAATTCTTTATTAAATTTTATGAAAATGTATTATATGAGATGATATAAAACCGTGCTGCCTCCTGTTTGGTCTCTCAGGTTCATCTTCCTGCTTTTCCAGCAAGCAATGTTAATTAGATGTTTAGAAAATTTATCTCATTGCCTTAAGATGTTTTCTTAGAACATCAGTGATCCTATAGCAGAGAAATGCTTGTAAGCTAATTAATACAATTTAAAACTAATACCTAAATATAAGGTGATGCACTTGCATGTCTTGAATATTCTGCTTAAAAGCTTCTTGCTGTGTCCCTGCTCGCTGAAGTACCTGGAGGTAAATCCTTTGGAAATCTTAAACACCATCTTGTCTTTTAATACCAAAATTCCTGGTTTGGGGAGAGGATGGCTGGGTTTTCATCTCCAGGAGAAGTCTGGGGCTTCGGGGGAGGTATGGGTGCCTTCGATGTCCTCCAGAGGGTGAGCTGAGGAGAGATGCTGGGCGCAGGGAGGATTTTTGGGGCGAATAAGCAAGAAAAAAGTGTGAACAGCCTGAAAAGACGTGAATCCTCTACAGGGTTCCTGAGCTGCAGCTCTGGAATCATCCCTCCAGAATAACCTGTTTGCTTGGCAGGTTTCGGCTCTCCCAGAACCTGCTTTAGTCAACTAAAGCAGATTCATATGCAACAGTTTGAGTTTAAACAAATCCCTGTATTCAAATAGGGGGGAAAATCATGTTGTTATTCCATGGCAAACCTCCATGGGTTCTTAAATCATTAGATCTGAGCAGACTGGGAAATAAATCAGCCTGGGAAGGGAACCGGATCGTGCACAGGCTGGACGTGTCCGATACCCTTTCTCCAAGGTCTCATTTCATTTGGCCTTTATAGTCTGCTTTTAGATGGGAAGTTCAATCCACAAAGGTCATTTGCAAAGCTTCAGATTATAGATGGAAAGCTCTTTTAATCTTTTCTGATAAATAGCTGAGCATGGAATAAATCTATTGGGAGCTGAACTCTGATGTTAAGCCTCAGCACAAAATGTCCATACATTAACAACACTTGGAAATTATCTCAGAAATTATAATTACCTTAAATAAATTTAACTTAGAAGAAAAGGTGTGTGATTATGAAAACTGGTTTAATAAATGAAGCATTAATTGGACCTGGTGGCTTGGCAGATTCTATCACCATGGTCCAGATGATTATTAAAGTGATTTAGGCAGAGTTGAAAACAGCAGTTTCAGTTCAGAGATTTCTTTTAAATGGCAATAAATTACTCTCTCCAATCAGTGCTTTGGTAAGGCAGGGTCGGAATAAAAGCTTTGCATAATAAAGCTTTAAAAGCATTATGATTTTGGAAAAGCAATAGCAGCAAATGGAAACGAGGGAGTCTGAAATCCTGAAAATACTCTCGGTTATGCCGGTGCTGTGTATGACATTGTCTAACATCTGAGTAGCCTTCAAAGCATTTTTCCCCCTAATTCCACATATAATTAAAAAGCAGCTTCCTCTAGCTCATTAAAATGTAGAGTCCTGTTGGAGCAGTGTACTTGTATATTTATTTAAATGAATAAAGCACAGTTTTAATGCAGACTGTAATAACTTCAAACATTAAATCTCTTCTGTGTAGCTCACACTTTATTTTTAACCAGTGTTTAACTTCTCTTCATGAACACCAGCTTGCAAAGGAATATGGTCCCCAGCAGCTCGTTGGATTATTTTGTGAACCACTCAACAAACTTTCCCCATCCCCGTTTTTTGATGTGAAATGATAGGAAAATCCCCCCAAATTCAGTTGCGAGTGACACCCATGGAAATCAGGCAAGGCGGTGGCTTTTCCAGCTAACGATGGCATCTCCTTCTTTTCACAGGCATTTGGAAATGCAAAAACAGCCCATAACAACAACTCCAGTCGCTTTGGCAAATTCATCCAAGTGAATTACCAAGAGACGGGCACTGTGCGAGGGTAAGTGGGAACGGGGTGAGGGTGCTGGGTGTGCCCAAACCTAAACAAGCTGCAGTAGGGCATTCATTGCTTTGGCCAGTATGTTTCCCAAAATGGAGATAGGAAAAAAAAAAAAACACATAGGTTTTAACATATTAAAATCTGCTCGTATGGAAATGCTGGTGCATCCAAGGTGGATGCTGAGGTGTGGATACTCCTGAGCTGGGTTCAAGCCGGTTGAGCTCTCCTGAATCCTGATGTCAAAAAGCAACATCTCCTCCTCAAGCAGGAGTTAAGGCAGGAAAGGGGAAAGTTTTAGCTGGGATGGGGTGGGGGCTGGAGCAGTAGACATGGAGCGAAAGGTTTGGCTCAGGCTCAGGAAGAGAAAGCCAAGGGGAGGATTTAATCTCTGGCTGGGAGTTCTGAAGGCCATTGAGCCACACTCTTCTTGCTCACTGCCTGATTTCCCCCCAGTCTCTCTCTGCAAGTCTCTCCTTAACCCAGGCCTTGACCAGTGAAGGCTCTTTTTTCTCTGAGGCCATTGCAAGGAGATCCTTGTCTCCACTGTGGTTCTCCTCAGTTTATTTCAGCATTGGAAATTTGAGAGCAGCCCTGAGGAGAAGAATTTTGGGGTGGTGGTTGATGAGAAGCTCATGGACATGTGCACTGGGAACCCAGAAACTCCCCATGGCCTGGGCTGCAGGGAATTGTGCCCCTCTGCTCCTCTCAGGTGAGACCCCACCTGCAGAGCCCTGGAGTCCCAGAACAGGAAGGACATGGAGCTGCAGGAGACAGCCCAGAGGAGGCCACGGAGATGCTCTGAGGGCTGGAGCCCCTCTGCTCTGGAGCCAGGCTGGGAGAGCTGGGGGTGCTCACCTGGAGAAGAGAAGGCTCCAGGGAGAGCTCAGAGCCCCTTCCAGGGCCTAAAGGGGCTCCAGGAGAGCTGGAGAGGGACTTGGGAGGGACAGGACATGAGGGAATGGCTTCCCACTGCCAGAGGGCAGGGTTAGATGGGATATTGGGAAGGAATTCCTGGCTGTGAGGGTGCTGAGGCCCTGGCACAGGGTGCCCAGAGCAGCTGTGGCTGCCCCTGAATCCCTGGAAGTGTTCCAGGCCAGGTTGGATGGGGCTTGGACCTACCTGGGATAGTGGAAGGTGTCCCTGCCCATGGCAGGGGTTGAACTACCTAAACCCAAAACTTCTTTCTGGCTTTTGATAATTTCCATGGCATCAGATCATCACCATGGAGCTGTAAATGAGCAGGGCTTCATTAACTCCCCTTTTTGTCCAGGTTAACTGAGTCAGTTGGAAAAATGAAGAGTAGAGGCAGCATTCCAGGGGCTGTATAATTTCTGCAGCTGGCTAAGAGACGTCTTGCTGGGACTTTGTTGTTATTTTAGAGAATTGCTTTTAAAATTTTTTTGCTTTCTTATTTTCCAGCAGAATGGTATGACACAAAGAGCTGCCATTAATTTTTCAATGAGCTCGGGTACTCCATGTCCCTTCCTGCTGGTTTCGCATCCTACGTCAAACCTGATGTTCTTTTTTCCCCCTTATTGAACTTCTGGTGCACAGTTCTCTTAAAAGGATAAACCTCATTTTTTTAATTCCTCCTGGGTAACAAGAATCCAACAAGTGCCCTAACTATGTATTATCTTGGCATGATGTGTCAGCGCTGTGGTTGTGGCCTCTATTTTTGCTTGGCAGGGATGTGCAAATAACATTATATTCATATATTCTAGTTCATAAAATAGGAGGAATTTTCTTTGCTTTTTAAAAAATGAGCTTTCTTGGTCTTTGGTTGCACAGTGTGATGTGACTGCATTCTACTATGAGCTTGCAGTGCTCCCCCAGTGAAAATTAAAGCCGTTTAAAGAAAAATATAAAGAATTTTAAAAACAAAAAGTATATGTAGCATACAAGCCCACATTTTTTTTCCAGTGAAAGAAGATTTTTGTAAAAACAGCCTAGATTTTTTTAGCACAACACAAATCAATTATCACCCTGTGTTCTGCATATGAGTAGCTTTGATAATGGAACTATAATTTGCAGCCCTGAATCAGAGTTTTCCTCTCTTCAGAGGCTGAAAATGCCACTTGAGTATTTGCTTACAACCCCTCTGAGTATAATCACCCAAAACTTGAAGAGATGAAATAGGCAGGATGTTGAGCAGGACCCAACCCCACCCCATGAGATGAAGTCTTGGAAGGTCTCTCAGGCTGATGGAACAGGAGCAGGGCTGCAGTTCAGGGCATTGCCAGGAGGCTTCCTGAATTTCAGGTGCCCTGGTCCATGATAAGCCAGGCCTGGAGGACGTTCTTTGCAACCTGCTCAGCCCTCATGGGATTTGCAAAAGCCTTGACACCTGACACGCTCCATGAAATAGCAGGAGAGCCAGACAGAAGTTTTAGAGCCAGATGGGAGAGGTTTAAGTCAAAGTCCTGTGAAATACAGACTCTCTGTGATTAAATCAATGTTTTACACAAGGTCATCCCCTTAGAGCTCCTTTTGTTTGCTCTTAAAGATAGAACTGACATAGTTGAAAATGGTAAATAAAAAGAAACTTGGAGGCATCAGCTTTTTAAGACAAGTTGCTTTTCCTATTCACCATCCTGTTACAAGAGGGGACAGATGTTGTTCTTGGGACATGGATTCATTGTGACCTCTGCCCTAAGCAAGGGAGCATTTTACAAAAATAGCATTGCAGTTGCATCTATTTAAAAAAATAGAAAATAATTAAAGATAAAATTTTAAAAATAGAAACTTTCTAAAATAATATTTGAAAAGTGAAACTAAAATTTAAAAACAAATAAATAAATACAATTCCCCTGATTTAAATGGTGGTTGCGACCAGATGACCTCCAGAAGACCTTTCCAATCAAAATTATTGCCTAAGAATGATTTTTGGAGTGGTTTATAGTAAGAGTAGAAATGACAGGGGTGGGGATGAATGCTGTGGGCATGGATGTTCTGCAGGTTGTTGTACAGCAGTGTCTGAGCCGTTATCCAGTGGGATCCCATCAGTGGGATCTCGGATGCTCTCATTCATGTGTTCCCCGACCTTGCAGTGAATTCGTGGCTTGGGTAGGAAAAATTGGATTCAGGTTAGAAAGGGAATATAAAAACCCCATCAACCCGTCAGCGAGGAATATCCATAGACTGTTCCCAGCTTCCTCCCAGGGAATAAACAGGAATACAGCTTTGCTGTCTGTCTTCCTTTACTCCTCCTGTCCATCCAGATCATCCCGTGAGGAGTTGGATTTGCAACTTCCAGTATCCTCTCCCAAGAGTTGCCATAAGAATTTTCACAAAACCTCTGCAGCATGTCCGAATGATTTATATTTTATTTTTTGTGGAAGGAAGGGAGAATGATGTGCTGAAGGTAATAATTAGATCTGGCTTTCCCATCCGTGGTGGAGGAGCACGTGTGGAAGCACCTCCTTGTCCCACCATGCCCGAGAGCAATTGGGTTTCCCGATTCCTATGTAGCTCCGACTGTCGGTGCCACGTCACTGGGCATCTGTCACTGGAAAAGCACAGCTCTGTCATCCAAACTGCTACTTAGAACTCCGGCTTCTAAATCCCTGTCATTACTGGTTAGGTTTCTTTGGAAGAAAAAAACCCTTGTTTAACTCGACAAACTTGAAAAAAGAATTTAATATGTAGATTGAGCGTGTTTGTTGTGGAGGCTCTTAGGAGAAAATGTAAACTGCAATGAGGAGCTTTCGCAATTGTTTATTTTTTTTGACTGGAGCCACAAGTTAATAATCCAAATTTTTGGTGAGAAGTGCCTCTTCTGGAAGAGGGAATGGGGATTTGAGGACTGATTCTGCAGCTAAATGACATCTTGCACACTTCTGCACGTGGATGTATTTCCATGTGCACGGCTCCTGGGCTGCAGGCAATGGTATTTTGCTGGCTTTGGATGAAATAGGGATCCGAGCTCCTTCCTTGCTGTCAACATTTCTCCTGCCCATAGGCTGATGCATCTGAGATCATGTTTTTCAGATCCAAGTTAGTGTTGGCTTGGTATCAAACCAAAAAAACCTCAAAAGCCAAACATAATATTGGGCTTGTTCTGCCGAGGAAGAAATTTATATAACTAAGTGAAACAAGGCTGAAACTTCTTTGTGTGGGTACCAAGGCTGAAGCCCCCGGTAAAGCTGTGTTCGCTGGAAAGCTGAGGATCAGGTCAATGAATGATGCTTTGATTTTTTTCCTTGCAGAGCTTACGTTGAAAAATACCTCCTGGAGAAGTCCCGACTGGTCTATCAGGAGCACAACGAGCGGTGGGTGCTTCTGTTTTGCCCAAGGCTTGGGTTTAACTCCTATACATGGCACAGATAATTTAAACCCTCGTGGAGCTGGGGGATCAGAATTTTCACGCTCCTAGCCCTGTGCTGCAAAGATTAATGATGCATTTTATGTTTGAATATTTTGTTGTTTAGGGAGAAATGTGCTAACGGAGAGAATAAACTCCATTACTTTATCAACAGTCTTTGACTTACCATGGAATCATAGAATAGGTTGGGTTGGAAGGGACCCTTAAGATCATCTTGTTCCAACCCCTGCCATGAGCCGGGGACCCTCCACTACAATATTGTCACATTTTATTTAATTTTCATTGTCTTTATGGCATATGGATTGTTATGTACTACTTCATTTCTGTTCAACTTGTGAACTTCTTAATGTGTCATTTTAGGAGAGAAACATGGTATTTTCATTCTTCTCTGCAGGTCACTGAAGCCTTCAGAGGGGCCTCTAGAAAGAGCCAAAGTTATATAGAGAATGAACTTATGTGAAGTGTTCTTTCCTAATTGCAGCATATTATTTGTTGCATATTCCTCTCCTCTCTCAGTAATTATTATTCTACTTTTAAATAATTTTGCTGCCTTTAGTTATCTTTCAACCCTTGGCACTTCTGGCTGTGTTTCCCTTTGGAGACAGATGTGTGAGTTTTCTGGAATGCTCCAGGTCTGTTCCTGGAGTTAAAGAGCATCTACAGCCTTGAGAAACATCCGCTTGGGTGTTGCAAGATGATTAAACTTGGATCCTCTTGGAAAACATCCAACATAAAAGCAGAGTTTTAATTTTAGAAAGAAATGGTGTTAATCTGTGTTAGAGTCGTCTGGAAGCAGAGCAGATGAGTGTCTCTTGGGGTGGGTTTAGCATTGGTGATATTCAGGTATTTCGAATATTTGATTTTTTGAATACTTGAAGATTTTTCAGTCATGTCTCATGGAACTGCAATTGCAAAGTCGTTGCCTTTTTAATAGTAATAAGGTATTAAAAACTGTAATTTCTGCATTGCAAGGAAATATGTTGTGATTCTAATAAAGGAGGGGGCAGCCAGGGGATGTCAGGCTCCGTTCCCAGGGAACAAGAGACAGGACAAGGGGAAACAGCCTCAAACTGTGCCAGGGGAGGGTCAGGTTGGACATCAGGAGGAATTTCTTCCTGGACAGGGTGGTCAGGCCTGGGAAGGGGCTGCCCAGGGAGGTTTGGAGTCCCCATCCCTGGAGGTGTCCAAGGAATTCCTGGATGTGGCACTCAGAGCTCTGGGCTGGGGACAAGGTGGGGTTTGGGCACAGGCTGGACTCGATGGTCTGGAAGGTCTTTTCCCACTAAATGATTGTGGGATTCTGTGAAATATGTAGGCATTGCACATGGTTCTGAAGGAAAACCTGATCCTCCCAGCTAGAAATTCTTCAAGTAGGTTCTAGGGCAGTGGCTGTCCTTGGATGGAGAAGAGGGATCTCATTCTCCGTAATGTAATTGAATCTGTTCCATCTCTGCACAGCAAGTACGGACCAGCCCTAAACTGTGTCAGGCCTCAGTCTGGGAGCTGGAAAATCAGGTTGGGAGGTTTCCATGTGCCTCTGCTCAATGCTGCTGCTCATTTTCGAGTCTAACAGCTTTTGTTTTTCATTTGTCACCAGGAACTACCATGTATTTTATTACCTGCTGGCAGGAGCGAGCGAGGAGGAGAGATCAGCATTTCACCTGAAGCAGCCAGAGGAATATCATTACCTCAACCAGGTGGGAATACTATACAGGAATACAATCCATGGTCTTGCCTTTTCTTCTGCTGATATTTAATGCTAATAAAGAAGAGGTGTGGAGTAGTAAAAGTGGGGGTTTTTAAAGGTGTGGAGTAGTAAAAGTGGGTTTTAATAGTTTATAGGAAGTCTTCTGTCATTGGAATAATTCTGCATTAGCAACCTGAACACCTGGTAGTGTTTCAGGGAAAAATAATCAGTGTTTTCTGTAGCTGGGATATATTAAATATATTAAGTTTTTGACTGCTGGAGGGAGAAACAGTCAGAATTTCTCTGCTCTCTGTGTGAATGTCATTTACTCATTAACATCTGTCTCCCGAGCAGGAGAAAGGGGAAAATGTGGCATACTGGGATATAACATCTTGCATGAGGAAGTCCTAATTCTGTAACTTCTGGCTGGCTTTTAGCACAACCCTTTGAATTTAACAATAGAACAAGTCTAATATAACTAAAACCACAGCAACCATTGAAATCCTGGGAATTAATGATGGATGAGGTGTTACCAACAGCCAAATAAACTCAATTTACGTGATGATCATTTTATAATAAATTGATTTACTTCAGGTATTTAAGCAGTTATCCAGTGACTCTTGCAAATAGGGACTTCAAAAAGACCAAAAAGAGAAGGAATATGTGGAAGAGGAGTTAAGTTACATGTTGATTTTAACTAATTGGAATTTTCTTGGTGCTGAAGCATGAAGAGCAATAAAGAGTGATTTAACCCCTAAACTGGAGAGAAACTTGGACCCACAGCCCAACCCAAATAGCCTTTAGTCTTTTTAGAAATACAACTTCACTCAGGAATAGGTCTCAATTACCAGGGACTTTTTAAGGATGTTTTTAAAGTGGGCAGTCAACACCAAAATCCACTGTTTATTGACTCCCACCCACCCATGGCAGGATTGGGAAATATTCCCAAGAGAGGAACACCCCGAGGGCTGGAGGCTCTTTGCTGGAGTCTCCGTGCCTCAGGCGTTGGTTGGGGAACATGGTGTGATTTCCAGCACCGTCTGTGCTGCAGTTCTGCAGCGGGAAGGTGCCAAGATGAAATGTTTTGTCAGATTCCCAGGTTTTGTTGGGCCATCCGGTCGCTTTCTGTTAGTCAAAAACATTGCTTTTAATTACAGTCCTTTTTTTTACATAGCAGTTTAAGAGCGCTGATATTTAAAGGAAAATTAGCAATCTAACTACATGTAGTGTGGGGAAACAGTAGGAATGTTATAATTTAGGGTGAAATGTTTATTTTAATCTAAATTAAGGTGCTGTGGGGCAAGTAAGCTGGACTTCCCTGAACACAGTGTATGGACAGTAGTGACACTCTGAGTTTTTGGGAGGTTTTTAAATATTTTTTTAATAATTATGATTAGAGTTAACACTGACAACTGTGGGAAAACAGTGCCTTTAGATGTGGTCAGGGCATGGTTTCACATGAAGACCCATCTGACTGTGCAGTAGCAGCTTTCCCCTGCCCTGTAGGAGAAAGGAACAGGAAAATTAGGAGAAAAAGGAAAAAGGAGGTAGTGGAGAAATGGAAAAAGAAACTTGGGAAACATTTAAGGGGAAAATTATAAAATTACCCTTGAACTTTTGCAATCTCTTCTTAAGTGTGTCCTGGAGAAGACCCTGCCTTTTTAAAAGGAAAAAGAACCAGCTCAGAAATGTACCGAAGTGTTTTACTGAAAATTAAATATTCATATAGAGAAGCCATAAAATATTGAACCAGGCCCCTGAAGTGAAGGAGTGACTCAGTCCTGAGTCAGGCTTTATTTTCCTTCTCCCAGGTGCCTCAGCTCTTGTTGTGTTACGCAAAACAAATGGGGCGTTTGCTTTGCAGATGAGAAATAATCTATTCAGATACTTCACCAAAATCTGCTCTGTAAATGCAGGGAGCAGATTGAAATTAAAGATTTCAATCTACTTTTAAATGCGAATTTACTCACAGTATCCCCTGAGTATGGGGGACGTTTCCATCTCTCCCCTAATGGCAGGTGCACCCGCACCTGCACACCCTGCAACTCACTGAATATTTTCTGTGCTGGTTGTTAACTTTAATCTATTTTGAAATCAGACATTTTCAGGTTTTGATCCTTATTTTCAGCTCCTCAGGAGCTCCAGTGCCATCTCTCTCCCTCTTGGGACTGGTCACTGACACACGCTTTGACTTCTCTCACTCCGTTTCTGTCTGATTGGAAAAAGACACAAATTCCTTAAAAGCCTTGGAGTGTTGCTTGGAAGAATCTCACTTTTGCTGCACTTTTGTGTGTCTGGAGCAGAGGTTGAGAGTAGAAATGGACCAGATCTGCTCTTCAGTGGGATTTTGGCATCAGTGGCTCTTCAGCTTCAGATAAACCAAGGGTTTCTCCAGCTCTACAGAAGAAGAAAAGGTTTTATCCATTAGGATTATTGATGAGGGCTTTGCTGATTCACTCTGAGCAGGAACCAGCACCAGGAATGCAAAAGCATCATAAATCTTCCCTTAAAACAAATAAAACTAGGTGATGACTCTGCAGAATAACAACAATTATGTTCCTGGTTAGGGAGCAGGTCGTGGGGGTGATCTGGGGTGGGAACACCACTTAACCCACTCTGCCTTGCTTTCAGATGACAAAGAAACCCCTCAGACAGAGCTGGGATGATTATTGCTATGACTCGGAGCCGGTCAGTACAAGAACCCGCCTCTTCTGTGTTGCTGGTGCAGGGCTGCTCTCACTTGAGTGTTTTAGGGACACCAAGAAAGCCAAATCCAATGAAGCTTAACCCATTAACCACCCTTTGCCCTGCAGTGGTGTTGCTTGTGACAATACAGATATTTTTTTCCCCTTGCCTTTTTGGTTCCTTCCATTTGGAAAGCTTCTTCAGCAGATGGAGATGGTCAGCTCTCTACAGTCATCTCAGTTTTAGAAAACTAAAGGGGTTTTCATTCCTTCCTGATGGAATATGTGATGATTTATGGAAATTGTGATGTGTCAGCAAAGTGAAAATTGAAATTCTATTCCGATAAAAACAGCAAATCAATGTCTTGAAGCCCCAAGAGATGCATCAGTTCATGCTGGTTATAGTGGTGTATCTGCTCTCCAGCTTCCAGGAAAAAAACAGACAAACCCAAAAGCATCCCCCCAGCCATCTGGGAGAAAATCAAATCCTGATATTGTTCAGAGTGCCAAAACAATTCTTTCTCCTAAAATACTTCTGCTGACATGACCATCCTTTCCAAATGGATTGCCCCGAAATAGGGAAAGGTGAAACTTCTCCCCCTTCCCCGGCTCCTCTTGCGCCACTCACATGCTCTGGGTGTCTGCGTGTGCCATGGTGCTCCCCAGGGGTGTGTCCTGCATGTGGAAGCATGTTTGGCATCAGCTGCATGTCCTTCCTCTAGTTTTCCCCTGTGCTTGATGGTTGCCAAATTCTTGCTGATGCATCTGGAAGAGTAAGGGGTGATCTGGGAAGGAGCTGGGATTCACTGGGCTAAACAAGTGTCTTAACAGCAACATTTCCTTGCAAATCCTTAGGGCGGGAGGAGGGAATTTCCCTCACAAGGTTAAAAATATTGAATATTGGATTGGCATCCTTAATCCATCAGCATCCTTAGGGGTCCTGCAGGAGCAGGGAGTGATGAGCAGATGCTGTTCTAGGCCTTAATACCCTTTATAAGTTGGAAATCCCTTAATTGCTTTAGGAATGGGTTGGGACAATTTGCTGAAGGATTAAAATTAAAACAACCCCAACTGGTACCTTCTCCTGGTGTGACCAAGCACACCCTGCCAGCCTGGGGGCTACCATGCCTGTGTTGTGTCCTTGTTCTGCACAACAAAACCCCGTGTCATTACCATTTGGCTGTTTATCTGCTAATTTATTCAGGATAATTTTATTTGGGACAATTTTCTGTGATATTCCTGGTAAATGACATCTTTGCTTCAGTCAATGATTCACTCTTAAGTCTACCCTGGGCTTCTCCCCATACCCATGGACTCAGCCTGCTGCAGACACTGAGTTTTTAAAGCAACTCTGTTTTATCATCTTTTAATTTTCCATGAAAATCCATGGATCACTTTGATATGACTGTAGGAAGCAGGGGACTCACTTTTCCTGGGAAACTAATTGCTCTGGCAGGATATTAACAGCAAGTTAGGTCTGTTGGGATGGACTTTGTGATGCTTGTCTGCTCTAATATCAAGGACACTCCTCTATTTTATAATTATCCTCCATTAATCATCCATTAGGAAGCGGTCCCATGCTGGAACACTGCAGAGAGCATCCGCTTTTAAGTGGAGAATTTGCTAAAAGCCTTTCCATGCAGATTAATGAGTCGGGCAATTGTTATGTAAATCATTAATTAAATTGCCTTTGGCGTAGATTGTGCTACTTCAGAGTTGTCCGGGGTATTTTGCTGTTGACTCGTGACTTAATTTTGGAGGAATGATGCCAGAAAATGGAAACGTCTCCTGGAATGTGGAGTGCCACTAAAAGCACCACTTGGTGTCTTTAAAAAAAGCTTTAAAGCAGCCTAATTTGCAGGATTTGTGGGAGTGTTGTTGTCCTGCCAAGTCCAGGTCCTGCCAGAACGAGGGTGGGAAGTTCTGCTGAGTTCTCAGTGTAAGTGCAGTGGCTGAGGAAGCCAGGGTTGGAGTTTAGGAGGGACAAGGTCTTACCCCGAGGTTTTCTGGTGTAAATAATCAGTGCTGTGCCTGTGGTGTCCCTGCTCTTGGTGGAGATGTCGTTGTTGTGTTTCTTGGGACAGCTCTGGAACAGAGTCGTTTCCAATCACCTCCTAATGAAAGGTGAAAATGCCCTTTTCTAATGACTGTTTCCTAAAACAGGCTGGTATTTTCTCCTGGAATTTCAATCCCCACCTTCATTGATGCTGTGTGTGGTTTTTAAATGGTTTTACTGTTCAACAGCTCCAAATTCACTTTGCCCATGGAGCATTAACTTGTCCCTGAGGACAATTGATAAAAAAAATTCGATTTTCTTGTCCAATTGCACTTCTGTGGCTTTTAATGCAATTGTGTGGGAGACTCCTATGTTACAATAAATATTTTAAATATATAAACAATATAATAAATAATAATATTGACATTTAAATATATAAATAACATAAATAAATATCTTAAATAAGAATTTTCCACTCTAATAATAACTGTGTCTGTAATGATGCCCTGGAGTGGGATGAAGAACTTCACTGATATGGTTGTGAGGCTTTAAATGCTGTAAAACACAAAGCTGATACTATAAAATAACTTCGTTCTGTATATTCTGTCTTTGTGATTAATTTTCTGTACTATCTGTGAGTACAAATGGCTTTTCAATGATTCACAGAACCCTGTTTAATCCAGACTTTCCTAAGTATTTGTGCAAAATTTTCTGCACGTTTGCTTGTGTGATAAATATGGTTTACAGAAAATGATCAAAATAAACTATGTGCATTCCGCTGCTTAATTAATTACAACTGCAGCTACAATTTTTATTTGTATTATTTTAATAGGCTTTTTATAGAATTTTATAGAATTTATATTTACTTACACGTGGATTAACTTGCTGAAAGTCTCTAATTACTTATAGAAAGTCTCGATGTAAGTGTTACTAAAATATTCTGAGGTTTAAAATAACACGATATTGTGTGATACACAATAAAGTAATTCTGATTCATAGATGGGGAATTTTTATAGACAGCAATGGGTAAAATATTAAATATAGGCTAGGAAGGCAGAGAGAAGAATAAATAATCCATGGGAGGCCTACAGTGAGCCAAAGCAGAAGGAATTTGGCATTAATGGTCTATATATTCATTTAAAGAGCATTTCTGTTCCCTAAATATTGGTGCAGGACAACTTTGGTTGGGTCTGGAATGTCACTGGATTTTTCTGAACATGTCAGTGACTAATATCAAGGAAAAACTAAACTGTTCAGTTACATGACCCTCCAAGAAGTGTAAAATATTCTGGATTTCAAATTCTCCCAATTTTGAAATAACTTCTTGGTAGTTCAAATAAAGTTACTGAAAAATATATCTAAAGCTTTGCCTTTTCCACAGAGGATTTAATGCACTGATCATTTACATTAAGTTATCTGAATTCTATTTAAAAGCTGAATTTCCCTCTTTAGTTATAAGACTAAATGTGGAATAAACTGCCTGTAAATGTGGAACAGATTTCATCTTGTTGTTATTTCCCATCCTTTGGTGTGTGAGTTGTCCCGCACTGACCAACTCTCACCATACTGTTGGAATGGGGTTACTCACCTCTTTCCTTCGAGGTTAAACCTGGAAAACAAGGATGTATCTCCAGAAAGCATTAGCCAAAAACATTCTTTTTCCAGTGCCAGGTTGGAAATGTTGCTGATAAAAGACCTGGAGATCATTCAGTGATATTTATGGAGCACTGACTTGGCCATCTGGACCTGAGCTGGTGTTAATTTGTGTTGGTGCTTCCTCTGTGTGTTTGATCCAACAGGATTGTTTCTCCGTGGAAGGGGAGGACTTGAAGCATGACTTTGAGCGGCTGCAACTCGCCATGGAGATGGTGGGGTTTCTGCCCAAGACACGCAGACAGTGAGTTTATTTTCCATATTAATAGCTTGGAGATTATCCTGGTTAATGTCACCACCATTGGCAGGACATCATCCAGACAGGCTGTGGCTGCCCCATCCCTGGAGGTGTCCCAGGCCAGGTTGGACGGGGCTTGGAGTAACGCAGTTCTGAAGGCAGGGTGTGGGGTGGGTGGAGGCTTCTGCTTTTACCAGGAGTGTCTTGGAGGCTCTGGAAGATCACTCTGGCCAGTACAGCCGGGTACTGCGCAGACAGCCCTGTCCCTTACCCCAGCCGGTGTTCTGGCGAGTATCCACCTCCCCCCAGCTAGATGGCTCGTGCGTTACCAGGGTTCAACAGAGGGCTCAGACGCATGGAGTCCCAAGATCCTTTATTCCNGGCACTGGCCAGAGGGCAGGGGGCACACGGGAGGAGAGGGGGGCGGGGGGGATACAGAAGGAGTGAGGGATAGGGTTAGGGGACAGGTTAAGGTTAATGAATATAGGAGAATTAACATATCCAGGTAAGGTAACCTAGGGACAGACCATTTGCTTTCCAAGGGGTGGTTTCATAGAGCAGAGCTGTCCCACCAACATCCCGGGATGGGCTCAGCTACCCCAACACTGGAGCACCCTGGGATAGTGAAAGGTGTCCCTGCCCATGGCAGGATGGAGCCCGATGAGTTTAGGGTCCCTTCCAACCCAAACCATTCTGTGATTCCATGATCATGCTGTACTTAACGATTCTCTTCATGCAAATGGAACGTTGGCAGAAGTTGACATCTTGAAATATTTCTCAAGTGTTCATGAATAATCATGCCTCACTCAGCATGTCATGAATCCAGAGCCTGGTTTAATCAGAGAACCTCATTATCCCTCATCAAACTTAACCCTTTGCATGCAATTCCAGGTCTGTAGACTCACTTCCAACTGGCCATTTTCGCTAATTCACTGGACATGCTGGTTTGAAAACTGGACTTTTGCTGGGTTGCAACACCATGGAATTAGAGAGTTCATAAAGGGTCATCTCCAATCAAACCCAAAAAACAATCCCTCCTGTGTTGACTTTTGGCTTGAAAGGCTTAAGTCGGCTGGGAAGAATTTGACGTAAAAAATTACCTCAAAGATATTTTCACCCAAGTGAGAATTTTTGGAAGCTTATCAATTATCCCTCACTTGTAACAAATCAATTATAAAATTAAAACCATTTTTTTCTCTATCTTTCCCACACACATGGATAAACCCAAGGATCCAAACTTGTGAGAATATATTCTGTGTCAGAGGCTGCTTTGTCAGGTTTCAGGATGAGGTTTGTCTAAAGCCTGTTGAGGGGTTTAATTGCCCGAGCAAAGCAATCAGGAAGTGTCAGGACTGAGCAGAGTTGGGTGATGCAGTAAATTCACACTTCTGATTTACTGTGCAATGATTTTTCTTGGCGCACAAGTTGCTCTTGGTGAATTTTGCTTGTCAGAAATAAAGTGGATTCTTCACTACATGAGCAGGTTTATTTTGCTTGGCATTGTACAACTGCAGCACAAATAACGACCCACTTTCAACTGAGATATAGGAAAGATGTTTTAAATACTACTATACTTTTAAAAGTAATTTCTTTATAGCAAAACATGGGGTTTCACCTTTGTGGAAACAGAAGAGAAATTTTTGTAATTACATCCTGAAATTCACAATAAGGAGTCATTTTCCCTGTTTTGGAGATAAGGGAGGACATGGAGAGGTGAAGGTGTGTTGTCCAGACAAGCTGGTGGCATAGCTAGGAATCACATTTGGGTTTATTCATTTTTAGCTCCCAAGAGAGTGTAGAAATAGGGACAAACAGCGTTTATAGCTGACCATAGTCAACCATGGCTCAGGAGTTGGGCTTGATGAACATTGTGGGTCCCTTCCAACTCAGGATATTCTCTGAGTGTCTGATCCTGGGTTTTTTGGAGGGGAGATAACTTAAAAATGACCAAATTCCCTCCAAAACAGAAAAATTGTTTTGATAAATTTACTTGAAGTGTAACATCTTTTCTTTGTCTCAGTTGCTTATATATTATAAAAGCATTTATGCTCTTTTGTATGGTCTTCTGTATAGTTCCTGGCTGGGACTGTATCCAAAAAGGTGACAAAAACACATGTGTCAGGGGACTGAGGGATCACCTGCATTGCCGAGCCCACTCTCACCCTTAATTTAGGCAATTGCATGATAAATATTTAATCTGGATATCAAGATTACTGGAGCATTTCTATTTTTCTTACAACATGGGCTGTCATTTTGTAACTGTGGGTTTGATGTGTTAAAGAATTTTCAAGGAAACCGTATGGATGCAAGTTTGGTTCATGACTAAAGGAAAATCTTTTTGACATGAGGCAAAGTGGATGCTTTGGATTGAAACTTAAATGAATGAGTCGAAGAGGGAGATGGCCCTTGGGGGTGAAATTTGCCTCTTCATTCACTTAATGAAGAACCAACCAAGTGAAAATGAATTCTCTCTATTTAGGATTTTCTCTCTGCTGTCAGCGATCCTGCACCTGGGGAACATCCGGTACAAAAAGAAGACCTACCGGGATGACTCCATCGATATCTGTAACCCTGAAATCCTTCCTGTCGTGTCCAAGCTGCTGGAGGTAAGGCTCTGCTTTCCCTCCTGAAACTCTCATGCCAAACAAGCCACCTCTGGTTTAGGACACAAAACATATGCAATTTGCTTCCAGTTTCACCAGAGTAAGTTCTTGTATGTTTCCATTCCTGTGGGCTGTTCATATTTGCCGGGGAAAAGGTACAGGAACTTTTTAAATGAGGTTTTTCATGTAGGGTTTTTGCCCTTACTCTTCAGCTTCAGGTTTCATTGACTGAAAATCCTGTTTCTGTGATTAAATGTGAAAGGTTGCAGAACAGGTCTGGATGCAAAGCAAATTGCCAGCCATCAGCTCCCTCACCCTCACTTGGTGCTCCTCAAATCTGTTCCAAAGTCTGTCTGAGGAACTCGAGCAGTTGTACCACTGTAGCCCCATGTTGTTGGTCTGTGCTGGCTGTAAGAGGTGCTGAGCTCCCTCGCCCTGGTTTTTGTCTGTTATTACCTGTCAGCATTCACAGGGGTTGGGTTTGAGATGCTGGAGGCCCATCTCATCCCTCTAGTCCCTATGTATGGGCCTGTTGTGGAGTTCTTTGGGACATCTGTTGATTATCTGCTGTTTAAGACCTGACACCTTGGCCTCTATGAGCCACCGCTGTGCCAGTGTCCCTTGGGAAGGGTTTGTAGGTCTCAGCCTGGCTGACCCAGGCCATGTCCAGCTCTGTAAATCAGTGCAAAAGCATTAAATAAGTTCTTAGGAGATCTGCTCTGTCAGCCCAAGCAGGTTATGAAGCTATGGCACTTCTTTTCCTGAGAAAAGTCTTGAATGAGCCAACTCGTCCTTCTGGCCTTCAGCCTACAACAGCTGAGTTCAAACAGCTCCTGACATGGATTGAGGTGGCCAGAAGCTCCCCTTGCTGTCACTTGACCTAAAATGCTCTAAACTTCTTGCAAATGAAATGTTTTTCTTGTAGTAGGTAATAGCAACAATTATCTTTACCCTTTTGTACTCCCTGGATGGTCTGGAAGGTGAATTTGTGCTGATTTTATGGTAGAATCAGAAGGCAAGTTGTCCTTTTGTGTACGCGTGGTGCTTTTCCCATTCCTTCCATTAAATAACAGTTGTGTTATCTCCCTACCTAAAGAACTTGGGAATGGGCTCTCAGGGATTTTCATAGCACTTCATTAATGCTTTGAATTTAGGGAGGGGAAAGCTTCTGTAAAATATGGTCTGAGCAGCTGGATGCTCTTTGCATCTTGGCCTTGGAGATTGCAGAAATAAACAGAAGGAAAATATGAGTTGGGAGGAGAATGTTGTTGGTTTTATCCTGTTAAATGTGGCCAAGTCAGTTAAGTCATTGTTTTTTAAGAAAGTTTTGAGTAAGTGAGCTACTTAGAGATCCGAAAAAGTTCCAGGCTTTGGGTCTTTGCCTTTGCATACAAACACTTCTGCAACATCTGCACGTGGGGAGGTCGCGTGGTGGTTTTTACAGTGATTATGTGAAATGAGGCATTGGCTGAGCCACATCAATCCAACGGTGCCTTAATGCCAGGGGCTGGAACAGCACCCCCAGGTAGTGTCAACAAGATGTGAAAATAAATAAGTGTATTTATTTTTCACCATTTGAAAAAAAAAAACCAAACCACTAGGATCTGATGTAGCTGAGCAAAGTGAGAGATTCCTGTTCATCTTGATAATTCTTTTGCAAGTTAAATGACCAGCTAGAACATAAATTGCTTGTTAATTAGGTGAGGACAATGCATCCTTCATTGAGGTAGGATCTTACGAAATCACGGAGTTTGGGTAAGTGGTGTTGTTTGTCCCTTCAGTTGCATTTAGGTGATAATTGATCCATGGAACTGGAAATATTTGCTGCCTCCAAGTGTAAAGCTTTCAATAGACCCACTGAAATCAGCTGAAATAAAGCCAATAATCTAATTTTCAGACTTGATTTCCCTTTGTGATGCCACGTTTCTTTTTGCAGACCTCAACAGATGTTGCTGCTTATTCTGGTTTGACTCAAAGGGAGAACCGAAAGGTTCAAACAGATGAAACATCGTTACAAAGAGCAGCCACCACTCTTTATTCATTAGTTGGCTACTTATAACTCTCCACATTAAGTGTAATGAATTCTACTCAGCCAGAGACCTAAAATACTGGTTGAAATATTTGACACTTTGTATTTTGTCTCATCTGGGTAATTATTTTTATTACTTTTGTTTTTTGTGGTCACTGAACAGTTTTGCTTTTCCCATTGTTGCTAAAATTATGAATTGGCTTGAAAAAGTTGTTAATCCCCTCTCCAGATCTTGGCATTAGACACTAATAACTGAAAAATCATCTCAGAATAAAAGTAATATGAGTTGACAAAGAGTCCTGTCCTATGGTCACTGGCTGCTTCGTGGGACTGTCTTGAGCCCAGCAAAGGGAGGGAAGGAACAGTGATCTGATACTTCCTTGTCTTGGGGGAACTTTTGACTTGATTTTTATACTCAAAGGACTCATTGGATTTGTTCAGTCAAGGATTTGACATGGAAAAGAGAAGGAAAAAATCCAACTGGAGCTGGGTTGGCCATCTCTGAGAGTAGCCAAGAGGGGGTGCAGAGGTGCTCCAGCACGGCTCCGATGGGGATGTAGCCTCCAAGGGCAGGAGAGGAACCACCAGCCTGGCTGAAATTAAAAACTTAGGCAAAACTGAGGTCTTCTCCCACTGCGAAGGGAAATCTGGCCCAAATTCTTGTGCGCTGGTTGGTTTATGTTGGAACCTCTAAGGATAACTGGGGGAATTACCCTGCTGCACCAGTTAATGCAACAACACCGCACAGCTATCCTCCCTCTGCGCAATAAGATTTGTGTTCCTATCAAATAAAGCTCATACAGAGACTTTTTGAAGGAATCTGGGAGGAGATGATGGTCTGCGATGGATTTGCTTTTTCTTAGATACCAACAACCCCATCCAATATGTTTTTGCTTTATTAAACCATCCAGAGCAGCATTTGTTGAAACACCAAACTGCAATATAGGATTTTGGCCAGACTCTGCAGATCATTGTTTCATTTACAGTAACACCCTGATTCCATTTTTTTTTTTCAGGAATAGACATAGCGTGTGGATTATGTGATGCTTTTGGCAGGTTTTTCAGGGCTTTTGTTTAAACTCTGCTGAAATGCTGTGCCGGGGAGTGATGTCAAGGCTGCCTGATGGATCAAGCAGACGTGGAGTCCTGTGCAAGCACTGCAAATATCCCAGGGCCTGGGCAGAAATCATAGAGGGTTGTGTAAAACTGAGTAAAGCCTTTATGTTTCTGGGTAAAAAGCTTGGAAAAGCTCATTTGTGGGCTTATTAACAAAAATAATGTATTAGAAATTATCTAGTTGACCTTAAAAGAGACTTTTTGTTTTCCTTTGGAAGAGCAGGAACATTTTAATTGTGTGTGTTTACTAATATGGGATATTATTTTTATGGATGGAGCATTGAGAAAGGAGATAAATTCTGTCTTTGCTCAGTGGAGCAGTCTCGTATTCAGTTTTTACATTTAGGTAAGCAGCCTCAAGGCAAATAAAGGTAAATACAAGTTATCAAGTGCCCTAAATTAGTTTTGCCAGATCTCCCAGTGCACATTTGTGTTGGGAGCTACAGTTGGCCTCTGCAGGAGATTTATGTGCTCAAGTTCTTCTTCCGCTAGAAAATGGCCTTCAGCTTCCCAGAGGGATCCCACAGGCGCTGGGGCTCCTCCTGTGATAAATGTCTTGGAAATTAATTGGGGAGGGGGTGAGGACTATGAAGCAGACAGTGCTTGCTTCCAGCATTTTTTTCTGGATCTGTTTTCTGGATGGTGTTTTGTAGAATTACAGAAATTGGGGTTGGAAGTGACCTCCAAAGTTCATCTGGTCCAACACCCCTGCAATGAACAGGGACATCATCAGATGCAAAGTTCTGAGCCAGAACTAGAGTCAGAAAACTTCAGAGAATCACAGAATAAGCTGAGTTGGAAGGGATCCACAAGTACCCTTGAGTGCAACTCCAGGCCCTTCACAGACACAGGCCTTGCACGGACCCCCCAGCAGTGCCACCCTGTGCCTGAGAGCGTTGTCCAAACACTCCCTGAGCTGAGGCAGCCTCGGGGCTGTGCCCATTCCCTAGGGAGCCTGTTCAGTGCCCCACCACCCTCTGGGGGAAGAACCTCTTCCCAATATCCAACATAAACCTCCCTAACACAGCTCCAGCCACTCCCTCACGTCCTTTTTAACTCTCTGATTATTTGAGAAAAAGTCTGAGGAAAAGGTTCAGCTCTTTTCCAAGAAGAGCTGATAGAAATCTGAATTTATTTTCTGTTACTCCACACGAGGCAGCTTTAGAGCACTCAGCACTGTAATCCCTTTCTCAAATATGGCAGGAGAGACAAAACCTGGTGTTTTCTTGCTCTGCAGTTGGAAATGGTTCATTTTCCTTCAGCTGCTCCAACATAATACCCCGGCATTACTGGAGGAGCAGTCTCTGCCTGCCTTGGCTCCAGCCCAGCCCTTGCTGGCTCCCTGTTCCCGCCGTGCTCTGCTGCTGTTCCCAGCTGTGGCACTGCCAGTCACCCTTCACTGGCTCGTGGAGCTTGAGGCCTCCAGCCCTCTCTGGGCCCACCTGTGGCAACGAAGTCTTACATCTGCATTTTTGTCCCTGTAATTAAGATCTAAACTCCTGCAGGCCATGTTTAAGAGGGAGAGGAGGCCATGCCCTTTAGCACCAGGAAGGAAAAATCCATGAAATGTGACCTAAGAGTGAAACTCCCGGGGCACAAAGTGAAGGACTAAGTGGTGTTCTCTTCTTTGCTACTCTGCACCAATGGGTCTCCCTGTTTTAGTGTTTCAAACTTACTGGAGGAGGAAGTGTAGGATGTGGGGAAGGTGCAAGTATCTCCATGCCCTTAGTCATCAGCACGTGCTGAGTTTATCTTTAGAAAGTTCCAGTGGCTCCCCCTGGCATCAGCAGTCAGCTGCCTTCATGCTGTGACCTTGAATTAAAATTAGGATGATTTGGCTGCACCTGTGGTGTTCATCAGAGACGATGAAGGAATCAAAATCGAGCTCCACTGGGTGGTAATTGCAGGCAGAAGCCTGGGGAGATGCAGGGATTGCATTGCCATCTTTGCCAAGAGTGTTTTTGTACAAGAAGATGATTTGATGGGATCTCCCCGGGTCAAGAGATGAAGGATGCACATCTACAGGTTCCCTCCATCCACAGAGGAGGAGGAGAAAGAACCGGGGTGACCATGAGATGGGGATGGGGAGGGATGGCTTGGGTAGTTGTTGAAATTGCTTAAAATCCCTGTGTTTGCTGACAAATCTGGGATTTGGAAGCATTTATGTTGTTGAGGAATATTTCTTTGGACTGTTTTGATTAGGAACCATCTGACACCCCTCTGCCTTGTTGCCTTGGATAATTAAAAAAAGCTGGCATGCCGGCTGTGAGTTTGCAGCATCCCTGAAGTCGGATAATGGATGGTGTGAAACTCACTTTAGTTCCAAGTTGTGCAATTGAGGGAGAGCAGATGATGGTCCCGCAGTCATGAGCTGCTGGAAAAGTGTCCACAGGACCAAAAATTACAAAATCACATATTTTGATTAATGTTGAGGAATAGAAACCAATTGTGAAATCTTTCTGTGAATCTCTGGATGAACCAGGAGATGGTTTTTTCCCTTGCTTGATTTTGAAATGTAAAATCAGATTGTAGGAACTGGGGGCTCCTGAGTAGTGCTGAGCACTAAAGAAATGAACCTTGAAGTGTCATTTCCAGTGATAGAGACCTTGCTGGCAGGTGACATCTTATATGGGTGACTTGATGTGTTCTGATTTCCACAGCAACAAGTTCTTGTTGCAGGAAGAATCAGTTAAATAAAAACACCCTGGATTTTATCAGGGAGAATCCCACAATGGTAGTTTTGGTAGAAGACATTTTTGTACAGAAAGGCATTGTTATTGCGATGGTTTGTGAGATTCCTGACCTTCCATGGGCTTGTTTGCATTTCCTTTTCATATTAATTCCTGGATTAAACCATTAAGTCAAAGTGCATACAATCATAGAATTGTTCTGGTTGGAAGAGACCTCAGAGATCATTGAGTCCAATTGTTAGACCCCTGCGTTTCCCATTATCCATGTCCCATAGTAAATGGTTTCCCTGTGATAAAAATATGGCCTTGGATGGCTTCCGGAATATGGATTTTGGTCTCCATCAGAGATGTTCAGAGGAGGTCTGGTGTCTGCATGGAGTCCTTCAGGTAGGAGAAGCGCAGTTTGTAGAAATTTCAGTGCAGCTTCTCTGTGTCAATCCATATCCACTAATTCTGGGCTCCAAGATTTTCACCCATACTCATGATGTCTTTTTTGACTTGGAAACTTAGTGAAGATCAGTCAATGACTCAAAGTCTTTAGGTCTAACTGATGTATTCTGGGAGAGAGGACACCTTCTGAATTCTTCCAGGCCACCTCAAAGTAAGAGGGTCTTGAAACTGTTTGGAAAAGTGGCTTTTTCCCAACAGTTGCAGGTACCACTTAATTTAATGCTGGCACCATTTTCTTCTTTGCTGAAGTGTCTGTGTTTACACAACTGATTTTTGTTCTGCCAGCCTATGAGGGCTGATTAGAGACTGTCACCTTGCCAGGAACTGGGGCTGTAGGGAGTAAACATCAAGTAATAGCAGAGTAAATATCAGGTGCTTTTCTAAGGGTTTCTTCCTCCTGACTCCTCTCCACCCTGAAAAGCACCAAAAAAACCCTCCTCCACTTGGATATCTCTGAACCTGATGACACCACTTGGCTTATTCTAGAGAAATTTGTATGATTTCATCTTGACAACACTAGAAAGTTGACTTATTTTGCGAAGAAAAAGTGTGGGAGGGAGGAGCTGCACTGGGAATAAGGAAACCAATGGGAAATTGCTACAACTGGGATGCCTGAATGCAGAAAATCAGGTTCCTTTGAATACTCTGGTGTTGGGTTTCTGATGCTGGATTTATATGCTGAGTTGGCTCCTCCCAATGGCATGTTTTTACCCATTGAACTTAACTCCGCAAGGGCTGGCAAAAGTGGTTGAATTTTTTTTTTTTTAATTAAATTTTGAAATTTGAATGTGTTACACTGAATTTTAATTTTTTTTAAAGTTTAAATGTTAGCATGTTCTTTAACTGGATTTAAAAAAAAAAATCCTAGAATAATCATTAACATCAGTACTTTTGTTTTAGGTGAAAGAAGAGATGCTGTTTGAGGCCCTGGTGACCAGAAAGACAGTGACAGTGGGAGAGAAGCTGATCTTACCATACAAATTGGCAGAGGTCAGTACATGATGTTTGTTATTAAAAGGCAGCTCTTGGAGTGGTGGAGTGGTTTTCAATACTTTGAGATGCACACTCAGAGTTTCTTTCAGTTTTTATTTATTTATGTCAAAAAAACATAGGAGAAGCTAATGGGTGTTATAATCTAGGAAATGATTGACTTTTTTCTGTACCATTCCTGGAAGGCAGGTTTGTACTTTATTCTGACGGTCTGTAAGTGCTTTAATGACTTGTGGTTGTTGAGAGTTGTCCAGAGCAGAGCTGTGCATTCCTGAGCGTGTGTGAGGTACATGTGTTCATCTCCAGACATCATTCCTGAACCTGGAGCACTGATTCATCCACAGCAGAGTGCTGACCTGAGACTCCAGGAAATTTTTACTGGCTTCTGGAGTGCCTGTGTTAGAGGTGGTTCTTGTATGGCAGGAGCTGCAGGTCTCCATAGGAGATTCCCATGAGCTTTTCCTCAGACCCCTCACAACCTGGGCCCTTGTGTGATGCTTTGGAGCAACCACAACTCCATCAGCTGTTCCAAGACTCCAGTGTAGCTATATGGGATCTAAATGTGATTTTCAGGAATTCTGAATTCTATTCTGTGGCTGGTAAAGAGAAACAAATTTTTTCCTGTTATGTTCTTCAAAATACATAAGTTCTGTTCTGCTGAACTACTTGTTTTGTCTGTTTCTGCCTCTAACTTTCTTGTATCCGCCAGATTAGGAACACAGAGTATCACACCACACTCGGTCCCTCCATTCCCTCTTGTTGTAGGGTTGTGTGAGAATTTACACCACCTTGAGTAGCACCTCGAGAGCAACCTGTTGTGTCACAAATAAGTAAACACATGGCGTTGTCACTGGGGTCAGCTGGAGATATTTTGACTCCTGGGAGCGGGGGGAGTGTGGGCAGGGGGTAGGAAGCATCTTTTCTCCCATTCTGAGGGTGTGTTTAAGCTCAGTAATTGTTACGGAGCTTTAATCTTTAGAAGTGAAGTGTTGTCTTTGCAAAGGTGGAATGTCCCCTAACAAAGGGCACACAAGGATTCTCATTGGGTCTTTGTGATGGACATTTAATCATTGTGGTGTTTCTACTCTTTTCCTGCATCTTGGGCACAGACTTAAAAAAACTGGTTAGAAAAGTTTAGAACTGAGCTATAACCACCTTTCTGCTGGAGGGTCCTTAGAATCATGGTATCATAGAGTGGTCTGGGTTGGAAGGGACCCTAAAGGTGATCTTGTTCCAAGCTCCTGCCAGGGGCAGCGACACCTGCCTCTAGACCAGGGTGCTCCACACCCCNAAAAGTTTAGAACTGAGCTATAACCACCTTTCTGCTGGAGGGTCCTTAGAATCATGGTATCATAGAGTGGTCTGGGTTGGAAGGGACCCTAAAGGTGATCTTGTTCCAAGCTCCTGCCAGGGGCAGCGACACCTGCCTCTAGCCCAGGTTGCTCCAAACCCCATCCAACCTGGCCTTGGACACTTCCAGGGATAGGGCAGCCACAGTTTCATTGGCTTTGCCAGGGCCTCCCCACCCTCCCAGCCATCAGTTTCTTCCCAATATCCCACCTAATCCTACTCTCTTTCAGTTTGAAGCCATTCCCTCTTGTCCTGTCCCTCTATCCCCTGTCCCAAGTCCCTCTCCAGCTCTCTTGGAGAGCTTCTTCAGGCCGAACAATATCAGTTCTCAGCCTTTGCTCACACCAGAGCTGCTCCATTCCTCTGATCATCCCGGTACCTCCTCTGGACTCTCTCCAGCAGCTCCATGTCCTTCCTGTGCTGGGCCCCAGGGCTGGAGGCAGCTCTGCAGGTGGAGTCTCACCTGAGTGGGGCAGAGGGGCAGAATCCCCTCCCTTGACCTGCTGCCCAACATCTGTAGTGTATTGACACAGCTGGGAACAGTCTTACCTTGATGCTCTTTCTGTTGAGATGGAAGAAACCTCTTTAGACCTGGAGTGGCTCAGCATGAGTTTCTCAAGTGCTTTCCAAAATGTTTTTGGTGGTATGGCTGCTCGCAATCTCAGGTGTCCCCTTAGAAAGGTTTTTCACCAATATCAGTAGAGGAAAGAAAAGATCAGGGTGTGGTGGCTGTGGGGGAAGACAAAGGAGCACAAGGCTCCTTTAGGAATGGTTGATGTGATCTCTGTAACAGAATCATTTTGGAAGAAGCTGTGAATTGTGTTGAGTGCCTCCTATGTTTTTGTTCACCTCCTTACATCGTCAGTATCATGACCAACAAATTTTATCCAGCAGTAACCTCGCTCTGGGAGCTGATTCACTACTCACAGAGCAGAGTTTGAGATGCTCCAACTGGAACCTTCCCATGGTAAGAGGCCTTCTCCTGGTCTTCCTCTGGCTCAGGGAGTAGGAGAACTGACTTCAATTCGGATGTCTGAATCAGGAAGGAAGAGTGGGATTCATTTGACATTTTGGGACTTCACAAAGACTATTGATGTCTGATAATCCCCACTCATGACTCACTGGACTCTTGGGAACCAACGGGCTGGTGATTCCTGTGTATTTAACAAAGAAGCGTTATATAGTTGACACCAATGGATGGAGCCATTGAGGGTTTGAGGATTTGCAGACATGGCTCTCCCACCACGACCTCTGTAGCTCATGGGCAGCTGCCTTTCCTGATGAATATAGCAGCTACTTTATTCTTCAGATGTCTGAGGGTTTTTTCATAGCTTGGTACACGGAAGGTTTTGGTGGAGTTTGTCTAGAAAAGACTCTGCTCCAGTGGCTCTCAAAAAAAGGATTGGATAATGTCATTTTGGCATGTCCTTGCTTCTTTGCACCATCAAGAAGAGCTGGCTGCATCTACCAGTCTTCAGGTTGCAAGAGAGGTGGTAGATGCCACATCCCTGAAAATGTCCAAGGCCAGTTTGGATGGGGCTTGGAGCAACCTGGTCTTAGTGGAAATTGTTGCTGCGCATGGCAGGGGATGGATGGAGATGAACTTTAAGGTCCCTTCCAGCCCAAACCAGTCTGGGATACCACATAACAAGCTTTGAGGTCTTAGGTTTGGGATGGATTTTGAGCTTTGATGAGGTTCCTATGTACATCTGCTCCATTCTGGAATGTTTCACTTTCTGTGCTCAGCACAGAGGCTGACATTTGCTGATCCCTTTCATCAGTGTTGGAGTATGTGGAGATGACAACTCCACGCAGAAATGCTTTTCATGGAAAGTGAGTGTGATTATTCAATGATCCCAGCGTAGCTTCTGAGAGATCTGTGCCCTCAGGGTCCTGCTGTGACAACTGTCACCCCCCCTTAATAGTCTTGAATGGGCAGAGTTGGCCTGGAGGGATCCTTCCCTTTGGTGTTTTGGAGGCATCAGAGCTGAGATTGGAGTTTTATTATCCAAGCCAAGCCTGTTCTCTTCCCCTTTCCTGAGCTGCAGCCCCGAGCACACGGAGAGGCCGCCTTTGTTGGATTTGCAGTGATGTCACATTCCTGGCTGTCTGCGCGCTCCTGCCGTCTTGTTGTGTGCTGATTGGAAACACAGTCCTGTGGTTTGGGGCTTTTTTTTTAGAAACAGTGGTGTGAATGCTTGGCAATTCGTTTGATACATTCTCCTTCAGTCATGAATTGATATCAGACTGACTCTTCCTGCTTCTGTTCATCTTTGCAGTAGTTTGGGTAAAACTACATCTTTTATTCTGGCATGTTTTGGGTAGAAGGTACTGCAGTACCTTCTAAAGTGGGGGACAACTTGTGGAGGGACATCATGGAATCACAGACAGGTTTAAGTTAGAAGGGACGTTAAACTTATCTCATTCCACCCCCTGCCATGGGCAGCGAAAACCTCCACCATCCCAGGTTGCTCCAAGCACTGTCCAGCTTGGCCTTGGACACTTTCAGGGATGGGGCAGCCACAGCTTCTCTGGGCACCCTGTGCCAGGGCCCCTCCAGCCTCACAGCCAAGAATTCCTTCCCAATATCCTGCCCTCTGACAATGGGAAGCCATTCCCCCTTGTCCAAAGTCCCTTCAGGCCCTTGTCCCATCTCCGTCTCCGGCTCTTCCGGAGCCTGTTTAGGCACTGGAAGGGGCTCTTAGGGTCTCCCCAGAGCCTTCTCTTCTACCAGCAGCTGGAAGCCTGCAGTACTGAATGAGAAGCTGTAACTGGCAACCACCTTCTCTCTGTTTATTCATGTTGTACTTCCTCACTTAGGACTTCTCTTGGTGGCTTTGCCCCAGGAGTTGAATTGGGCTTTTCCCTCAGGCATAATGTGCCATTTTAAAATTAGGTAGAAATATTGACTTTGTCAACTCTGTTTCTTTTAATAAAGTCAAGACTTTTTGATTCTTGCCCACGTAAAATTATTTGCTGGATGATCTTGGAGGATCCAAGGACTGGATTCCAGTGCCTAAAGGGGGCCTAAAAGAAGACTCCAGAGTGACTTTTTACAAGGGCCTGGAGTAACAGGACAAGGGGAAATGGCTTCCCACTACCAGAAGGCTGGGTTAGACGGGATGTTGGGAAGGAATTCCTCCCTGTGAGGGTGGGAAGGCCCTGGCACAGGCTGCCCAGAGAAGCTGTGGCTGCCCCATCCCTCGCCGGGAGGAATTCCTTGTGTTCAAGGTCAGGTTAAATGGGGCTTAGAGCAACCTGGGGTAGTTGCAGGTGTCCCTGCCCATGGCAGGGGGTGGAATGGGTTGGACTTTAAGGTCCCTCCCAACTCAAACCACTCTGTGAACCTTTGATCTAAATCAGGTAACAGGTTAAATGTTACACTGAACTCCAGTGAGGAGGTAGGATTCCAGCAATTAAAATCAGTGCCTCCTGTGTGTCAGCAGTTGCTGGTGCCGTCCTTGTCAGCTGAGCAAGCTCTTCCCAGCACAGAGATTTCATTTTACTTTATTTTACCCAGGAGTGTTCAAGGTGTGTGGCAACAGCACCTGCTCGAGGAGGGCCATAGGTAGGAGAAAATAAATAGTTGTGAACCAAACTCCAGGGTGGGATCTGTTGATTCTTGGTGTGTAGTCAGTGCCCATCCTTGGAATGTTACAGAGATTATCAGATGAGCGTGTGGTTCTCCAGGAAGACCCTATAAAGCATAATGTGCCATCAGCTTTTTTGATCCTTCAGTAACTCATGGTTTATTGTTAAGAGGTTGTGTCTGACCATGGTATTAACATTCGAGTACACCCCCATGTCACTGGAGCTACAGCTCTTTCTGAAATTAAGGAGAGGGCAGTCAAGGAGAAATCTGGTTTTGCAGGGAAAAACTAAGACCACTTTGTTTTTCCTCTCGTGGCTGTGGCACTGAGGGCAACTGTGGGCTTGATTTGAGTCTCTGCAGGGGAGCTGCCATCCTCTCTGGCTGCACCTCCAATGCCTCTGGAAATCAATGACACCACAGCCATAAATAATGCTTATATTCATCTCTGGCAGCTGCCTCTTATCTCCTGAGCCACACTGGCTCTTCTGCCACGGAGCTGCTTCCTGGAGCCATCCCTTTTTCGTTTTATAGCACTGGATGGTGTTTTAATGCAGTGTCTGAAATAACTGCGCCGTTTGGGTGAGTGCAACAGTTTCGAAGCTTTAGGCCAGAGATAAACTTAGGAAAAAGGCTGCACACACATGAAAGGCCACACTTGTGTGCTGAGGTCTTGGGCTGTTGTCCAAAAGAGCTGCCAATGACTTTATTGGAAGGAAGATGGTGCGTTAATGGAGCCAGCAGCACTTCATGGGTTTCCAGAGAAATCACAGTGCAGTGTTTGGTAACAGTGAGCTGGAGAATTCCACTTCATTTAACAATGGGAAGGACCCTTGGAAAAGGCTATGGGAGCAATAGAGACATCAGTGGTGGTAGGGGTGATTGGACTCTTCTGATTCAGATCTGTCTTGAACATTGGGCATCTCTGCAGCCACAGCTGTCTTCTCCTTGATAAGGTAAAATACAGCAGACACGTAACTGAAATAGGGAAAAATGGGATTTTAATGGCAGCAAAGTAACATGCTGTGGGTTGCTGTGGTCCTTCCCAAAGTGCCCCTCAACTCCAGACTCTGGGCTTTTTTTTCATATATTATTATGTGCATTCTTGCAGTTATACTATGGTAGGAAAGTTTCACAACCCACAGTTCAGGTATTTAGAAGAAAAAAACAGATGCGCTAAATATCAAATGACTGATGTTTGGCAGGAAACATGCGGGAGCAGAGCACTTCAGTCATATCTTTGTGGAGAACTTGGGAGTTGTTAAAAATCTTTCTCTTGATCCTATTTGTAATCTGAGTATCATCTCAATCCATGCAAGGAACTGCCCTCCTGGGCCACGTCTGTCTTCCTGCTTCTATCTAAATAATCCAAGGAATTCAGGTTTTTTCCATCTCCACTCACTGCAAGGCTCCAAGGCCATTAGAGTATGCCTTGACTCATTCACTGATTTACCTCTCTCAAAGCCATCTTGGTTGGTGGTTCCGTCCCCTTGCCATGCCCGTGGCCGAGCTCCCCAACCATCCCTGCCTAGTTTCCAGCCCATCTGTTCTGTTTATTAGGCTGGTGTCCAGCACCTATTTGTCTGCTTTCCACCAGTCTGGGCATTTTCCTGTTCTCCATCCAATGAGAAAAATCTCATTATCAAAGTAAATACATCTGTTAGTGAGCCCTCTTTTACATTCCTCCAGAAAAAAAAAATTCCATGATGTTTTCAATTCATTTATCTTGGTTGGTATTTCTTAAGCAAGTGACTTTGCTAATAAACATTATTTTACAGATCTTTATAATTTTAAGCCATTTGTGATCACAGACATTTTACTCTAAGGGTTAGAAAGCTAATTAATTCAGGAGAAATCTGATGTGAAATTGTGCAACAGAAGGGAAATAAAAGATGTGAGACAACTTCTTGGGTAACAACTGACCTGATTCTTGCCTTCCTTTAATTCTGGAGAGCTGTTGGGAGCTAGTTGTTTGATGTGATGGGTGTCACGATAAACATACTCTGTATTTAACTGGACGTGTGTTCAGAATTGTAAGTGGAAAATGGGTGTCTGAAAACTCAGAGGAACTGAAAGGGACTGAGTTGTACCTCCAGCAAGGTAATGCAAGCAGGTGTTGAGGAGCAGATATTGGGCCAGCAGCCCTGAACCACCCTCACAATCTGGGCATCAGGGAGAACGGGGGATTCTTCCCCTCTACCCTGCTCAGGTGAGACCCCACCTGCAGAGCTGCCTCCAGCCCTGGGGTCCAACAGCAGAAGGATGTGGAGCTGCTGGAGTGAATCCAGAGAAGGCCCTGGAGCTGCTTGGAGGGCTGGAGCCCCTCTGCTCTGGAGCCAGGCTGGGAGAGCTGGGGGTGCTCACCTGAAGAAAAGAAGGCTCCAGGGAGACCTCAGAACCCCTTCCAGGGCCTAAAGGGGCTCCTGGGTTGATGGAGAGGGACTTGGGACAAGGGTCTGGAGTGCCAGGACAAGGGGGAATGGCTTCCCACTGCCAGAGGGCAGGGATAGATGGGATATTGGGAAGGAATTTGTCCCTGGGAGGGTGGGGAGGCCCTGGTACAGGGTGCCCAGAGCAGCTGTGGCTGCCCCTGCATCCCTGGAAGTGTCCAAGGCCAGGCTGGATGGGGCTTGGAGCAACCTGGGCTAGTGGAAGGTGTCCCCTGCCTATGGCAGGGGGTGGAACTGGATGACCTTGAAGGTCCCTTCCAAGCCAAACCTGTCTGGCATTCTGTGATCATGTCTTTGTTCAAATGGCTGGATGCTCTTCAGCAGCCGGGTGCTCCATGCTGTTGTTATGTGGCCATGGAACTGTTCTGTGACTGTGTCCAGAGCACCCAAATTACAATTAAATCTTTTTATTCTGCATAAATGCTTTTTATTATGCATAAATAGGTGCAGCTGTAAGTTCATGTGAAATCAGCTCATGATTAGTTAGAAAAGCAGTGATGCAATTCAAGTCAGTATTACAAACCAAAATATTCAGGCTCCTGACAATCTGAGATGTGCAGGATTAGGTAGGGGGTGACAAGGATTGAACCTTGTGTTTTGGGTGACAGCAAAGCAGGAGAGGAAAGTCCAGGTCTTCTGGCAGAATTTGCTGAGGGCTTCACAGCTTTGATTTCCTTATCCTTTCATCCTCTCATATTCATTGTCCCCTGGGTCTGTGCTGGCACACAGGGCCAGAAAGACTTTCTGGAGTGGGAGGAGAGTTGGATTTGTGTCCTTAGGGAGAAGGGGAGAGGAGAGAACCTTTGCCCGTGAGTGGTGGGACAGGCACATCTTTCTCTTCTGGTGCCACAAAACCATTAGATTTTATTTTTTCATGTCACCAAGTGTCACTTTACCTGGACCTTCTTTACCTGGGATGAATTTTTGCTGGGGAATGCAAGACATTTGGAATGACCATCACAGGATGGTTATTTGGAATTATAAACTCTGCTGTGTTAGGGATTCTAAATCGGCGAGAACATTTCATCTTCAGCACAAACACTTAATTTTCAGCCCAGTAACAGTTAATTGGCAGAGACATAAGGTGGAGAAGCCTTGTGGAGTGAACTGCAATGAGAGGAAAAAAGTATTTCATTACAGCAAAGAACTCAGCGATGTTTCATTCTCTATATCCTTGTAGTGGGACTGGCTGATGCCTTTTTCAGCCCATTATAAGGGAGAAGGAATGAAGTTCCGGGGCCAAATGGCAGAACATTACCTACGAAGCTTAAAAAAAAATCAACAAAGGAAAAGATCATAGTTGTAATTAATCACAAGCCTGAAAATATTTAAGGAGAAAAAATGGGAAGGAGACAAAATAATTAATAGCATGAAGAAATTAAAATTCTCAGTCCTGAGGTACGAGGACAGGGACTCTTAATGGAATAGAAAGCAGCAGAACTGCTGGAAGCACCTACTTATCCCAAAGCCCATTAGCTGAGGAGACTCATTGTCACCACAGGTTATTAACATGAGGAGCTCAGCAGGAGCCCTTTGAAGAGCTGCTATGTTGATGAGTGGATTCAGAACTCACAGAAAAATATTAATGGAATAAAACTGAAACCCCACGAAGCTTTTAAGAGCCAAGCAAGCGTCTGTGCTTCAGGACATGAGGGCAGCCTGGGAGGGTAGAACTTCAAAAGAAACGTATTTGTGGGATGAGGTTTCTCACTTTTCCCTTGGAAATGTGAGGAACAGCTGTGCCTGGTGACAGAACAGGGATGAGGTAAGCAGTGGTTTTATCAGACTGATGAAGTCCTTCGTGGAATGCAGCATCCTGCCTTTTCTACAAAGACTGATTTCAACACTGGGGTTTTAACCTGTTTTCATGATGTTTTCGTGTTATGATGTGATTTTGTGCCCTCCCATTCTCACAGAGTGGTGTGGAGGGGATGGTCTGAGATCTAGCTGAATATTTTTGTCTGTGAGGCTCTTCCCAACCTGCTGAACTTCTTAAGTTTGGGTTGGAAGGGACCTGAAAGGTCATCTTTAAAGGCACATTCTTGGGGTGTCCTGGGCAGGGCCAGGAGTTGGACCTTGATATCCTTGCCAGTCTCTTCCAGCTCACGATATTCTGTGATTCTCTGTTCTCATCCCACCCCATGGGCAGGGACACCTTACACTATCCCAGGCTGCTCCAAGCCCCATCCAGCCTGGCCTTGGACACTTCCAGGGATGGGGCAGCCATGTCCTCGTGCAAAAGCTGCTGCAGTCACTCCTCTGCTCTGTGCCACCATGGAAATTCCTGTGTGTTAACTGTATTCCTGCTATTTATTTGGCACCGATGTCTGGAAAAACAAGGAAGACAATGGGATTCCAAGATTCCAGAACAAAGGACTTCCAAAATCAGGACTTTAGGAAGGGAAATGTTGGCTTTCCATGGACTGCTCTACTTATAGCACACTCCAGCTGCCCTTTCTGTCATCAAATCCATTCTCAGCTCTTTAAAGGATTCTTTTAATTACATCTGATTACTCAGAAGATGCTTTAATTTCACAGAGTTCTTTTAGTTACTTAAATTTCTACTAAAATAATGTGAAAAGTTTTCAAGGAATGCAAACAAACCATTTCTGGATTAGTAAGCCAGCTCTTCCCACACGGGATGTCATTTTGGTACAATTGCTTGGAGTATGGGATTTTCATGTGTAATCCCAATCTGAATAAATTGAGGTTGATTTTTTCCTCAGCCCGGGGCTGTTGGTCAGTGGCTGAAGGTGGAGGAGGTGTAGAAGCTTTGTGGCTGGACAGGGCCTGTTGCACAAACTTTGCCTCTACAGTGGTAACAGCTGAGGTGTGATGAGAAATAGCTTCTCTTTGGGGAACCTTGCAAAAAAATATTGTAAAAATAACCTGGAGTGATGATGATGGTGCACTGGCAGAACGAGTTTGTCTACACTTGTCCTCTGCTTGGGAAGGACCAATTGGAAGGCAGAATTTGGCTTTTAAAGGCTCAAGGGCTGGTTTTGGTGATAGATTGGACTCCTCGGTGAGGATCCTGGTACTTGTGCCTGTAAATGCTGAGCAAATTTCCCTAAATGTGGCCTCCTCACATCAGGTAACACAACCTCTTCTCTGCCACGTAGTAGTTTATTAATTGGTTCTTGCACTGGTTTCACTGTGAAAACACGGGTGAAATGGGAGCTCAGTTTGTGCCGTTGGCAGAACAGACTCTAGGTGCACCAAGGTGGAGGAAAACACTTTTCATCACTGGACCCTTCAAACTTGGCTGCCTGGTGGCTTTATTCTCCTGTAGCTCTGTGGTGGGCTCAGGATGGCTCTGTGTGAGCACCTTTCCCTAAGGGATGTTCCACGTGTTCTCATCATCTCCTCCACAGGAGAAGCGAGAGCTGCAGCCTTGTTTCCTGAAAGGGCTTAATTTCAGGAAGAGAGAGTGGTTTTTTTCCTTTCTTTTTGGGTTTGATTTGTTACAGATGACATTTTCTAACTATGCTGCCCAAATCCAAAGGCTCTGAGTGAAATCTTTTTAAGAAGATGATGCTCGTAACCACCTGACTCCGCAGTCGGGACGTGGAGAAAATCTCTAACAAGACTTGTGTTGGTTTCCTTTGCTCCTGGCTGTCCGTAGGGGGTGTTTCTGAAAAGCGTAACCACAGTGTGTTCTAGTCATCAGCTGCAAAGGGACACTATCAGAGACAGGACTTGAAATCATCTGTAAAAATAAACAGCAGGCAGGCCCTGGCCTGGGATGGGGATGGGAATGGGAATGATGAGTCTCCCATCTGTCCTTTCCGAAACCTGCCTGCCTCCAGTGGGGACATACTAGCTGGGTCTTCAACACATCCACAAAAGATGTTCTTATTGTTCTTATTTGAGGTTTTTCTCTTCATTTTCCCTGTTTGCATCAATCTAATGACAGGAAGGATGAGTAAGGAGAGGGCAGTTGCAGGAACACTCTGATATTTCCCTTGTTCCTCCACGGAAATCACATGGAATTACACGAACCATTTCAGTGGGAATGTGCGTGAGATAGTGTGAGGATCACAGAATCACAGGATGGTGTGGGTTGAAAGGGACCTTAAGAATCATCTAATTTCACCCCCTGGCCATGAGCAGGGACACCTTCCACTAGCCCAGGTTGCTCCAAGCCCCATCCAACCTGGCCTTGGACACTTCCAGGGATGCAGGGGCAGCCACAGCTGCTCTGAGCACCCTGTGCCAGGGCCCCCCCACCCTCCCAGGGACAAATGCCTTCCCAATACCCCATCTATCCCTGCCCTCTGGCAGTGGGAAGCCATTCCCTCATGTCCTGTCACTCCAGACCCTTGTCCCAAGTCCCTTTCCAGCTCTCCTGGAGCCCCTTTAGGCCCTGGAAGGGGTTCTGAGGTCTCCCTGGAGCCTTCTCTTCTCCAGGTGAGCACCCCCAGCTCTCCCAGCCTGGCTCCAGAGCAGAGGGGCTCCAGCCCTCAGAGCATCTCCGTGGCCTCCTCTGGACTCTCTCCAGCAGCTCCACGTCCTGCTGCTGTTGGATCCCAGGGCTGGAGGCAGCTCTGCAGGCGGGGTCTCACCTGAGTGGGGCAGAATCCCCTCCCTGCTGCCCACACTGGGGAATCAGCCCAGCTCGTGGGGGAGTTCGGGGCTCCCAGGGGACACGGACAGCTCACACTGAGCTTGTCATGACCCAGAATTGATCTACCACCACATTCCGCCCATTGAGTGGGTCCTGAGTCGCCCGTGGGGATGGGGGAAATTTTGATTTCCGCTGTTCTGCTCCCTTCGCAGTTGTGACCCAACATGTCTGGTTTCCATCCATATCCGTGTCCTGTGGCCAGGATGGATCGAGCAGCCTTTGGGGTTCCCCCTTGGCTCACGGCATGGGCTGAGGCAAGCAGGATTAGTGTTTGTTTTGAAACAGAGGCTTAACAACCAGACAAAAGTACTCTTGCAGGATATCAGACTTGAGCTTAATCCCTGACTTGGCATCCAGGAGTGTTATATCACGCTCGGGCTGGAGAAGTATGATGTCATTTTCCACAATTGTATTTTATCTGAACATCTTATTAAAATCCTGTCATTCTCCTGTGTGCTTTCCCTAAGAGAACTCGGATTGTCGGTGCACATGCTGGCTTCACTCTGCAAGAAAGGTTTTTGAGTGATTTTTATGTACAGTTAAGGAGGAGGAAAAATATCTTTAAAGGCATCATTGAAAGAAAAGGAGTGAAAAATGCATTTTTTCATTTATGATTACAACAAAAAAGAGGAAAAGGTGGCTTAAAAGTAGTATGAACATTCCTGTAAAGGCTCATTTTTATGCTTTAATTCTATAAATGTACCTGCGAAGTAAATACTTTCAGAAGCAACAACAAAGCACCAAAGCCTTGCACTATCCCTGGCTCCCACCCTCCCAGCTGGCTGCCACATCCTGGCAGAAGCCTTCCACTATCACCCTGGAGCTGGGAGGTGGTGGGGTGTCCTGCCAATGGATTTTATCCAAGAGATGCAAGTGTCAATGATGTTTTCCAGAACTTATGGGTGGATTTTCCAATGAGAAAAAATAGCCTGTAATGTCATTACCATACAATGCCGCGTTGTGCCCCAGCATAACGCTCAAACACGAAGGCAGTTCAGGATTTTGTCACTAAATCAGGTGTAAAGTTCTCACATTCAGAGAGGGGATTTAGGTATTACTTTCAAATTTTATGTAGCACCTTTTTTCTAATTCTTCTTGTGGCATCCCTCCTCTTGTACCAGTTTCCCAGTACCTTCCATGACCACCTTGGGCCAATTGGTACCTTCACAATCACCTTCCTTGGACAAAGGTCCTTCTCCAACCTGCCAGTCTGTATTAGACAGAGGCACTTTAAGGGGATTTTCCAAACCCCACCAACACCCTTCCCAAAAATTCCAATGGGACAAGTCAATTGAACAAGTTATCCAGAGAGACAATTTTCCAATGTCAGCATACCATCAGGTAGACAAGGAAGTCCTTCAAAGATACTTCCTTACTTGCAACTCTAGGAAATTATAAACCACTAATAATTCATTATTTTAAAAAATAATTATTTCTTAAAAATAATTTAAAATATTTCAATTTCACAATATTTTCATCCTGAATTAGTGTGTTCATCCTTCTGGCCATGGATGGAGTAGGACACATGGCATGGGAGGGAATTATTCACCTCTACTCTGCCCTCATGAGACCCCATTTGCAGAGCTGCCTCCAGCCCTGGGGCCACCATCAGCAGAACGTGGAGCTGCTGGAGAGAGTCCAGAGGAGGCCATGGAGATGCTCCAAGGGTGGAGCCAGGCTGGGAGAGCTGGGGGTGCTCATCTGGAGAAGAGAAGGTTCCAGCGAGGCCTCAGAGCCCCTTCCAGGGCCTAAAGGGGCTCCAGGAGAGCTGGAGAGGGACTGGGGACAAGGAACTGAGGACTGGAGTGACAGGACATGAGGGAATGGCTTCCCACTGCCAGAGGGCAGGGATAGATGGGATATTGGGAAGGAATTTGTCCCTGTGAGGGTGGTGAGGCCCTGGCACAAGTTGCTCAGAGCAGCTGTGGTTGCCCCTGCATCCCTGGAAGTGTCCAAGGCCAGGTTGGATGGGGCTTGGAGCAACCTGGGCTAGTGGAAGGTGTCCCTGCTCATGGCAGGGGGTGGAACTGGATGATCCTTGAGGTTTTTTCCAACCCAAACTATTCTGGGCTTCTATAAACAAGGCACTAAAACCTGCTTTGGACCAGAAGAGGGATTTAGTCCATGTCTGATTCCAGCAACTGAGAGGTTTCTGTCAGTTTTATTCAAACCCAGAAATGTTCTCCCAGTTTCGGTGACAAGCCGTAGAGACTCCAGCAGGCTTTGTGTGTGGGGCTGCTCTCCTTCCTCACCATCCTCCTCGCTTTCTGCTCTTTCTCTAATTTAGCTCTCACAGCTATGTCTCTCCCTTCCTTCATCACTACTTCATCTTGGAAGAGGAATGTCAGACCCAACAAACCACCCTCAGCAGTTCTTTTCTCCCTACAACCACAAACCCAAGCTGCAGCCACTCTCCGTGTGGGTTTTTTCAGCCCTCGTGGAACAGTGACAGTGTCAGAGTTAAAAATTGGATTTTTATAGTATTTTAGTACATGTGGTCACTACTCCTCCAACATGAGCACTATGAGTAGTATCTGGCACCTCTAAGCACTATTCAAATAAAAGTGTATTTTCAGTTTGCTTTTTTTAATCACTTAATTAGTGGTTGCTGTAGATCATCATCTCCGAGATGCCCACGTGGGCTGTTTTCAATTGTCTGCACATCCAAGGCTCACTGAGATCCAAGGCACTGAGGTTGCCTTCTGTTCCTGGTCATTAGATCCCTTTACGTGATCCAAATCAAGTGCATTAGTGGAGCCTGAATTCCTCCTGCTTTTGCTTGTTCTAATCTTGGATAAATCCCATCCCTCTTCACAGTGGCCAAGCATTGTTAATATGTGTATTTTTTAAAAAAAGCAAGCATATTGTTTTAATATTTTTTTAAGAATAGAAGCTGATTTCTTTATTCATTTACTTGCATGCAGCATGATTTTGTCGAATAGATGCTTTGAGGCAAATAAGAAAACAAGTACTCTCTGTTCCTGATTTTTCCCCTACTTGGAAATTAAATACATCATTTAAACCCACGAAAGTGATTGAAGGAGGGAGATTTTCATCTGAAAATCTTAGGTAAATACCATGGGCAAAATTCAGTAGGTGTTAAAATATGGTTTTTTCCTCTGAGTCATCTTGGAATGAGGCATTTGTGTTACAGTCAGCACAAATGTAATTATGAACCCAAATTTCACCTTAGAGAATAAATGGGGGGAAAATGGGAATGGCTGATAAGGATTTCAACCCAGACATCAAATGATAACGAAAATCAAATCCTGTGTATGATAATAGCTCACTAAATCATTTCTGTGGTAGGATATAAACAGGTTCCTGGGATTTAGTGCCAAATCTGTATGACCAGAAACACTAATTGATTAATCAGAGGATGTGCTGAAAATTTATTCCACATATTAAAAAAAAAACCAAACAAATAAAACTCTATTTATAGAGTCACTAAAAACACATATCCAGATTTGATTTTTGGAGGGATTTCCTGAAGAGGAAGAATTCTACTGCTGCTTTTTTTTTCCTGAATATTTCATTGGAAGCACCTTTCATCCTTGTATAGAAATTATAGGAAGCCTATCAAAGGCCTTAAGGGAAAAGGGGTATTTCCTCTCTTCCTGTGTTCAGATCTGATTTCCTGAAGAGAAGAGGAATCTCTGTTTCTTCTCTCCACCAGAAAAAAATGTATTTTGTGGTGCCCAACTTTACTTAAATAATTGAACTCCTGTTCTTTATGTTTTACACCAAACACTACAAACTTCGCACCTGGAAAGAAACATTTCTTATCACCTTGGAATTACTGTAATTGTTCAGTATTTGTTGGTAAGAGTCTGAAAGGGGAATGTGTTGCTTGTTTTCCTCCTGGAGGGCAGGAAACAGCCGCACACGTGTCCTCACATTCCGGAAGAGCTGGGGGGTCACCAGGAGAGAAAGAATCCATAGGTAGTTCCTATGGCTGTATCGAGATCACTCCTATTTTAGCAAATGAATTTTTGGAGCTGTTGCAGTTTTGTGGGAAAATTACCAGGAGGGTTGCTTATAAAGCCAGATTTTTGGGATGGGTGGAGTTCTGCATTTGTAGGGAATGCTGGCGTTGGCAATGAGTTTATCCAGTGTGAACAAATAACATTGATAATGTCCATCATGGGACACACACACACAGTCTCCAAGGAAAATGCTGGAAAACTTGAGGAAAAAAGGACCGTGACCAACAACGCAACAAGTCTTGTGGACTGAATGGCAAAGCACCAAGTTGCCTTTGGGGCTAACAAGTCAGGCTGCCTTCTAACAAATCTTCTCTTTTAGATCCAAGGAATTTTCCAGAGTTGTGCTTGGAAAGTGGCATTTAAATATCATCTTTTCAAGCTCTCATAGCTTGTAGAAAGTCTGGAGTGGGTGCACAGACCTTGCCCCCACATTTATGATGTCCCCAGTGAAAAACTGGAATTTAACAGTGTTATGTTGACCAGAATTGTTGAAGGTGCAATCGTGTTGAGTTGACCAAGTGAGTCTGTCAGCACGTCTTTATGGATGCTCCCTAGATTTGCATAAGGCTTGTCACAGTTAATAAACTCCACGAGTGTTTTATCCTCGTTAGGGCTTTAAGTCGTTTTGGTGCTCGCACTCACTTTCCAGTTGTACTTAAATCCACTTCTCATTAACTGAGTCTGTGCTTAGGGACTGGGGTCTAAACCCCAGCTCTGAGCACTGTGCCCTTCCTATGGTGCATTTTTCATACTAGTGACCCAAAATAGATTGTGATGTCCAATGTGTGTGTGTAAAAAGAGCATCTTTTTCTATGAAAAATGGTTTTGGGTTTTTCTGTCTTGCTTTTCTAGAGAACAGTGTGTGGTGCCGGCTGCACTCCCGAGGTTCCAGTGGTGGAGTGAGGCTCAGAAACCCTCCTGAGCAAACTCAGATGTATAAATGGCTGTGCAAATGTAATATTAAGTTGAATTTTGATGGTCATAAGAGCTGCCCAAACCCAAGTATCCATCCCCCATCTTTCTCCTCTGTCCTGGGTCAGTCCATGCTGTCCTTCACATCAGTTATGAGGGAAGATGGGCAAACTCCCCAACGAGCTGAGATATTTGAAGTCTTTAGAGACCTGTAGATGTCTCATAAATACCAGTTTGGAATGATTCTTACCCGGAATTGCTCAGTGCACCAATACTCTGCTCTTCCTAAGTGATGCAAAATTGATGAGTTTGCTTTATTTTGGTCTTCTAATTTTCTGAGTGTCCTGATGGAGCAATGCCTGGAACAGAAACAGTATTCATTTTAGACTGGCTCTTTTGAAACAAAGTGTTAGGGGAAGTGTTTATGGATTACAAGAGCCTTTCATCCAATGGATTTGACTGGGTCAAAAATGCTTAAAGCTGAACACCAAGGGCCAGTTGGTGTTCCAGGTACGCTCCATGGTATGATGGACTCATTGAGCAGAGGGTCTGTCTCTTGTAATTCAGTCCCACTCTGGATCTCACTTGTGGTTACTGGGATCCACATTCCAGAAAATGTTTCTCGTGCCTATGGAAGGGTGTGACTAAAACCACAAAGCTTCCAGCAGCATCTTGACGGTTTTTTCCTCAGAGAATATCCTGTGTTGAAAGAGGCCCACAAGGATCATCAAGTCCAACTCAGCAGGATCTCTTTGCCTTCTGCTGCCTGAGACATCTAGTCACTGGGATATTGATGCAGTTTTTGCTCTTTGCCTTTCAAAGCCCTTCAGCACTTGCTTCCACCCATCCTCTGTTGTCCAGGCTTTGTTTATTCCCCTTAGTCTGAAAAATGTATAAATATTTGAGGTTTTGTTGTTAAAACTGAACTATTGCTGCTCTTGCTTGTGTGTCAGTTAGTCAGCAATAAAAACATTGAATCCAATAAGGAGCATGGGGGAAACTTTCAGCAAAATCATGTGAAAATGTCTGTAAAAGGTTAGAGGAGCATCTTGGAACCATGGAATCAATTAGGTTGGAAAAGACTTCTAAGATCATAGAGTCCAACCATTCCCCAGCACTGCTAAGGCCACCACTGACCCATGTCCCCAAGTGTCACATTCACACAGCTGTTAAATCCCTCCAGGGATGGAGACTTCACCTGAGCATCTTCCTGAGCATCCTGTGCCAGTGCCTGACCAACCTTTCCATGAAGAACTTTTCCCTGATATCCAACCTGAGCCTCCCCGGCACAGCTTGAGGCTGTTCCTTCTTGTCCTGTCCCTGTTCCCTGGGAGCAGCACCCAGTCCCCTCTCCCCCCCTGGCTGCCCCCTCCTGTCAGGGAGTGCAGATCCAGAAGGCCCCTCCTGAGCCTCCTCTTCTCCAGCCGGGGCCACCCCAGCTCCCTCAGCCACTCCTGGGGCTCCAGCCCCTTCCCCAGCTCTGTTCCCACCTCTGGCTCCGGCCCCTCAATGTCTTTTTTGTACTTTTCGATGTATGAGCTTGGTGGGGATTTTAACCTACCTGCTTTCCCTGGATTTTCTGGGTACCAACAAATATTTTGAATAATTCCAGCTTGAAATTTCAGCCCTCAGTTGAGTGCAGAAGGGCAGGAGTGAGAGTTTCTGCCTGGAACAGGGGGTGCTGTAGGATAGCAGCAGACAGAAGATTTGCTTAAATATATTTAGTGACTTTGTAATCTCAGTTCTCAAGAATCTCCTATATGTATACAAATGTGTTTTACAGAGACTTTTAATTTGAGCAAATTTGGGTTCCTGAGATTACATCTTTTCCAGCCTCTAAAACACAAGGCTGCTGCTGCTGCTGGAACTGTAAGTCCTTGTTCCAAAGCACTTCAAAAGCAGATTGTAATTCTTAAGCCTGTCTTTCCCTTGTTCCTTTTGACAGAAGATGTTTCCAGAAGTTTATCTATTTTTAAGGTGGCCTGAATCCGATGCTGATCATGACAATTTTCAGATCAATTAATTTGGCAATGAAATCTTACAAAAAACTCAAATATATATATCAGGATCGTAACAAAAGTTGGCCAACCCAACAAGTGAAGTTTCTGGCATATAATAAATAATATATAGACCTTTTCTAGCTTGATAAGCAGGAAACTATTGATTAAAAGCTTGTCTGTAGCTTATTTCCTGACTCACCGAGCCAAAACACATTTGATCTGTCTCGATTTGGACTCAGCAATATTTTTGTGTGGGTGCAACATGTCCTGCTCCCTTTGATCCCCGGAGATTTGTTTTGACTTTGCAGCAGCTATTTTTATTTCGCTTTGTGAGGGAAATAAAAATGGTTTGATTAGTATCACCATGTTCTAGATCTGCCTAAATGTCACGTAAGGAAACTTGTGGAAGAGACCAGAAGCTGTAGGTGATGACCTGAAGACAAGTTGTATGTGATATATGGGATTTGGTTCAGGGACTAGAATTAATTTTAAATACATAGGATAATACAGGAATAAATAACTATTCAATAAATACAGCATAAATCCTTAGTTTAAATGCTCTGCTGCAGCTCCTGAATTTGAAAAGAAATAATATTCCCTGACAGTCTTCAGATTGGGTAGTTTTGGTGCCTGTTTAGGATAGTGAGGAGCTTTATTTAAAATGTGACATCACCCAAGATCTATTCTAAAAAGTAAGTATTTTATTGAAATGAAAGAAAGACACCCCTAAACCCTGAGTCATTTAAAATAAGTTCATTTCAGTGCAGGTATTTTTTAAATGGATGAAGGCAAAGTGCTTCATCCGCTCTATATTCTCCATGTGTTGCTTTGCCAGGAGTTTCCTATCAGCTCTTAGGATTCAGCCATCACTTCTAAAAGCAGCTGTTGAACAGTGTGAGATCTGGGCTACTGATTGTGGTTTTGGGACCCAAGCATAGAAAGGAAATCACCTCTCCATGGGCTTCCCAGCTTTCCCTGTAGCTGAGCCCACCTTGGGAAGAAGAGCAGTGGCTCATCCCCCACCCTACACATCCTGGAGGAAACTGGGCAATGCTGGTGTCAGGGAAACTTCCCAGTCTGACTGTTCATGAGTGTCATGGCAGTCACACTCCCAGCATTCCTCAGCAGTGGAATGGTGCAGGCTTGATGATGTTCTCGTTTATTTTGGAAAAAAAAAACCCGGGGAAATTCAAGGGTGAAGTTCTGCACACCCCTGTAGCCTCTAATAAAAGGGGAAATGAAAACTATTGCAATATAAAACCCAAATATGATTCTATAGGGGAAACAATGACGTCCTTTTTGGCTTTAAATAGAAATAGAGTTTGTTTTTAATTGTACGTTGAAGCAATTAATGGGGCTGGTTTATGCCAGGACAAAGCATTAGGGCAGTGAGAAGCATTCCTGGGTCTTGGCCTTCGTCCTTCCCCAGAGACTGATTTTTCTGGTGTGACAGTGGCACTGATTGTCTTCCAGCTTAATCAAAAGAATGTAGGTGGAGTGTAGGGATAGAAAATTGGCCGTAAATTTTCTATTAATCACTGAAATATTCTCTCACATTTGAGGAAGATTTTTTAAAAAAATTAGACATCAAAAGCCCCCCAAACAATCCATGTTGCTTTTAATAAAAACAGCCAAAAAACCTTCCCCAAACCCTTTTCATCAGTAAAGGGAAGAAAAGGCATTTAGTGGAGCTCTTTGTGTTTGAAATGCCGGCTGCTTTCCAGCCCTTGTTGGAGAACTCGGGCATCCAGAGCTCACTCTTTAAAAGTGCTGTTTTGGTCTGAGCTACACCATAATCCTCTTGGTCCTGTTGCTCGCCTATTTTCATCACATGTTTGTTTTCAGTTGTTTTTTGGATGAGGAATTCCTTGCTAATTATGGCCATATTTTGTAGTTACCTTGTGATGTCGTTTTTTATTGCCACCAAGTTGTGGTTGGCAGCGTACGGAGGCTGTGAGCATCTTCAGTCATAGAACCATGGAATTGTTCAGGTTGGAAAAACCCTCTGAGCCCGTCGAGTCCAACCATCCCCCAGCAGTGCTAAGGCCACCACTAACCCATGTCCCCAAGTTCCACATCGACACCTCTGTCAAATCCCTCCAGATGGGGACTCCACCCCTGCCATGGGCAGCTGTTCCAATGCCTGACAACCTTTCCATGAATAAATTTTTTCTAATATCCAACCTAAACCTCCTCTGATGTGGACTGTGTTACTCCCTTCTCCTATTCCAGCTGGACAGGGAGAAGAAGTGAGACTATGTACTTAATTGCATTTTAAGAGCAAAACATTGGCAGAATGGCTTGTGGTCATAGTGAATGCTGCTATCTCCAAAAATCAAGGAAAAAAGAGGTGGGAATATGCTGATAGAAGATAAATGATGCTATGTGAGCTTTATTCCTTCACTTGGGGTCAGTGACATGAGGCCACTCAGATGATGTTCCTCGAAGGGAGGGTTGGTGAGAAGGATTTCAAGGCAACGTGTGACAAGCCACTGATTCGCTACAGTACAGGGTTTAATTGAAATAATTATGTGGGAACCTTCTGATTCCTTTTTTATTCTTCTGCAGTGACTAAAATGAACCGAAATGTAGCAGTTGTGGCTGGTAACATCAGTTTTTAGGTGATTAATGTGTACCAAAGCTCTACTCAAGGTGATAATTGAAACCAAGGAAGAATCCCAAGGAGTAAGAACAAAGATAACCTTTTAATAGGAATTCCTCCTTTCTGGGTCTCTATGTAGGTGCCTGTCCGAAAGCCCAGGGACCCTCCTTTGATCTCAGCTTTCATCCCATCAAGTAGAATCTCTGTGATCCCAGCCGTGGTGTGGATGGCCCTTCCTTGGCGCTGTTACTCCTCTCTCTGGGACAGCTGCTGGACGAGCACTGAACCTGCCTGCCGTGATTTGTAGCTCCCGCTGGCGGTACCTGGAAAACTTCAAGTTTTCAGGAACCCTCAGATTTAGTAGAGGGGTTTTAGCCTCCCGTTTTGTAACCCTTCTGCTGGTCCCAGGCACTACCTGTCCCGGCCTGTGCTTTCACATCGCTTGCTGTCGCTCCTGTGCAATAGCCACCCTGCTCTTTCCTTCTCCCTCAGGAAATCTTTCAAGCATCTTGGTGAATTTATTATTTATATATTTAATGTAGGTATTTGTTTTCCTTCCTTTCGACACCAGTGATGGGATTTGTGGTGTGATCTCATGTATCATCCACTCAAATGCACAAAAGAAACCAAGCCAAAGTCAGAGGCACATCCCAGAGTTCTGGGATTACACCCAATTCCCAGTGCCATCGGGACCATCGACATATGTGGCAAAAATTAAAATAGCAGACAGAAGCTTTGGCAAGGGAGAAATATGAACGTTGGATGTGGGAGCTTGAGAAGCAAAAGCCATTTTAGTGCAGAGCAGGAGTCATTTCCAATCACCTTTTTTTCTTTTCTCGTTCAGGCTGTGACTGTGCGGAATTCCATGGCCAAGTCGTTGTACAGTGCCCTGTTTGACTGGATCGTGTTCAGGATCAACCACGCACTCCTCAACTCCAAGGACATGGAGGAAAGCACCAAGGTAACATCTCACCAGCTCTTTAGGTTCCTCTCTTGGCTTTTTGAAATAGGTAACTGCATGATAAAACATTACCCAGGCATGTTGCTTAACATGAGGTTAATTTTTCCTCGAATCATAACTGAGCACATCATTATGCTAAGTGGTGCTTGCTGAGCTGAGAAGAGTGAAGCACCTCAAGCATTATAAGCTCAAAGCAACCAGGGAAAAGATTTTGTTGTAGCCACAAAAGCCAGTTCCCCCACCCCCTCCAGGAGCAATGGCAAATAATTTTCCTCCTTGTGTGTAAAACTAGAGGACCATATATAATTGAGGGGATAAAAAGGGAATTCTTGCTACCACATTTTGATGAAGTTGCTCTGTGATGAAATGATGAACGAGCTGGGTGTCTGTAGGTACTGAGGTAGAACAGTAGAAAAATTAAAGGAAAAAAGTCATTTTGGGAAGAGTGGAGCTGGTGTGGTGCCGTACCACCTTCTCAAAGAACTTATGGAAGGAATGACATGAAATTTCCTGCAATAGCAGGGTCTGGATGCTGTGACCCAGGACATCCTCCCCAACCCCCTCCTGTATTCATCCACACTCCTCGTGGCTGGGGAATACTGACCCCAAAGTCCATGTCCATGCACACATGCACTTCCAGCTCTCCAGCTACCCGTGGCTTGGGAATTTGGGACATGGTTCAGCAGCATGTGGGATTTTTTGGGGGGTTATGCATCCAAACTAAAGCCACAGCTGCCAAAAGGAGGATTTTTGCTAAGCACTGACATTCGGATTGTGCCATAGGACTGAAGATGCAGAGAGTCTCAGCATGGTCACTCCTTTATTTAATTCCAAAAAAAGCTTGTGGAGGGTGATTATGGACTAGAAATAAAAACACGTGCGTGAAATCTGGTTATATGCTTTTCTGACAAAGAAGGGGTGTTACAGTGATAACATCCAGCTAGTCTTCTGACTGCACATGGTGCCTCTCCCTCTGTTTAATATTTTACCAGAAATGTGTTCTTCCCTGATTTTTTTTCCAAGTCATCAAAAGTTTTGTCTGGGCTGTCAGGAAAAAACAAACCACACTGTTTACATATTTGGTGAAGCAGAAAAGTGGATTGGTTTTGACAAGGAAATGCATCTCAAATGCTAATTATTTTTTTATTAATGACCCAATGATTTTTAAAAATTATTATCTGTTCTGTAATATTTAAATTCAAATCAGTCTAGGACACTATTGTGCGCTTAGTCAGCATGGCTGTAAAAGTGAGGCGCTATGGTAGGTGTTTATGGGCCATTAAACTTTAGTTCCCAGCCTCAAATCTCAGCAGGTAAAGAGCCAGAACAGCCCAAATTCTTGCTTTATTTCCAGCATTGCTGCTGCACATTAACCCTCTGCTTCCTCCAACCAAGACTCCCATGGAGTGTAACCACCTTCCCCCTTGCACATCTCCCTGTGTCATCTCATGAATTCCCAATTCCCCGGTTTCTGACCCTTTTTTTTGCCCCAAATCATAACAGTGATATCCAGGTCAGGCAACAGGAGCTGGGAGCGGTGTTGCCCCTGTGCCCCTGTGCCAGATCCACCCACACTGACAAACACCCAGGACCTGGAGCTGCAGGAACGTGCTCGCACCCAGATCCAGGGAGGCAATCCTGGGCTGTGCTTCAGCCAGAGTTTCTGAAGCAGAAGGGCAGCACACAAAATACCAGGAAATATCTGCTGCTCTAGGCAGGAGTGTAGTTCAGTTTATCTTCAGAGTCCTCTATGAATTGGATTGATTCACTTAAATCCCCCAGAAGTCATGACAATGCACAAATCCTCTCCGTTTTAGGGGTGGAGAGAGTAAAGAAGAGATTTATGTGCATTTCAGAGCAGCTTTGTTAAACATTGACCAGCCAATTTTCTCTTGAGTGGTTCTACCACGTCACCTCCTCAGCCCTATTTTTAGCCCCCGACTTGGGTCGATCCAGCACAGAGGGATGAAAAATGTCTCCCTGGACTGGGTAGGGCTGGGAATAGCTGCTCCTTTGCCCTCAAGGAATGATGTTGCTGCCAACAAGTGTCTGAGGGCATCCTGGGCTCTGCAGCTGCCATTGAATCACCAACCGAGAATCACCACCCTGGAGGAACAGAGCCGATGCTGACTAACCTGGTTTTTCCTACCACTTCCCAATCCTCTAGAACTCCTTTTCAGCTCATGCTTGGAGAAACCCCAGATGAGGATGTAGGTTCTTCTTAGCCTCCCATATGTTGTTTCGAGGTTGGGCAACACCAGTGAGTAACTGGGTGGTGGACTGGGAGCACTGGCATCTCCAGACCCTGGGAATAGCTCCTTGCTGCAAGGCAAGACCTCAGCACTTGGATGACATCTCCTTGCTGGCATCTACCAGCCAAAAAAATCTCTTAAACACACCAAGTCTCTGATTCATGAGAACAAAATACAGCTTTGCAGCTCAGAAACTCCTGAGTGTGCAGTGGGTGAACAATATGTGACTCACCCTGCGGCAAATGTCCCGGATTAATCCCAGCCCACGCTTGCCACTGATATTCCTGTGACTTTTAAGAGATATTTTGAAACAAACCTGCAGGTTGGGGAGGTTCAGAAAGTGTCAGATGATGGATTTGGGGCACAGAGCTTTCTTTTATGATAATCACATTATACAGAAGTAAAACAAGACTCAAAACCATCTCAATTCAGAGTTTATCTGGGAGAAGTTGATGAGAAAAATTAATACAGAAGTTTCTCTCTTCATGACTGTAGATTTGATTTCAGTGGGACAATGGGAACTGAGACCATTTTCAGATTCCAATATGTGTTTGATGTCAGCAGTACGGAGAAGATCAAAAGATGAAGCTGGGCAAAGAAAAATAAACACTTGACCGTTGTTCTTCCATATTGTCCAGCAAATATTTGGAAGATGTAAATCAGACCTTTGATATCCAAATTTAGTTAAATGTACAGTGAAATATTTTGGGAAAACACAGTGGGATTTGGCTTATCTTGCTTAGTGACAGGATTTGTAGCATATTATTTCTGACCCGAGCTGTGAGTAAGTTATTTGATACCTCCTGGTTTATGGTAATGGCAGAGCTGCCGTGGGTTGCATTTACTCCGACTCTCTTTTCCTTCATCTTCTCTCAATTGCTTTTAGTTCCTTTTATGTTCTTATGATTCCCTACAAACTGTCTGAAATTTAACCTTTATTAATGAGGTTGGACACTTTTCCTTCTCTTGAGAACGAGATTACTAAACCTCCCAGAGCCTCTTATTAAATTTCCCTTACATAAATCAGGTTAGGAATTGCTAGAAGTCCATCTCATTGTTTGAAACGATGATAGAGTGGAGATCGTGGTGGATCAAAAAGCATTTCCAAGGGTGGTTTTAATCTTTTCCCATTTGGTTCTTGTGAAGTGTCTTAATTTCTTCCTAAATCACCCTGCTGCCATTTTCAGATGACGTGCCGCATACGTGGAGATCATGGTGAACTCATGGCTGTGAAGAAAATTTAAATTAATGGACATGAAGAAAAATTCATGGTTGGACTCATGAAGAACTCATGACCATGAACAAAATTCATTTAAATTCAACTAACCGTTCTTGGCTTTTTGACTTGAAGCAGGGGAAGAATTGCTGAACATGCAACGTGTTTAATGTGCATCAGTTCATTAATTTTAGGTCGCAACTGCCAAGTTTGTAGCAAATCACTGCTTCTCACTTTATATAATAGGTCATCGTGTATATTGGGGTGATATAGGTTGGAGTCATCCTTTTAGATGAAGTGGTGATGGATTTTTGGGTTGTTTGGGGGTTTTGGGGAGGAATTTTTTATAGTATCAGCTTTGGAATATTGTAAAAGAAAAGAAATTACTAAAATGAAAAGAGATAAAAAATTAAAATATAGTAATAAACAAGATTTTTCCCCTGAATTTGAAGCAAACCTATTTGTGATTGCCAAAATGTACCTCCATGGTGGAATGACATCACCAGCGTGCATTTGGGGCAACATAAATCAGCTCCAACAATCCCTATTTATTGGCACTTTGGGAGTTGGAGAGCACGGAGCTTCAAGGCCATCATTTGCCAAAAGCCCTTAAAACTCATGCTCTGTGTTAAAATGTCATGGCTGAGACATTTTTAGAAAAGTATGAGGTCATTTTTCATCATCTCAAGCAGAAAGTGCTCACTGACCCAGAGTCCATCCAAATTTTAAAAATCCTTAAAGACTTGCACGTTTAATCACAGGAATTTTGGTATGCTAATTGATACAGCCACACTTTTTAATTTTAAGTATTAGTTTTGATAAAGAAACAGCATTAACACACAAACTAGGCTTGGCAAGTCGAGATCTAGATTATCTTTGTGTGATTTCCTTATGGCACCTGTTCAAAGGATGGATTTGAAACTGAAGACTTGTAAATAATAATAAAAAAAAGATTTGTAAATGTAAAACTCCTTTGATTATTTTTTTAAAGTATTGTGCTGCAAATTTAATCCTAAACCCACCCAGATTACACACTTTTTACAGGCAGTTTAGCAAAATTAATTCCTGTATATGTCAATGGAAATGGTGTTTTTTCACCTTGCTGCAAGAATTGACTCTGTACTATTGCATTTGTGCTGCTTTATCAAGGGACAGAGAGCAGAAAAGCAGCCAGAAATGCCGAATTTCTCAGGTTTTAAACTTTTCCCAAGTGGCATCCATTGGCCTTGTTCTTTCGGAAGCATCATAGCGGAGGGTAAACGACTGTTTCACCGCAGAGCTCTGCCTGGACTTCTCTGGCGTGAAACTCTGCAAAAAACCACACAGCTTAAAGTCTGTATTCCAGAGGAGTTTGGGAGTTGCAAACACAGGGATGTGAGAGAAATGTTGGTTTACTCTGTATAACAACTACGGCAGAATTAACCATCCTCCTCCTGGACGTGTGTTTTGCTACCTGCAGAGGTTTTGTGAAATACAGATGATTTTTATAGTTCTGTGCACTTTTAATTTTGAGTGTCAGCAAAAAAATTATAAAAATACAGCTTTAAAATATAATATTTTCTTAAGATTCTTTTATAAGTGACATGGCTATTTTTTGCTATATATGAGTCTTCTGTTTTGTTTTATAAGTGTATTTCCACACCCACATTGAAATATATTTGGTGGCAGTTTCAATGCAGTAAAGGAACCAGGAGTGGAAAAAAAAGGGAGAGGGTTTTTGTGCTCAGTTATTTCATATTAAATTAAGTTTGTGAGAGCTTAAAGACCTTGTTCAGCTTAAAGTCTTCACTCATGGCAGGGACTTAACTATTTCCACAGAGCATCAAGGCAATGCTTTTGAAGGTTGGTGTCAGTAAATCCATAAATAGTCTAAAAATGTGAGCATTTTATCTTCCAAGTCTTGTTGTATGTGGTGGAATATAGAGACTTTTATGTAGGGCAATTTTAAGGAATGCTTGTGGATAGTAGGGATGAGCTTGAACAGCAGTAGGGTGGTTGGAGTCAGGGTTTGCAAGGGTGATGTGAAGGGAGATGAGAAAAGGTCACTTTGTCCTGTTTCCATCATCAATTTTTCCATGGATAATATAGAGAAAATATGATCCATTAATCATACAGAGAGTTTAAGAAGAATTCCTCCTGAGACATGTTTCAAAAAGAAATGAGGCAGATTTCTGCCCAGTTAATGAACATAGCTGTGAACAAAAGGGTTGCCACATCCATTGGGACAAGTGGGAGAAGGTGCTGGACCTCAGGAAGCAGTGAATGAGAGTGAATCCCTCTGCCAGGCTCAGTCCTTGGTCCAGTGGTTCCCAATTTCTATCTTCTGGTCAAAGGGCTGTTTCTCATGGGTGTTTCGCCAAGTGATGCAGACTTCTGGGAAGTGGCCAAGGGCCTTCATCCTTGTCATGGCATCAGGGAGGTAGAGCCTGTCTGGCCCTGGAACAGGGAGAAAAGCCTGGACAGAAGATGAAGTAGCCAATGAGCTCTTGGGGAAATGGGTTAGAGACTTACCTTTGTGCTTAAATGCTTTTTTGTTGTGTTTTTGCTTATCCCAGTGGCCAGAGTCTGGGTCAGACAAAGCTCCAACTCACAGCCGAGCAGCTGCTCTGCCCACGGCAGCCGTGCCTGCCCCAGCCGTAGGTGGTTCCCTGCTCAGGAGTTGGGCACAGAAGGAATATTTTCCTCCCACGTTATGTGATCCGTTGAAAATGGACAAAAGGCAGTGCGGAGAGGCTTGTGGACAGTCTGGTTTATATTCCTGACAGCTGAGTTAAGCCGGTCTTAGCAAGGAAGTCTTAGAAAATCCAAAGTGCAGGTAACACCAATAGAACTAAAACCAGGGCACCTAGCAGCTCTCAGGTCCTTTGAGGTGGAGGGCAGGGGGTGTTTCTCCTCCCTACTTGAGGTTTGGCTCATTTGACCAGTGCTAATGCTTTTACCTCTCTTATTAATTATTTAATTAATTGTAATGGGTGAGCAGAGTATTTGTGTGAGGTGGCTTTGGCTGGAACCCAGAGCATGGTGCTCTAATGAGCTGCTGATGGAGCTCTCCCTGCATGTGTCCTTCAGGCTCTTCACTCCTTTTCTGATGACTGCAGCCTTGCTGGGTGGGCACAGTCTGAGTTTTATTTATAACTAATTATATTTATTTATAATTATTAATTAGGTGTTTAACACAACAGTCATGTACAGGCTTGGAAGCTGCAGCAGAAATTGTATCTTGAGCTTGTTTTTCGCCCCAGCTCCCTCTGTGGATGAGGTTTATCTGCTGACACATCCCCACGACCCTCTTCCTCCGAGTTTTCCAAATCCATCTGACAGGCAGAAGGCTCAAGTGTTTTGAAAACCAGTACCTACACAAAGGAGAAAGTTCCACATTTCTGCTCCCATCAAGGGTAGGAAGCACAGTCTGAGCCAGGAGGTGATGGGTTGCACTCACTTGTGGGCCAACATACGCCTGGCCAGAGGTCCACTGCTGCTCCTTGCCTGGCTAGTGTGGGGGGAGTGGTATTGGTTGTGGAGAGAGGAGGGGGCAGGAGGATGCAAAGCAAGCTGGGAATTCACTGCAGCATTGACCTCGCTTTGCCAACAAAGTGATGGGAAAAAAAAGCTATTTAGAACTGTAACTCACCAAATCCTGCAATTTATATTGTGGGTTATGGATTTAATAAAAGACAAAAACTTCCCTATTGTGAACTTCTGTAAGTTCATTGGAGAAAATGTACAGATCATAGTGCCAGTGGATTCCCAAAAAAATGGAATGAGTCCCTCGTTAAACCTCCCTTGCCCATGAACTAATGGAGCGCAGAGGTGTCTCTCCATACCCCTCATCCCAAACTGGTGGGGAAAGGTACTGGAGCACAGAAGAGCTATGTGGACACAGCCGGGTGTCACAGGGAAGATCACCTGGGCAGGGCTGGGCCAGCAGTTAGGGCTGAATGTTAGTCAGGGCTTTGGACTCCCTTTTTCAGCATTATTATTTTTGTGTTAATTCCCCCCTTTCGGTGAGGCAGGAGCAACTCAGTGCTCCCAAACATCAGTTGAAGATGGATGCTTTATTTGTGATAATATTTTAGTTCTCACCAGGAAAACTAAAGATTATTCCCATGGGAAGCCCTGGCGTGCAGGAGTTTCTTCTTGAGGTTTGCAGCAGGAGCCAGTTTGCTTGGACACTGCACTCACGTTGGAGGGGTGTTCCTGTGGGTTGTTTTCACAGTGCAAGCCTTTATTTCCCAAAACTATTCCCATTTTTCCCCTCTAAAGATCAATACTCTTAAATCCAATAGAATAACGTGGAACGGGACTCAGGTTTCTTCAAAGATGGCCATTTGTTTGTAAATAAGGAAAAATTCACCTCTCAAAGGGCTTTTCTCTTAGAATAAGCCCTTCTGTCCCCATATCTAAAGTTACATGTTGTCTCTCTGATTTGGAGAAGTCTTCCAGATGGCACATAATCAACAATTTCAGTAAAATTCCTGCTATTAAGTATATTTAATACTTATTTGTATGCTTTTGATTATGTACTGTGTGCAAATAATCCACTTTATGTGATTTTATTCTAATCCTCACTCTTACTTTTCTTGCAGACTTTGTCCATTGGAGTGCTTGATATTTTTGGGTTTGAAGACTATGAAAACAATAGTTTTGAACAGTTCTGCATTAACTTTGCCAACGAGCGCTTACAGCACTACTTTAACCAACACATCTTTAAACTGGAACAGGTAAGTCTGGAAATATTTACTCTCTGATGCCAGTGAGTGTTGACATGATTTGGGGCCCTGATAAGGTTCTTAAATTGTCCCTTTAATTCTGTTTTGTTAAGCGGTGTACACTGAATTATTCAAATTTAACTTCCAATTGACCGTATGATGAACTTCCACCTGTAAAATAAAATTCAGCCAGACATTTGCTGGTTTAAAGTAAACATTTTGGGTTCCAAATATATCATGAAGACCTTAGCCACTGCTCTGTTGTCTCCCTGATATGTGCTCAGAGGGCTCATCCGTGAGCAATTCCTTCTTTGCCTTTGCCTGAACTTGTCATTTGATATCACATAAAAGTTATTTTTTGGTATCTAGTGAAAAAGGCACCCCAATCTTCTGGTGGTTTTTTTGCCTTCAAGTGTTGATCTGTGGGGAGGGAGGGGAAATGTCACCCTCTTGTGTTCTCCAAGGTCAGACTTGAGAGCATTATGACCTTCAATAGCCCTGGCAGGTTAGGAAAGCCTGACCTTTAAGCTTTGCTTTAGGTTTGTTAAGACAGGATGTTGCTTTCCAGCCTCAAATTAATGCACTTAAGAGAGATAGCAAAAACACAGGCTGCAATCTAGCAGGTCACATACACAGGATGGTTTAGATGGATGGGAGGAGGCTTCTCCATTTGTTATCCTACAACAAGCAGGACAGGAAAACGGAAAGTATGTGTTGTGTCATGGATAGACGACTATTATTGGGCTGTATAATGCAGGAAATATATTAGAGACTTTCAAAATGCCCTTTTTGTTGACATACCAGTCTGCATGTTCTCCCTCCAGGTGAAATCTTTCTTGGGGGAGGCCAAGGGAAACCTTCCTTATCATCATTATAGAATTAACCCAACCCTTCCCAAAAACCCTGATAGTTTCAATTTGGGCCTCTCCAGTGTTCTCAGAGATTGGAAAATTCAGAAGGAAAAGTTGTCTTGAATATGAGGATGTTCAAAAAACAAGTGATATATCCCTGAGTGGGTCACTTAGGGAGTGTTTGCTCATGAGGTCGATGGTTTCCGTTCAGTCTCTTTGGTTTTGATCAATAAGGTGGAGCAGAGCTGCTCAAACCCATTTCAGTTTTTTAAGTGCAGGTGCACCTTGCTCAGTAGATGTTCCAAGAATGGAAAAACCTGTCTATTTCTAGGGACAGATTTATTTTTCCATTGTCCACCGTAAAAATGCAAATTTTGATGCTGTCACAAACCAGCTAGATTTTTTATAAACGTTATCATACACTTCTAGAAGAGACTCAGGGAGGGAGGACCCTTCCTGAAAGCTGGAGACAGATGATTCCTCAGTGAGGTGGGGTTTCAGCAGCCTTCTCCAAGATGCCATCATCCATGAGGGAATTCCTGTTACTGGGCTGGCATTTCTTAGCAGGTCAGTGCTCCCCCCAAGCCTGGGGGATACACAGAGGTCCTGAGTGCAGCAATCCGTAATTCTTCTTGGAGCAGCTTCAGAGCTAATTAACTTTTTCCTGGAAATCTGTCAAGCATGTGAAGTCACTGGAGTCCGTGTTTGCTGTATGGATATGAGGAGCAGTTGCGGAGCCATCAAACTGCAGAGGGCCCATTCCAATTGTTGATGCCAGAGCACGTCATCCTCCTGGATCCTGGCTGGAGCACTGCGAGCTCTGCAGCTGGAAAATTCAGGTGTCTCAGTGTATTTTGAGTCTATAAGTACAAATAGTCTGTGCAGCTGCACAAGCACGGATTCTTGGGTGAATGAACTGGATGGTTTAACCATTTACTTTCCCTGGAATTCCTGCTGCATGTGGAGGAGTGGATTTGATGGAAAGAAAAGTTGAGGATGTATATTCAGATCTTGAGTCTTCAGAATGTCCTTCCTTCCTTGCTGCCCCAAAGGGTTTTTAATGATAGTCGTGAGTCTACAAATGAAGACCAGGGAGTTAATATTGTGTTTCTAGGGAGCAAAATAGTTCTAATACTTCATAATATGAATTTATCTGAGGTATTTGTGGCTTTATAAGGGTTTCTTTGATGTCTTGGTGATGGGGACCTGAAGTGGGTAGATCCTGGTCTGAATCCTTGGCTCTCCAAAGCTTGCAGGAGGCTGAAGAGAGATTGCTGAGATACCCAGACACTTCTGCTAAAAAATAAAATTCAGTAGTCACTAAGGATTTTTCTTGAAATCCTAATAGAATTTGTCTGCCAGAACAGCATTTAGCCGTGATGGAATTGTTGCCATGACATGGTGTTGATGTTATGGAAACCAAAATACCCACCACAGTCCTCTAGGAGAACCATGGGATTATTTTAACCTTTATTCTCTTTTTTTTTTTTTTCGTGGTGAAATCTAATACAATGTGTCTGATGGATCTTTTTTTAAATCTTCTGTCTGAAGATGACACTATTTCCAGTGGTTTGCAAACAACCACCAAGGCACCCTCGGTCTTCAGCCTGGTGCCTCCCAAAAATACAGCGGCTCTTGTGCTGTGACTGAGGGGCGGCAAAGGTCTTTGCAGGAGCAACCTCTTCCCTTGCAGTTGACCATGGCAGAAGGTATTTATAAATCCTGGTCTACTCTTGGATTCGGATCAGTGATGATCTATTTATTAATGTAGAAAGGTGGCCGTGGTGGGAGTTGTGACTTTGCCCCATCACGGAGCAAAGGTAGTTTTCTCCTCCCTGAGTATCTCGCATGTTCCTGAGGAGAGGTTGGGTGAGTGGCTGTAGCTGGTGGCTTCAGCTGCTGCCTCATGTGGAGCTTGCTCTGGGCAGCACGAGGGTGGGGAGTCCTTCACCATCCCTCCCTAAGGCTGGTGGCTTCACATGACACATCCCTGTCACTCTTGGACTCATTGGGTGCTGTCAGACCATCACCTCAGCAGTGGTTCTTTGTTCCCTGTCCCTGCTCCATCCCTGTGCCCTCATCAAATGGCCTCCTGTGCAGAGCAGATAAGCCCAGAGCTTATCTGAAGCCATGAAGATCAGAGAACACCCAGGTGCTTCTGGGAGAGGAAAACAGCGTTTTTGCCTTGCATCTTGCCTTTTGGTTGGGTTTTTTTAGGGCATTGCACTAAATAATTGCTGTGGATGAAGACATAGTTTGGAGGTCACCAGTACCATACCATCCATGATCTGAGTTTCCTCCAAGTTTCCATGTCTTTGGCAGTTTAAGGGCCAGAAGTAGAAGTTTTTATTTCTTTATATATCCCATTCTCCAAACTTTGTCATCTTTGTCCTCAGCGATCTTCCCCCACCCCTGCTAGGGCTCATCTGGTTCTCTCCACCTCACCCACCTTTCCCTGTTTCAGCTGATGCTTTGCAAAGGTTGAGGACCATCCCACAGGTCTTGCTGTTTAAGTTCTTTTCTACCTCTTTTTCCAGCTATTGTTTACCCACCAAACCTCTGTTTCAAGGACACGCTTCTATTGTTTTAAAAAATCAATAAATAACCAAGGTTGAAGCTGAAAAAATTACATAATTTGGAGTACAATCAACGGGCAGGAGCTCAGGTGTTCAGTGAAGTCTGTTTTCTGTTGGGGTCCCTGGTGAGCTTGATGTCCCAGACAGCAAATCTCAGCCTGCTCAGTATGAAAAACTGAATTTCATCAGGATAATGCATCCTATGGAATGTTTGCTCAGCCATCCAAAGCTCCATAAATATTTAGGGAGGTCTATAGCGTTTACTGGTCCTGTGCAATAGGTGGAGAAATCCAACAGTCTGGACTAAATAATGGTGGTGTTTGGTTGAAGATGTGATTTGATGGTCCTGGAGGTCTGGTCACTCCCTCCAATCACCTCTGAATTTCACCTCATGATTTTGAGGAGCAACAGTCCCCAGGAAACATGATACTGTAAAATGAGTTTAGATACCTTACTTAAATATGACATTTAGATATTATATTTAGATATCATATTTAAATAAGGATGAGTGTAATCATCAAGATTTTCCAACCTTGATTCTGTGGTTCTGTGAACATTACAGCAGTTCGTTCATCACAGTGGGAGTGAACTAATTTTAAAGAGCATCAATCTAAACTATTTAAATTTAAAATAAATTATGAAAAAGGGTCTTTCTCCTACTGCTTGGAACACTCTTGCTTTCCTTCCAGCCAGGGTTTTTTCTGTATCTCATCACTGGTTAGGCGTTAACGCCTCTTTATTGCCTCTGAAGACACAAGACAACCATCAGAAGTCAACCATTGAGGCCTGGGAGACTCAGTTCAAATTTCTGTTTTCCTTGGAGATGGGAGAGCGGCTGCCCTCCGAGAAATGCTGCCGTCAGCTGCGGGCCACATGACCCGTGGAGAAAGAACAAGCTGCACAAGTTATTGATTTATTATTTGGCAGAAGGCCATCAAATGCAACTCACATTTGGGGGAAGAGGAGGATGCTTAGAGCACATAAATCATACTAATAAAAATCAGGATGTCGAGAGCTGTTTAAATGGTATCTTCAGGGTAGGAAGATTTCAAAGCACATGAGTGAAAGGAAAGACAACTCCTGTCAGAGCTATGCCAGGGCGGGTTCAGGTTGGACACCAGGAGGAATTTCTTCATGGAAAGGGAAGTCAGGCATTGGAACTGCCCAGGAGGTGGTGAAGTCTCCATCCCTGGAAGTGTCCAAGGAAGGACTGGACGTGGCACTCAGAGCTCTGGGCTAGTGACGAGGTGGGCATCAGGCACAAGTTGGACTTGACTGGAGTTGGAGGTCTTTTCCAAGCTCAGTGATTCTGGAGTCCACTGTCAGTCCCCCATAGCTTTGTCTTGGGTCCTTCCAGCATCCTTGAGTTCATGGATGTTGCATGGCTGGGACTGGGGCTGGGGGTCTTCATTTGCCACCCACTTGTTTCTGGGTTTCCCCAGATGATGAGCAGTCATTTTATGTAAATATAATACTAAATGTATAACATGTAATAGGATATATCCTAATCTGTTATATTATTTATATATCCTCTGATATCATAGATTAGATTGAGTTGGAAGGGACCTGAAAGATCATCCAGTTCCAACTCTCCCCATATGTAATTTCCTGACCTTTAATTTAATCCCAGTGTGGAGAAGTGCTGCACCTGGCAAACTCGTCCCTCATCCCATGCTCCTTGCTGCAACTCTCCAAGTCACAGGTGCCTTGCTCCCACTGCCCTTATCCCTCTCCCAAGTCACCATGATCTCTTGAGCTTTTTTCCTCTCCTCTGAGCTGGTTCCTTCCTTTTTCCAGGTAGATGTTTTCTGCTGATTGTGGTTCCTACTCAGATGTACTGGCTAAATAAATGCACAGACTGTGCCAGGGATGCCAATCTTTATTTATTAATGGTACAGCAAGTGTTTAGAGTGTCAGGACGAGGAGGAATGGCTTCCCACTGCCAGAGGGCAGCATTTGATGGGACACTAGGAAGAAGGTTTTCCCTGTGAGGGTGGTGAGGTCCTGGCCCAGGTTGCCCAGAGAAGCTGTGGCTGCCCCTGCATCCCTGGAAGTGTTCCAGGCCAGGTTGGACAGGGCTTGGGGCAACCTAGGGTAGTGGAAGGTGTCCACAAGGTCTTTGAACCAGAATATCTTTAAGGTCTCCTCTCCTGTTTCTGTTGGTGGATTTTCATAGGACAGAGTCGTGCTATGTGACCTCTCGTCTTAATGAGCAAGAAATCTCTAAAAGCCTCTAAAATACTTCAACCAATCTAAAAATCATCCTATTGTGACAGGACTGGAATTGGGAGTATGTTAATTGACACAAGTGTGGAGTGGGACTGGAAGGGGGAGGAGATGTTCAGCCTCAAAGACCAGTCTGGTGCTCACCATGACCGCTGTGGGAGTTCCTTCACGTCTCCTAACTCTGGTCCATCTTTCAAGGTGTCAGTAGATGCAGATACAGATATGTCTTTTCCTCTTTAATTTTGATCACAAGAAATTAAAGGAGTTGATCCACCAGCAGATCACACAACAATGTTAAGCTCGTGCTTCTCCTGGCTGTGTAAGGGCAGCTTGGCAAGAAGATGCTTCCACAGAGGGAGCCCGTGGGATGATGGCAATGTGTGTGCTGCCAGCTGAACCACGCAAACCCAAATCTGCCCATTTTGAGAGCAAAATATAGTTTATGATTGAAATCCTGTTGCCACTGAAGCCCAGGGAGCTGATTTGAGCTCAGATATGGATGATGTGGAGCTGGCACATAATTTTCTGGGCTGAACCTGCTGATTTAAAGCATTTTCATGATGGAGAGTCCAAATTCCAATAAATGCAAATCTGCCTACATACAGCAGGGGGGAGGTTATCAGTGGGTGAAGTATCAGCCTCAGAATAAAACCAAACTCACTTGGCATTTGCTGAGAAGTTGCTGAAATAATCACCTGGAAGGAGACCATCTCAAGGAGTACCTTGGCTTCAAGGGAAGGCTCATCAGCTCCCCTGCAGTGCCCCATGTTATCATGGACAGAGAGGGCCTCAAAAACCTGTTTATAGATCATGTATTCATAGAGAATGTGGCTAAGTATTTATATTTGTTGTCTGTGAGCACATGGTTAAAAAATGTGCGTTATATATTTGTATTTATATTTATATTTTTATATATGGCTGTCTATAAATTCCTTTTCTACTGAAATTGAGAACAAGCATAAAAATCCTCATTCCTAAATGAAACCATCAACCTCAGCATCTTCTCCTGGAGGGATGTCGGGAACTCAAGGCATCCACCCTGTCTGCAGCACAAACAGACAGAGGACCAGACGCTGGTCTCACTCATGCAGGAACTTTCCACATCCCATGGATTTATCATATCAAACTCATTTTAATCATCAGTTTATGCCGGGATGATTCTGCTGGGCCTGGCTCACAGTGCCCATTTGCTGAACAAGCAATTAATCCTCCATGACATGGATTCATTCCTGGATGGATGAATCCTCAGGGGAGAGATTCCCCCACACCTTGTTGCCATTTCCAGCTGTGGGCAAATTTTCCCAAACTCCCCAGGATGGATTCTGGGATGCAAATGTGTCCGTACATAGCCAGAAAAGAGCTTTTATGAGGTTTAACTCCTTTAATTTTTCACATAACAACGACCCTTTTTAACATATGATACAAAAATATTTGGGGATTATTTTAAACTGGGGAGTTCAGCTAGGAAGGGAGAGAGATGTGGAAGGGGATTAATTCCTAGTCTTTCACTTTGCAAAGAAGGGGATGGTGTTCAAGGCAAGAAGAGAGGAATTTCACACCCTTCTGTTTAGTTGGGTATTTTTATGCCAAATATATATATTTAGACATCCAGAAGTAGCTGTCTGTTGATCGTATGGCTCTGGATTACACGAGTTTTTATGACAGGAGTATGATGGGAAATGTTCCCACATAGAGTTACGCTGGAAAAAGGGATTTTTCAGTTGATTTCTCACTTTAATCTGGGAATTTTCATTGTGTAAATGAGGTTTTCCTATGCCTCAGTAGGGAAAGGCTGGAGTAGATAAACTCCTGGATCTGGTCTAGCTCTGCCTGGGAGGAGGTGAATGAGCTCGTGGGGGTTTCTGCTGCTCTTGGGGGTTTAAAATGTTATTTTTGGGACTGTTTCTCAATTCTCACTGTGACTAATGGCAATATCCCTGTGGGATAAGACATCAGCCTCCAGGGCACTGAAACACTGAGGGATTTTCAGGGCTTTTGGCTTGCAGGATGGATGGATGGATGCCCAAAGCCCTCCAGACCTCTTTAAATCCTGGGAAATTTTGTATCTTTGATATCCCATGATAGGGCAACAAATTTCATATATCATGGTAAAACCTTTATCTCTAGGTGGGACTTTTCACTACCTTTTGGTCTGAATTTCCTAAACTCTGAGTTTTGTGCTTTTAGACAGATGGGGAATTTATTATGGTTTTTGTTTTGTATTTTTATCACATGTCCTGTTTCATTTCATCTCTGCATTTCCTCTTCTCTGAAGTTTTTCAAGCACCTGGTCCCTCCCTCCCCACCTCTGAATTTTACCATGTGATTTTGGGGAACAACAGCCTCCAGGGACCATGATACTCCAAAGAGAGTTTAGATACCTTGTTTAGATATCATGTTTATCACAGTTAGATATCATATCTAGATAAGTGTGTGTTTAAAAATCATAGTTAACGTTTTCTCCCCTAATTGTGCTTTTTAGCGTTTGGGTTTCTTTACTGATGACTGTGGCTGGTTACAGAGTAATTGATGATCATATATGAAGGTGTAAGGACATTTTCCAGCATCTCCAAGATTTTGTTGGGCTTGTGGGTGTTTCCTCCCACTCAGGATAAAGAAATCTTTAATTCCACCCTGGATTAGAGTGTTTTGGTTTGGTTTAGCACGGAAATAAAGTCCTGATAACAGAACTGGTCCAACGCTCCTGTAAAGATAACAGGACTTGATTCTCAACAACCCAACTATAAAATTAAAAGGATTTTTCTGTTCCTAGCAGGAAGATTTCCATCAGGCCTTACAGCCCAGTTGGGAAGGTTTTCCTGATGCTCAGCATGTGCATTTTAATTTCAAATTCGTTATTCTGTGCCATGGCAGCATTCGCACTCTACATCAGCAGGCAGAGCTTTTCTTTAATAGACCTTCAACAGCTCTCCCTTTGCTAGAGTTCCTGTCACTTTCCTGCTTAAAAATGTTGACTATTCTGCCCCATTCTATTTGTTTGGTACCCCGAATTTTACATGCTGCTTTGCCTCAGGTAACACTGTGTGAGAGTAAAGATTTACTCTCATATTCCACGTGCATTTCAAAGTCTGCATCCCCATTTTATATCTTTTTTTAATATATTTGAACATCATAAACTGTGTTTTATTCAGATCCCTTCAGTGACCCCATGCTGACATTCTGCCAGTGTCTCTCCATGCTCAGGGCAGCAAAGCTGTTTCTGAATTTCCACTTGGGAAGCGGAAGTCTCCTCGTGGAGTCCATACAGGTCACTTGGAGAAAAATCTGTAGCATCTCACCCAATAATTAAATGAAAATATGGAGCTGCTAGACCCTAAAAAAAAAAAACCCAAATGTCTTTTGTTAGTTCTTTGCTCCATTTCTTTTGTGAAGTGTGGGAGATCAGTGCTCTTCTTTCCAGTGAACTTGCATCGCTCCACTTTCCAGCAGACCAGATTTCAAGTATCCAGGGATGGGAGGAGTAAATCCTCACATTTTTATTGGGAGTAAGGATGCCAGAACTGGGGCTCTGTGGACTTCACTGCACTGGAAACTTTTGCAGATAAGTGGTAATGTCAACAATTTGGTTCTTCATGTAAAGATGATCTTTCAGGAATAGGACATTTGGATGTGCCCCTAAACATAACTTAGTTTTAAATTGAGGTATAAATGTAAGCTGGTTTTATTCAACCTCCAGCTTGAGGGGTTTTTGTTCAAATGGACTGAACGTGTTTCATGTTGTTTTTGTCTTGTTAAATGAAAATCTCATGTTGTTTGAATGGAATTCCCTAATATTCCAGTGCTCCAGGACTCTGCATCCATCAAAGGATGGCAGAGGCTTTGTTGTCATACTCAGAGATGAAGGAATGTTTTGGAGGTAGCTTTTAAGGATATCTCCTGAATTTTGCAGGAGGATGGTTATTAGAAGACGAATATAGGAATCATATGGAATATTAACAACTGCAATTTAAGTAAGTTTAGTGGACAGCAGTGATTTTATCCTAAAGCCTCTGCCTTTCTGTGGACAGTCTCCAGGGTGTTCTGCAGACCAGCAAACGCCCCAGAAATTACATCATCATTACACCATCCCAAAGCCATGGTTGTATCATGGTTGAGCTGAGATCCTGAAGGAAACCAAACCAAGAACTGGAAAATGCTATGAAAAAGGGAATAAGGAAATATTAGAATAAATGGAAATTATTTCCATTTAAGCTTTGGAACAGTTGCTCTGGAATAGTTCCTGCTGCCTGTCTTGAAGTGAGAGCAAATCCCTGAATTATTGTGGAAGATGTAGGTTGTTGAGGACTTGGATCCCTCTTCTCATTTGGCCAGAGTGGGAAGAGGTTGTGTTGGGGATGGAAGGGAGGGAAGAACCCCAGAGCCTGTGAGTGAGTGTTTCTGACCCAGCCCAGAGGAAGAAGGAGCAGGGGAGGGAGAATCAGCCAAAATCCTGCAGCTGAAGGAAGCGAGGCCAGGAGGGACCTGATGACTGACCATCAGGGCTGTGGAACAGCTGAAAATGAGCCCAGAGAAGCAGAGACCTTGAACTCTGGTCAGTGACTCTTTTATGGTCGTTCACTGGACTATTTAAAAAAACTCCGTGTCTGGCATTGCTGGTTAGTGCTTTTGCACTGATCTCAGGAGCAGTACAAGTTTTCAGTGTGGCCATTTCACAGCACATTTGCTGTGCAGCTGCCAAACATCCCATGTGGAATTAAGGATGTCAAGAGGCCTTCTAGAGCAGAGCGACAGTTTCTCAGTTTAGGTATGTGGAGACGTAAAACTCTACATAATTTAAGGATTTTGGGGAGCAAAAAATGTAAAGCCCCCCAACAAGTGCTTCAACAAAGAGTCATGATAATAAATACATAAGTCCAGTAACACCCACCCTGAAGTAATGCTGCTCTTGGCTCATCACGCCAAGGTTTTATTGCTCTCCACGTGCTCCTGACCAGTCTTGAGCCAGCAAAGCTGGACCTAATGGACCCTGCACTCCATTAAGGGGCTCTTGGAGGGGGGCAGTTGATGGATGGTGCTGACTCCCAGTGACTCTCTGGGAAATCCCTTGGGAGCAGCTCACGCCTGCTCTGAAATACACAGCCTGCAATTGCTGGATAGAAGCTTTTTCCTGGCTTGCACTGAAAATGACACAAGTTTTAATCAAATCCGTGATTTTTCCTTGCCTGTAGTTCAGCAGGGACTTGGGAGTGTTGTGAGGTTCTGCTGTCTTGGTTGCTCTGCAAGGACTGAAGGAAAAAGATTGAAAAATGTAAAGAGAAAACAAAATTCATAATGTGGAGTCGTTCCTTATTTTCAGGATTTTTTTCCCCAATCGGATGTTGTATATTTTGAGTCCCAAAGGCTTTAGGGATGTTAAAAACTCCTTCTAAGGCAGCACGCATCTGTATTTGTCTGTATTGTTGTTGTAAAATTATACAATGTCTCCAATACTGAATTCAGGACCTTGTAGGGGTTGTTTTAGCAAAAATTTCCTTGTGAAATGTCTCAAAGCTCTTCAGGCTCTTTAATTCTAAGAATATCTGTAGAGTTCATGTTAATTTTGGATGTGGAGTCTTGGATGGACATACTTTTTTTAAAGTTGTTTGCTCATATTAAAAATAAAGGCAGAGGCAGCATAATAATGAATCTGATTGTTAGAAAGATGTATCATATTAGGATTTTTATCTTCAATTCTGCCATCAAAATGCCCTGTGATAGAGAAGTAAAAAGGCAGCTGGATCGGTAGGACTTTGTCCAACACACGGAGTAAGGTGCATGTTCCAATATCTCTGTTTAGACAGTGAGTCACAAGTCAAAACATATGATAAAAATTATGATTTTTAAACTCTTATTTTCATCCAGATGCCCTAAAATAATTTTTGCATAAAACTTCTTGAAGTAATCCAGATAGAAGTATGTCTCGGAGGAGATAACCTTTATAGGAGAGCAAGAGTTAGAACTATTTTGGTGGAAACTTTTTATGCCTCAGCTTGAATTTGGGGGCAGATCCTCACTTTTACTGTTGAGGGTGGCAGTTGTGCTGGTCCTGGAGCAGTGGCTTTGTACAACTGGAGGTCTCTTTGTTAGCCCGTAGAGCACAGGGAAGCAGGAAAGGGAGGTTTACTGCTTTTCCTGTGTAATTAATATGTTGTACCACCATTCTTTTCCAATAACTGAATATTAAATATTAATTGATGCAAAATATGTGACACTTTGGTGGGTAGGAAGCTCCACATGCCCCAGCCATGTGCACTGGGAACACCAAAACCCCCCAGATCCCAAAGCATGGGAAATGGGAGAATCTGCCCTTCTGCCCCACTCAGGTGAGACCCCATTTGCAGAGCTGCCTCCAGCCTTGGAGCCAACATCAGCAGGATGTGGAGCTGGTGGAGAGAGTCCAGAGGAGGCCACGGAGATGCTCTGAGGGCTGGAGCCCCTCTGCTCTGGAGCCAGGCTGGCAGAGCTGGGAGTGCTCACCTGGAGAAGAGAAGGCTCCAGAGAGAGCTCAGAGCTCCTTCCAGTGCCTAAAGGGGCTCCAGGAGAGCTGGAGAGGGACTGGGGACAAGGTCTGGAGGAACAGGACAAGGGGGAAAGGCTTCCCACTGCCAGAGGGCAGGGATAGATGGGATATCGGGAAGAAATTGTTCCCTGTGAGGGTGGTGAGGCCCTGGTACAGGTGTCCCAGAGCAGCTGTGGCTGCCCCTGCATTCCTGGAAGTGACCAAGGCCAGGTTGGATGGGGCTTGGAGCAACCTGGGATAGTGGAAGTTGTTGCTGCCCATGGCAAGAGGTGGAACAAGATGAGCCTTAAGGTCTCTCCAGCCCAGACTGTGCTGTGATTTAGAAGCAATCCAGGAAAAGGAAAGTGGGAGTCCACACACACTGGGCGTCCTTGGCAGGTCTTGGCTCCCACACAGCCACCTTGTGTCCTAACAAATATCTGGTGCATCTGAAATTGTGAAATGCTCTGTGGTTCCCTTTGGTTCAGGTTGTTCCAAAGGTTCTTTATCCTTTTCTTTGGAATCACAGAAAGCATCGATGGAATATTTACAGGAGCGATGTTTGTTTTGGTAAACGGTGTATCAGTTTCCACAAAACCGTTTGGATTTTGTCTTTTATTTTTGCTTGCACCAAATCATCATTGTGTCATCTGTGGGTTTTTTTTAGGAGGAATATAGAGCAGAAGGAATTAGCTGGCACAACATCGACTACATAGACAACTCCAGCTGCATCAGCCTGATCAGCAAGAAGCCAACGGGGTTGCTCCATCTGCTGGATGAGGAAAGCAAGTGAGTAGGAAAATACTGGCTTTGGAAATGAGATTTGTTTTTCCGTTAAAACATGTTTATCCTTCAGTTTTCTGAAAAAAAACCCCAGACTTCCCAGAAAGGTGCTAATAGCTCGCTGGGCTGATTGGTGTTTCTAGCATTGTTTTTCAGGTGGCAATACACAGAGTGGGGAATCAGCCAGCTGAACAAAAAGCCTTTAAAAATAATAATTAAAATTCCTTTCCAGAATTTCTTCCATTAAAGGGAAGGGAAAAGGTTTCCTTTGCTTCTCTCTTAATTTCTCTCCCTGTCTCTTGGGATGTGGCAATGTGAAGGTGCTGAACCCAAGTGCATGAATTAAAGCAGAATGTGTAGGTGCTGTTTTTGAGATGTAAGGTGGATTTATCAATTTACTGGTAAAAATTGAACCAGAGTGAAGTGAGGGCACTTGTCTGTAGGGGCTGCGTTTCCACAGGCTTTCATGGGCATCAGGGACTTAGCTCAGATTTGCATCCTTGGTTGCATGCATCCATCTTGGGAGAAGTTCTTAGGTGAACATGTGGCTTCTGGAGCTGCCTTGCTGTGGAAACTTTGGAGCAGAACACTTCTCCCTTCAGATGCTCATGCCAGTTCCCTCCGTATGAAAGGCAGGGCAAGGCCAGGTGGTTTTGCTGAGGTCACCTCAGATCCACGTGACCCAGGGCACGAGGTCTCCTCCCACCATTTGCCTGCAGGTTTCTCCCCCACTTCTTGCCTCACTGACCAGAGACCAGCAGTGATGCTCTCCCAGTGATATTGTACTGGCCTAAAACAACTTAAATTGGGTAATGTTGTGAAATACACCCCCATGCTGCAGTTTTTCATGAAGTTTGAGGATGGAGGGTTGGCTTTCTCTTACCAAGAGGCTCTGCTGAAGCAGACACAGAAGTGGAAGCTCAGAATGTCTCTGTTTTCCCTTTTGTGGCCAAGAAAGAAGTGGAAAAATTTTCCTGTCGGGTTTACAGCTTCTTCCTTTCAATTCTCTCCACTCAGTTTCCCTCAAGCCACAAACCAGACACTGCTGGACAAATTCAAGCGTCAACACGAAGGGAACTCCTACATTGAATTCCCAGCAGTGATGGAGCCAGCTTTCATCATCAAACACTACGCGGGCAAAGTGAAGTACGGAGTCAAGGTCTGTCACACAGCTGTGTCCCGGCAGCTGCCTTCGTCTAAATCTGGGATTGGGAAGGAGAGCCCTGGAGGCTCCACAGGGATGTTTTGGAGAGGACTTGGCTCGAGAAGATGGAAGGGTCAGGAGAGAAGTGTTTGGGGAAATGAAAAGGTGGTAGGGACTGGGTCTTCCTGTTATCCTCCACGTGGGCCTTCCGGGAAGAATTTAGGGATGCGCACTGAGTTCAGTGCTACGCCCAACGATGAGTTGAAATCGGGTGTCTGGTGGCCTTTCTGTGCTTGGTTCATGTAGAAAAACCAATGTTTTACTCATCTTTAGCCGCTTTTAATACAGGTTATGTGTGCTTAGGTCTCAGCATCCCACTGCCACAGGTACTTTCTGGAATTCCACATGAATGATTCCTGAGTTGGCCCTATTTCTATTCATGCCAGTTATTAGCAGAAGGAATTCTGGTGGGCAGATGAGCCTGTGTGAGAAACAGCCTCGTGATTTGCAGCTGCAAATCTCTCAACATGTTTCTGATGCAGTAAATGCATGTGATAAGCATCAGAGATGATGGTCATAAAGAGGTATCTGATACTGGAGCAGGAGACAAAGACAGAGACAGGATTCAGTAGTTGTGCTGGCCCAGAGATAGCCTGGAAGGTCCTACCTGCAGTATCTTGTGGATATTGTTTATTTTCCTCTTTTCTGCTCCTTGTCCTTCCCTAGGATTTCCGAGAGAAGAACACGGATCACATGCGCCCGGACATCGTGGCTCTCCTGCGGAGCAGCAGGAATGCCTTTGTCTGCAGCATGATCGGGATTGATCCTGTGGCTGTTTTCCGCTGGGCCGTCCTCAGGGCCTTTTTCAGGGCCATGGTCGCGTTTAGGGAGGCTGGAAAACGATATGTGGAGAAGAAAACTGGTACGTGTGCACATCACCTGGGCCTGGAGCCTGTTTTCCAGCAGCAATTTGGGTCTAATATGTTATTACACTGTTTTAAGTAGCCTGACTTATTAGGAGTTTTTAATCTATTAGAAAACTCATTAAAATAACAGGTAGATTCTTTGCGGAAGTGATATTTAAAGGTACATTTGGATTTTAACATACCATAAGGAAATATTTTCATTTTACTGCTGCTTTAATTTTTCCTTTTTGTAGGATGCGTGGATAGAAAAACCCAAATCATTCTGTCACCCAAAACAGAGACATACAAATTATCCAACAAAAAAGGCAAATTATTTTTGTAATAGTTCTTGAGCCGTTAGTTAGATCTGAAAACAAAAAAAGGCAATAGATTTTCCTATCATTTTCCAAGCTGTTCACCCTTTCAGCTGCAGGAGAGCATGTCTCTTGTCTAGCAAAATTCATGGCTTTGCAGTCATCCAGAACCATGGATCACAGGGCATTAAATTAAAGGAAAGTGATGGTGCATCATCATGCTGTGGCAGGCAAGACCTGGCTGTGCTTTTAGACCATTTCTCTGCATAAAGCAATTTCGGGAAAATGGGTACAAGCTATTACTATTCATTTCTGGGCACAAGAGGGCTTGAAATCCATGATGGAATTAGAGCCTCAGCAGGGAAAATGTCAACTGGGTTAAAATTAAGCGCAGAGCTGCACCATGAATTATCTTGTAATCAGTGACGTTTGCATTGTGGAGAGTGAGGGAGTCTGGGACAAGGAGCATAGGGATGGAAACTCTTCCAGCAGAAAGAATCATTTTCTTGGAAGAAAATTCCAAGAAGAGCAGGATGCAAAAAATCAGCTTTCAGCTCTTGAGGTTCTTCCTCTGACACCTCTTGGATGTGGCGTAAGAGCTCATTCTCATGAGCCTGGGTCTGTCTGGCACATCAAGGCAGGGTTCTGGACAGAGTAACTGAAGAGGGAGATGGCAAAGATGTTTGGCATTGGGAGAAAGGCCACTCCAAAGAAGTGGTTTCCAAAATCCTTCTTTGCATTTTCATTTTGCATAAGCCCCAGGCAGAAGTCAAATGAGCTGATCCAGGAGATAAGGACAATTCGTTCAATCTCAGGAAGTAAGAGCTGATTTCAAGCCCTGCTTCTCTTTCTGTGTCTCTGGTCCTGCTCACTGACGTGGTCGTCTCCTCACTCCGGCTTCTCAGTCCAGAGTTTGTAGCAGTTACTTGCTTCTATCTCCCTCTATATGTATGTCAATATATAGATATGATTATAGATATGTATAACTGGATGAGTCCAGGAGGTCTTGAGGCAATTCTGAGACTCAATTCTTGCATCGCCTTCTCTTTCCATACCAAAACTAATACACAGTGATGGCTGAGTTTCTAAACCTTTTCATAGTGCTACTCTGTTATCTGTCCATGTCCTTTAGCCTGTATTCGGATGGCTTTGTGCTTTGTACCCTCTGGGTTTTGAATCAAAGGAAAAACAAACCCCTCAGAATGCTGGCTAAGGTTTGTCTTAAACTTCCCAACAATCCTCAGATCATTTATACCCTGAACTTCTATGTGCACCAAATTGGGAAAAAGTCATGAGAAAGTCTCCATTATACAAGCAGCACTACTAGGAGGAGATTCCCTAAATCTAAATTCCATACTGAGATACACTTTATCTGTGGGAAAATACCTACAAACAGTGGCAGAGATAGGGTCACTGTCCTTGCCCTCTTGGGCAAGGTGGAGAGTTACCCACCGTGTCCAAGCATGACCATCCAGGTTGGACATGCCTTGGAGCAACCGGGTCTAGTGGAAGGTGTCCCTGCCTGTGGCAGGGGGTGGGACTGGATGATTTTTAAGGTCCCTTCCAACTCAAAACTGTTCTGGGGTTCTGACTTTGCCCAGGTCACACTTGGCAAGCTGAGATCAATAGCAGTGTTTTCATCGTGCTTTTGCTGGTGTGGCCTCACACCCATCTCCCATTCCGTTGTCCTCCTCCAAAACCCCGTCACCAAAGCAGGTGGCTGTGGAAGAGGTGGATATGGACAGAAGGCTCAGCCAGTGTCAGGATAGTGCGACGGCCTGGTGTGGCATGATGCATCCACTGCTGAATGCTGGAAGTCCCTTCTTCTCTCCAAAATAATGCAAAAAAGCCCCAAATTGATGCTTTGCCTCTATGGCAGAAAACATTTGTGAGTTACCAAAGTATCACTAAAATTCGCCCATCCTGATAGATAAAAGCAGAGAACCAGACAGCATATGTTTGAGGTTTATTTTGGTTTTTATCAAACCTTGATGGCTTTAATTAGCCTGATTTGAGCATCTACCTGCTCACAGATGTGGAGCTTCTGATAAAATGATGGTAGAATAAGAAAAGCCTCTCTCATACTTTTATCCACCTGCACATGATTAATATTTGTACAGATATATTTTCAAGATGTGCTGCCCATTCTTAGTTTCTGAGATCCTTTCCCCATCCATCAGGCAGGTGAAGTGAGGGAGCAGGGAAATACCCAAAACGTGCTTCTTTTAATTAAAGGCTCTTTGTCTGAACCTCAGCTGGATCTCTCGTGCTTTTATGCTTGCAATACCCGACAGGGATTTTCCAGAAAAATCTCTGGTTTTTGTCTAAGCAGCTCTGCGAAATTTTGCTCTGCTTCCTTTCTGCATCATCCTTTTAGTTGTCTTCTCTATGGCAAGCAGATGTTTCTAGAAGGATAATCAGCATTTTTTCTTGCTGGCTTTCGGAACTCTTCATTTTTTGTGCTCCTAGTGCAGGTTTTGGTGATTGTGTGATTGTCTTCATTAACTTGAAGGTGAAGAGCAGCAAAGTGATGTCACTGTGAATTTTGTTTGGTACCTTTATGTTCTGCCTGAGTGATGCTTCTCACGGTGTGGCCAACGCTCCTTGAATGAAAGATGCCGGGGTCGGGCGAGCTGCACTTAGCTAAAGGGTGGAACTCTTCAAAAATTTGATTTTTAATGATTTTTATTACTAAGTTTATCAATGGGGATTGAAATGGTCCAATAGAGCTCCATGTTAGAACTGGATTTGTTAGTGAACTTGGATTAAAGGAACACTATCAAGCTTTTTTGGAAAGAAATTTGGCTGATTGACTTTTTTTGCTGTCCTCAATACACATTTATTATGCAAAACCCTCTAATTCTTTGTTAGCAAAACCTTAATGGAAAAAATAGTGCTATTCGTACAAACCAGGCTGTGGACACTTGGTTTTGCTGGACCTAAATCCTTGCTCTGATGAAGGTTTTGTGGTCCTGAGACTGTGCCTGCCCTCAACGGGCTCTGCAGTTGGATTTGGCCAACAAGGGTTGCTTCTTGGGTAATTCCTGCTTAAAAATAATCCCACTGGCTCCTGCAGATTTATTCCTGAAGCTGGTCACCAAAAAAACCACTGCCCCCAAACTAATCAATAAAAAAAGGCTGCATTTGCCAAATAAAGGTAACAGCAACCAAAAATTTGGTGTTTGAGATTTCACTGGTGTTAAGGTGAGGAAGATGCCCCTTGACAGTGTTCCTGTCAGTGGAAAATTCAGGTCAGTCTTTCCCAATGGTTTGATGTGTTGGTATGAAATGCTCCCATCCATGCTGGCACAAGGTGACTCTGCGGTGACCTCCCCACGCCTCACCGGGAGTGTGGCACATCCTGGACTTGGCCAACGATGACAGAAAGGCAGTGCCTGTTGGCACATTGTCACCTCTCCTCCCCCCTGGGCTCTCAGCTGGGCCATCAGAAGTCTGATTGGCCACACACTGATGGTTTCTTCCAACTCAAACCTATCCTCCCAAACTCCAGACTCTGTGTTCTCTGCCCTCAGGGAATATGGAAACTGTGCTTAATGCATATGATTTACATTTTTCCTTTTAATTGCCAAAATCTAAGGGATGCAAGATGAGAATTCCGGGTGGTTCTGTCATGGAGCATTTGGGGAGGGATTTGTGGGCAACACCGGGCAGAGGCACAGAAAGGATTTTTAAAATAAATTAATAAAAGTAAAGATTTATCTAATAATCCTCTTTTTGCCCAAATAATCTTGGAGTGATTATTAAGTGATTATGCTCTGTCTAAGGAGGATTATAATTGGAACTGGGACGTGGTCCAGCCCCATTACTCCTGTGCCACAAGCGCGGTGCAGAGGAAACCGCGGTTAAATTGTGTCAAGCACGAAAAACGTGTGACCGTCTAGCTTCTTTGGGCTTGTTCCTTCCCCTCTCTCCTGATTTCTGCTTATAAAATCTTTCTCTTCTCTCCATTTTTTTTTGTTTGTTTTTATTTTGCTTCCCAAGGGCATGATGATGCAGTGCCATGTGCGGTTTTGAAAAGTGTGGATAGTTTTAGCTTTCTCCACCACCCAGTGCATCAGAGGAGCTTAGAGATCCTGCAGAGGTGCAAGGAAGAGAAGTACAGTAAGGCTCCACCACCCGCCCTCCCCTCTGATACCACACTCACACATCCAGAAATGGAAACCAAGTGCATTCCGTGTAGAGAGGGTAAAACACAGCGCCTGAGGAGCCTTCCATGATCAAACCAGCTGCCTTAAAAACAGTTTTGAGCCTATTGGGAAATGATTAGGCAGAGTTGGAAGAGTCAAATTAAAAGCAAACCCACATCTCTTGAGATCTCACATCAATCATTTTGTTGGCAGTTTCCCTGTTTACTCATTGACATTAATAAAGAATATACCTGATACAAGGCTGGTGCAGCTGGAATTTAACTTCATTTGGATTTCATTGGACTTCAGAAATATCTTTAGCTTTGTGAAAATACTGTCTCCCAGGGGTTTTACTTAAAACAGAGGCATTGTCAATGTTATTTTGCCGAATGATGCACTTGGTCTCCATTTGTTCATCTTCACTCCTCTGTCACGTAATAAACTCATCCTGCATGACAACATGGACACTCTTGCCTGCACTACTCTCTTTTATTTTTATATTTAAATAGGTATTTGGTGCTCTCATGTTTAGACATATTATTTTCCTACCATTATTCTCTTCCTTCATGTTGCGTGTTAAAGCTGACAGAAATAGAGTTGCTCTGCACGGGCAAATCCTCAGCCCAACTTGCTTAAACTTCAGGAAATTTAGGTGTATGCACAAACCACCTTTTTTTTCTGCAGAGCTGAGCATGGTAAGTACAGTAGGTGCATGTTAGATCTTCACAAATATGGTCTTCCTGTTAGAAACCTTCTGTCAGATGTCTGTGCTTCCTGTAGCCTGTGGGGTTGGGGAAGCAGTGGTGGTTTAAGTCTTAATTTAGGCTTTCATTCTTAATTTAATTACGTTATTTTCCCCTACAACTTCCCAACACTGCTATAAGAAAATATAAAGAAGTGATACTAAATTTTACTTGGTTTTAGATTTTATGAAGCGGTGTTGTGCCAAGTGACCTTACTGATACTAGTAAGAAGCTATTGGAAAGGCAGATGATTATCAGCAGAGCAATTTTACTTGCAATTAATGAGTCAATTTAACTTTAATTTTTAAGTTGGCTCAGCAATATGGGAGATTTGGGAGGTTTAGTTTGCAGTTCCTTAGGTGGGAAAAAGGAAATTCATACAACTCAGGAGACACTTAGAACTTTAGTTTAGTGGGAAGCAGGAAGTTGAGATCAGTGTTGAGCTCAACACCTTTAAACCTGACTTGTATAGACTGGTCCACACAATTTGGGGTCTCTTAGGATAAATCCAACGAATTGGTCTGAGAAGATCATTGCCATAGTTTGTTAATTGGCATGTGACCAGGCAAACGAGTAATTCTTGTTCTGCACTGAGAGATCATTCCTGTCTTCCCACGGAGTGTGCTCCTGCTTCCCCAGGCTCCCAGCCTTGGCACCCTGAAGTGGGCTTGGAGCATGTGGAATGTTCCAGTTCAGAACCCAGCAGGTTTTGGCCTCCACAGGCAAGCTTGGCCCCGGGGACTTGGCTTTTTGCAGAAGTCAGATGAGGTTATACATCCGTGTCATCCTTGAGAGAGGAACCAAGGTCATCTCCTTTCTTGAACTGTGCAATTAGTTCTGAACACAGAGAAAACAAATTGGTTTGATGAATTTATTGAGATTCCCCATAGGCTCCTTGGTAATCCGGAGCCTGCTGTTTGCCCTTCCCTTACCATCAGCTGCTTCCCTGGTGCCTTGGAGTCCACCAGTTCTTCCAGCGCAAGGCACTGGGTGTAGACACCTCTGATTCAACACTGGAGCTCTGCTGGTTGGCATTCATCCATAGGGAGTAGATGGGGATTATCCAAAACTCTTCTCAACAAGGGCAAAGACCTGTTAGGCAAATCTGTCCATCTTTCCAAAACACTCCAGCTGAAGGAAAGGGAATATGCTTGAAGAATCAGAATAATTTTCTACCTGAAGGGTAAACCAGATCAGGCTGTGTCTCAGCTGGATGAAGGGCATGAGAGGTTGTTGCCACTCACACACTGTTCTTTCCTGCTGAGTATCAATTTCTACAATTTAATAGCCCATATTCACTATACACAATTCTCAAGGCCACGTGCAACTCACCAGCTGAAATCTAAGACCTTTTTACCTTCTGTTTATAAAACTCCCCCTTATTTCCCAGAAAAGCGGCTACATCAACATTACAGCTTTTTTGTCTGTATTTCTTCTTTAAAGAGCCAAGTGATGGCACAATGGAGAAAAGTCTTTATATTTGGTGTATCTAAAGCAATTCTCTTTAACCCAACATGTGCACTGTGACCTTTATTAATCAAGAAGTCACTTAAGGTGCTGAGCTGGCAGAACCATGGTGCAGTTTAAATGCAGCTGTTACCTGGAAGCCTGAAATAGAAATTCCCTTTTCCTGAGCAATGCAAGGTGTGGGTGAAGGGGATACAACCTTGTCTTCGTCACTTCAGCATGACGTGTTGGGTTGGAAGGTGTTTTGGGCCTTTTCTTTCCTTGGTGGGGAGTGCGGGGAAGGGTAGGAAGATTTTGCTCCAAAAAGAAGGGCATGGATTTTAAAAATCTTGGAAATACCAGTCAAATCCCATTTTTCGTGGAATGCTTTAAACTAGAAAAACCTTCTGGGCCTTTATGGGGAAGTATCCAGGCATATTAAAATATATTAATTTAATCTATATTAAAAATAGATCCAGCTAGACATTAGGTGCTTTTTTAGTCTAAAACTAGCTGCACAAAGTACTAATTCAACATTTTAAGCAGATTCCTGATTATTTCCATTTTTTCCCTCTTCACAAGTGGTTTTCTGTGCTCTAAATCAGGACTTTGGACACAGAAATGCCACTTGAAAGAGATACAAGAACACTCCTAGGACAAGAAATGTAACCAAAAATTGGCTTAAATGGCAAAAAGAGGGATTGAAAAGAGAGTTTTGAGCTCTGGGTATTGTTAAGCACTCAGATGCATTACCTGCCTTGCTTTTCAAAAACCTCCAGTTCTGGAGATGCCAAACCTTCTCAGCAGGAGTGATTTGGTTGCTCTTGCCTTGAAGCACAGGAAGGTTCAAAGGTGACCTTCAGCAGCACACCCTCAAATTTTCTTTTGCTGACATTTCCAGGTTATTTGAGCACCTTTAGATGCAAAAACTTAACCAAGTGGACCATCAGCCTTTTCAGGAATCTCCTGCCCAATGTTCAGCTTCAAGATGAGCTGTTACAATATCTCAACAGGGCAAGGAGGGCAGTAAATGTCCTGTTAAAGGGACATCACCCTTGACTTCGGTAGGAATTCATCTTCTCCTCAGGAATTCCATGCTCAGAACAGCAGGACGGACTCAGGTCTCAGCATATTTGCTTTGTGTTCATCTTTCAGAATAAAAAATCCCCAGGATACCTTTTAACTCAGAACCTGGGCTGCATGAAATAGTGGAATTATAAATATGGGGAGGAGGGGATATGCCATTGCTTGCTCCAGTCCTGCTGCAAACCATAGTTTAGACTTTTTTCTTTATAGAAAGCTTTTTTTCTCCCTTTTTTTCTCCACTGTAGATGTCTCAGGGTAGAATAAAACACATTTTCCCCATGCTGAGGTGAGAGTTGTGATTTTTCCTGTCTCACAGCAGTGATTTTGAGACAGTTATAAAATTGCTCAGCTGCTTTCATGTCAAACTCCACATTATCAGATCTTTACATTTCTGTGGTTTAGTGACTTGAAAAGTGTTTTGTTGTCTACAAAAATTGTCTCCTGTCTTCCTAAGTGCTTGGTTACAAAACATTTCCACTTCAGGGAAGATAATAGCTGCTACTGTAACCATGTGTGGCAGCTTCCTTCCAGCTGAATACAAAATAGATACTTCAATATATTGTTTTATTAGATATATTTTATTACAAATAAGTTATTCTAGGTATCAAGGGATATAGGCTTAAGAAGCAACCAAGCTTTTCTAAAATAGTATATGAAGTATTTCCTACTTGCTGCACATGTCCATATATTTGGAGGGAGGGAGAAAAGAAGTGTCTAAGGAATAAATTACCATTTTTCCAAATGTTCTAATTATAGCCAGGTGTTTTGCTCATGCCACTGTGTTATTCCATGCACAGTGGAAAGCTTGGGAATCTCTTGGACATGGAGAACACGGGTGGCTGCTCGCCCCCATCAGCTCCTTCCTTCACCCCATTTGCTGGCCAGGACAGCATGTCCCTAGAACACCCCATGCATGTGTGGGAGGGGAATTAGAGGCTGGAGCGAACAGTGTTACTCACGAGGGTGATGACTCTGGCAGGGAGGTGGGCCTGGGGAGCAATGGCATCCCTGGCACCCGGCTGTGCCCGGCACGTGCCAGGACACATCCCTGCTGCTCCGCGCTGGAGTCAGGGCTCAGCTATGGCTCTGCTAATTGTCTGTGGGAATGGCTCTGCGAATTGTCTGTTGGATATGGGCCAGCTGGAAACATCTTCTTCATGTGCTGCTTCAGGTATCACTCGGAAGAGCCCGCGGACACCGCTCTCAGACCTCCAGGGAGCCAACACCTTCTACGAGAGGAGCCCACGGTAAGGTGCCCACTTTTACCTTGGCATGGCCAGGGTTCTGGGGTGGGAAAGCACTGTGTGGACCTAAAAACGGCTGTATTGACATTTCTCCCATCTTGCCTATCAATCTTATCTTCCCTTCGTTCTTTCTCTGCCATGTGATCGGATCTAAACACCTTTCCTGACTAAACAGCAGGCAGGGAAAGCAACTTCCCCGTGTCAAAGGCAGCAATTGTCAGTGGTGGGTGTACAACGGCGTGAGAAACTTAAAAAAATGAATGAATGTGCCAATATCAAGGAAATAGTCATTTGAGGAGGACAGGTTTGGGTGCAGAACTGCATACAGCGTGTGGTGGCTCCAGGCACCCTGGAATATGGAAAACCTGGAAGTTACAGGGTTTGAGATGGTACTTTGCCAAATGCTTACTTGTTTTCAGGGGGGAAAAAAGCACATTTGCTTCAAAGTGGATTGATTTTTACAGATTTTATGTACAGTTTTATTTTTAAATCCTTCCTTGAAGTTTCTGACCATTTAAGCAGCTGCTGAATGAGACTCAAGTCTGCACTTGTGAGACAGATCTGTGCCTCTTCTGCAAAGCCTTCTCCATCCCCTTTCCAGAATTAAGTTGCTTGTGAAGCCAAAGTCTTCATTTCCAGGGGATGTCTGGGCGCTGATCCTTTTCCCAGCTACTCTTATGCTATCCCTCAGCACATCCCAGGAAGTCTGATTTTCCCAATACCCCTCTAAAGGGGTATGGTGCCTCTCTGCTTCCCTCTGAGCAGGTGTGTGCTGGGGAGGCGTGTGATAGGAGCATCCTCAGCTCCTACAACCACTGCTTGGAGCAGCAGAAACCCAAGTGTGCCTTTATGGCTGCTCTGAGGTCAATGAGAAGGCCAGAACAAGTCAAGAGGAGTCTGTCTCCTGAAATGTGTCCATCAAATCAGTCCTTGCATCTCAGTGGCTTCCCTTCCACACAAAATTAAATATCCTTCAAGAATATTATGAAGGCTCATTTTTAATGGTTTTAATGCCAAACGGCCACAACAAAAATTAGATACACATCGTTCCTTTTTTTCTAGAGGAAGAAAAGCGGCTTCTTCTGCCTGGTTTTGTTCACCACATGCTCTCTGAGTGCCATCAAGACTAGAATGTCCTTCCTCCATTTTGAGAGAGGCAGTGGCACCCTACTGAAGAAGAACAGAATGTTCTCATATGTTTACAAGTCCATTTCAGTGGTTGGAGAGGATGGGATTTACTTAAAATGGTTGGATTGAATTCATAAATTTGTGTCACTTCTCAAGTTTGAGCAGAATGCAGGTGGTACAAGCAATGCCACCCTATCCTGGGAAGGTGATGCAACCCTGGCTGTCCTCACCTCAGTCTTTGCCACCCTCCTTTCCTTTCTTGTAATGCTGCAGCTGCTGGGGCTCTGATGGGTTGGGTTGAGATGACAGTCAGTCCTTGGTAACACTCAAGGCAGGGAAGGTTGGTGTCTCCAGAGGTGATGTTCCCTGTTTCCAGCAGCTCTGATTGTGCAAGTTTCCCTCAAGATAACGTAATGTGAAACTTGGTCCCTTTGGAGATCTTCCCTTGTAGATAAGAGGATTCCTGCAGTTTCTCTATCCAGCCTTCAGCATGTGAGGAACAGCCGTGAACTGGCACAGAGCTTTTCTTAACTACCCAACTCCACCTTTGGAGGCACTTTAGTGTGGGAGCTTGGGCTGCCAACATTTTTGTAGTCCAAAATATTTCAATTATCGCAGCAAGAGGACATTGTAAAGGCAGGGAAACTCCTCCTGACTCAGTCAAGGAGGGGGATGTGTTTATTTACTGTGGAGTTCAGTGTGTGGTCACCTCTGGTTATGTGGCTTAACCCATGCCAGCACAGCAGGCAAGTCATCCTAAACAGCCAGAATTGAGGAACTGTGTGTGCCTTCCTCATCTTCAGCAGCTGTGTCCTACCAGCAGCCTCAATCTGAGCCTTTATTTTCAGAAAAAGTGCTTTTGGAGCTGTTCTAACTCCTGTGTTCCTCCTTCTGTGGTGCCTCAATAGTGTGGTCTGTGATCTTCACTTCCCTTGGGCATCATCAGTGATGGGTCCCCAAATGTCACCTGTGGCCCCTCCTTCTGGAAGCACAAATCGGGTGTCTAATAAGATCCCCAAGGTTCAGGCTGTGCTTTCAGAGTAGGCAGGTGATTTTGATCCCTTTCATTGCAGCTGCTTTTGATCTGGAGAGTCGTGTCACACTTGATAAATGTTGGTATTTCAGGTAAATGGTACTTGTTGAGCAAGAGGAGGTGAGCACAGGGGTGCAGGTAACACGTCTGGAAGAGAGACTGACTTTAGCAGCTTCCCAGAAGATTAACTGGCAAGTGATTTACGGCTCCAAATTAAACAGGAATTCCTTTCAAAGCCATCTCGTGATCATGTGGTTGCTGATAAGTCTGGTTGTGCATCCAACCCACAGGATAGCCTGGGGCCTGTTTCTAAAAGCAATTTTGAGGCATGACATCACTCAGGAAGTCACCATGGAGGGTTTACAGAGCCAAGTGCTCTCCTCTGATCTCAGAAGAAGGTGGATGGGTGGTTTGCACATGCTGCGGGGGAAATCAGGCTTCAGCAGAGCATCACAAGTGCCTTCCCCGGCTGCTGAGAAATGAAAGCCAGGCCATGGCTAACCCAAATCACTTGGACTGGTTGGGATCCTGCTGGTTTGTGCTCACTGGTGACACTTTTATGTGCAGGGATGTCTGAGCAGGTGTTGGTCTGGAAACAGCTGGCTGGACGTGGTGAGATGATTGACCTTGAAGGACCAAAAGCCTACATCTGTCACCATGTGAACATATCCATCCTAAAGTGTCCATAGCAAACAGAGCTGTCATTGTATCTCTTGTGTTTTTCAAAAACACATGGAAATTTCTGGGGTTTTCCAGAGAGGTTGGCCAGGATTGATGATGTGTTGTACATCCCAACAGTGTCTGTTGAGTTTTAGTGGTTCCTGTCAACTGGTGATTTTTTTTCCAATCTGCAAAGAGAAGGGTTTTGGTAGATGGTACCTGAGATGTAAAGAGAAGAAGGGTGGACAGGAGGGATCACCTGGATATTCAAGCTTCTTACTAACAATCCTTGAATGGAATGCTTAAGAAAGCAGGTCCTGGAGCACTTAGTCAAGGGTTTTACTTTGCTGTGATTCATCCCTCCTTGTAATAGTGGTCCATGTCAAAATGCTGATTTAATGGGGCCAGGAAGGAATTTGGGAAGCGCTGAGACGAGGCAGCGAAGTGACGTTGCTCCAAGGATCTAGCTCCAGGCTTTGAGTTGGCTGAACAAACAGCTTTACATCCTTTATTTTCTAATTTCCATGTGGCACTTGAGATTTGCCTTTCCTCCAAATCAAGGCTTTAAGGCAAAGGGCTGCCTTGTTGTCAGACCTCAGAAGCGGCCGGCGCCTGAGGCCATGTTTAAACCACCGTGTCCTTCAGCATCCTCATGACCTGGTGCAGCCTGCAGTCTCGTCCTGTTCCTTTTCTTCCTGTCTGAGATAACTTGAGGAGGGGAGGGTTGCAGCCCCCACATCCTTCCTTAGATTGCTTTTATTTCATATGATGATTTCTGCAAGACTGATAAAAAATTTAGAATTTAAAAACCCCAACAAACCACCAAAAACGCACCAAGCCAAAAGTGTTGTGGTTGGGTGCTGCCCATGAGAGACTTCATGTCCCCCAGACACCACTGGAAGGCTCCTCAGCTCTGGAAATTATTTGCCCTGATGTGTAGTTTGGTCAAGTATCCATTTCCATACCTCCCGGAGAGGATTTTGGTTCCTCTCCTCGTTGCCTTCAGTCCGTCTGAAGCCAGGTGAGCATTTCTGGAGACCACAGCAATTCTGCTCCATGGCAGAGAGGACCAAATTGGGTGATTGATTTGCGATCGGGTTCCAGAGAGTGCTTCTGGGTCAGCCCATCAGTCCAGCTGGGGCTGACATCCATCTTTGTGGCAAATAATGAGTTTATTGCCAATTAGATTTGCTTTTTCTTTTCTTAAGGAGTGATTGTGTGAATTTGAGGAGACAGAGTCAGCACCAGAGGTCATGGGCTCGTATCCTTCAGACCACCAAAAGTATCTAGAGGTATCTGCAGACTCAAGGTTTCTCTCTGGGAGAGCTGGAAGCTATTATTGTCCTGCTGATAATTTGATCCTTTTGTGAATATTTGATCTTTGAGAGGTGCTTTAGCAGCCAATGGCTTCATGTGCTGTCTGGCACCAGGGACTCATCCCATGGGAGCGAATGAACAGTGGAAAGGAAAAAGCAGTAGCTCATTTTCTACCAATGGGTTATTTTATGATCTATTTTTTTATGATCTATCACAGAACTGTGATTTTTATCTCTTCCTAACGGTGTTGGTGTTTCAGGGATGCCTATGCAGTTGGCTGGAATGGCCGGATGGGGATGAGGCACAACAGGCTCGCCAGCCCCGGTGCCTTCCTGGACAAAGATGGGATATTTGTCAACGCAACCAACAGCAAACTGCTGGAGAGGGCCCACGGCATCCTCATGTCAGTATCCAGGAGGGGATGTGGGCTTTACGCCTGGAGCAGAATGAGCAGCACGGGCAGTTAGGGGAATGTGAATAGCCAGGATATTAAACTCTCAGGGTGCCAAGTAGACTTGGAGGTGTTTCCCAGTTGGGTCAAAGCAACCCCAGTACGTTGACAGATCTCATTTAACTCTTCTCATTCATTCAGAATGAGAGACAAAGGGAAGAAAGAGAAGGAACAAACCTGCTGGTCACACCAGTCTGGAGATACAGCAGCCATGTAATGCAGTCACACTTCTAACGTGATAGCAAAGTTTCCATTATAAATTATCTGGGCAGATGATGTTGATGATTCACACTGCAGCTTCATCAGAAGGTTCAGGAAACATCCCACAGTGGCTGGAATGAACATGGGATTTGGAAAGCAGGAGGCTGGTCAATCATTTTGTGACCTGGCTCCTTCTTTCTTCCCAGTTCCCAGCATCCCATCATTTCCAATGTAACCATTCTCATTAATTGGATACATTCCTCTCAGTCTGCAATATGCAGGGGCAGCCCTGTTTCAGTGCCAGCTATGGGCAGCAGCTGCTCAGGGGGATTTGGAGGGACTGGTTTCATAAACTCCTCCGTTCCACAGTTGCACTGTGGAGTAACTTGAGCCATTTATTATCTCCCCAGGCGAAATAAGAACTTCAAAGCCAAACCCAGCCTCCCAAAGGTGAGTGAGAAGCAGCATTTTCCCCCTTGTGGTCTATGGGTTAAGGCTGTAGCACAGTGATGCAATGCTGCTGGATATGGAGAAGACCATTGTGTCTACACCAAGACCTTGGTCAACTCATCTCTGTTCAGGGCTCTTTAATTTGTGTAAACCCAAAGGATTTCAGCCCTTATTTCTGCTGGGAGAGAGATACGAGTACTTACATCCTCCTTGGAGCTGCTCTGGCCCCTTTTTTCCTCGTTCTGGGAGGAAACATCCTGGTGCAAGTTACATCAGGATGGTACATCCTGGTGAAATTCAATAATTAAATCTCTAAGATAAATGAGCAAGTAAGTGATGCAGGAGAGCTGGTGCCTGATAGACAACAACCGTGTTACTTTCCCTCCATCTTGGCTACATTTATCATATTTTAAGAGATGCCAAGAGATCTTTCTTTTGTTCCTAGAAGAATAATTCTTGTTGTGGTCCTTACTGGTGCTGCGTCCGTGGTTGGGAACAGAGCACCAGGAGGAGCAAACATTATTTTTACCCCTCTTTATGTCCATCTTGCACCTGGAGAGGCATCGATGCAATTACTCAATGAACTGTTCAGTAACAGTGAAAAGAACCATAGAATCATGGAATGGTTTCTGTTGGAAAGGACCTTAAAGGTCATCCAGTTCTATCCCTGCCATGGGCAGGGACACCTTCTGCTATCCCAGGTTGCTCCAAGCCCCAGTGTCCGACCTGGCCGTGGACATTTGCAGGGATGGGGCAGCCACAGCTTCTCTGGGCAGTCTGTGCCGGGGTCTCCCCACCCTTACAGGAAAGCTATCCCTCAATGTTCCCTGTTGAAATTATGTCACCTAAGGAAGCGCTGTGAGGGCAAAGGAGGGCTATAGCAGATGATGTGATGATAACATCTGGATTTTCTATGGATTCTCTCTTTTTTGGCAGCACTTGCTGGATGTGAAGTCCCTCAAGCACCTCACGAACCTGACGTTGCACGACCGCATCACCAAATCTCTCCTCCATCTCCATAAGAAGAAAAAACCACCCAGCATCAGCGCCCAGTTCCAGGTGAGCTCTTTCCTTTGATGGAGAGAGGGGAATCACCTCCTCCAGGCACAGTCCTGCCCCATCCCTAGCAACATTTAGGCCGTGAATCCCACCGAGGGCTTGAGGGATCTGGGAGACACCACAGGTATTTAAAGGGTGCAAATGGAGAGAAATAAGAGTGAGGATGGGTATCATAGGGGATGACGTGGTGGAGCAAGGTAGGACAGGAGGATGAGCTGCAGAGGGAGATGTTGGTGCATCCCTGTCCTGTGGTACCTCACATTCCCAGCCATTGCATTGTGGCACTTTCTCCCCCAAATCCAGAAACTACAAAATCCCCAAATCACATTTTTTGCAGTCTTTTTAGTCGCATCCAGCATAATCTGTTCTGAGTCAGAATGGGAATTTTAATACAGGCAGAAAGGTCAGAATCCTGCTGCATTATCTCCAGGCAGGCAGAAGAATTCAGAGAAGGGATCGATCTTGTGTTGTCAATGCTGTGTGCCAGTCAGCAATCCCTGGAGTATGCTGCAGGGAAAATAATCCTCCAAGGACTTGGCAGTGCTGGGCTCACAGTTGGACTCAATGATCTTAAAGGTCTTTCTCAACCTAAATGAGTCTGTGATTGTTCTATATGTGCATCACGGCTTGAAAACTGCTGCAAGACGTGCACAAGCAGGTGGTAATAATAAAAAACAGCTTTTCACTTAAAATTTGGGTTCTAAGTAAGTCTGGGTTGGTTTCGGCTTGTAATTTTGACTGCTTTGGGGATTTTTTGGAGATGTGATTTATATTTATAAAGTCTCCATGTGTGGGTGTGGGTAAGATTAAATAATTAAAAATATATGCGCACATGTACATCTATATATATATATATATATATGTAACTTGCAGAATGCACATCTATATATTTATATATTTAGCCTTGTCTAATCCAATGGTATTCTGGTCAAAATTCACTCCTTCAGAGTTTGATTAATACCCATGGAAGGGTACAAACAGGGATGTCTTGGAAAGACCTTTCCAAAACCTATGTATGCTGCCAACAAAATTCTGAAAAGCCCCAGGGGGCACAATTGATATTTTACGGTATATTTTCACAGCACATTCAAATCAAAGACCCCTAATTTCATTGAGCACTTGTTAAGTTAAAGAGAAGCATTTTGAGGGAGAAAACAGCAACATTGCTTTTTTAATCCAGAGAAAACTAATAAAATTGTGGTGCATGGAATTGGGTCACAGGCAGGAAACACAAGTGTTTCCTATCATGGCTTTTTTGCGGATAAATGCTGCTTTGTGGCTAATGCCTCAATGCTGGGCTTGCAGCTGCTCTATCTCCTATGGATTCCCACTACCTTTATAGTTAGGGTAATCTGTAGTGGAAATAACTGCCTTGGAGTGTGCACCAGGAGCAGGGAAGGCTTTCACAATGGAAAACTAAACCACCCTAAAACTGTAGAGCTCCCCTTTAACCCACGTGTAGGCAGTGCCCTGGGGACAGGGATGGAGTGATTCTGAAAGGCCCAGTACAGGTGGTGAAGGAGTGGGGGGCTGGAAAGTTTTGCTGTCAGGGGGACGAAGGAGACAGGTACGGGGTTAATCCAGCGACCTCGCGTGTCCTTTGCGGATTCCCAACAACCAGATGGCAGAGGGTGCCTGCACCATCTGCCACATGCAGGGTGGCGCTGAGGGAATGGAAATGCCCCCTCCTATCCCATTCCCACCATTTCCAGCACTGGGAGCACTCTGCTTGCCGGGCTTTCAGCAAAGGGGTTGTGTCCCTTGAGTACGCCCTTTCCCTCCCACCAGCCTGTGTGGGCACAGTGGGATGCTGCAGCGTCACTGCTGACTGAAAGTTTCCAATAGGCTTCTTTTGTGTAAAAAAGAATAATTTCAGATTTTAAGAAAACCAGAAGTGTGCCAGCAGAGGTCTGCCACATCATGGCATTGCTGCTGTTCCCTGGGAGAGTTGCAGAGATATTTGCATGGAGTTAATGTACATAACACAGTTGCATCACATGTGCCTGGAATCCATCCCTTGCTCCGTCCAAAGTCCTGGATGTGAATGAATTTTTCTAGACATGAAAGGCTTCCCATAAAGATGTCTTTGAAATGATCAGAAGGAAAAAAAGGCTTCCTGTGAGCAGAACTGTGGGCAAAATGCTTCTTTGTAATATCACGCCAGTTTATTAACTCCTGTGTTCCAAAATTTATGACTCTGCTTATAGTAAATGTGACACAATATCCTTTATATGACTGAGTTTTAAACTCTATTAAAATCAGGAGTAATCAACTCTGGAGCACATTACCAATGCCATGTTTGCAATGTGCTCAGCAATTAGAGATACCCAAAGTATTTATAGGACACAGCAAAAAACAATCTGGCTGAGGAGCCCAGCCAGCACCGATGGACTCAGCACACTCTGGTTTCCAGCCTGGTTTTATTCCAAGAGCTTGTGTTCATCCCAAAAAGTCAAAGGTTTGCAAGGTGAAGGAATAACTCAGCATGACATCCTACTGGAGCAGCTGGCTGTAGAGTGATGCTGATGTAAATGCATTTCTATGGGAGATACTATTAATGGTGATGAGTAAATAAAAGGAAATGGAAAAATGGAACCAGGAAACCCCTCAATTCTCATGATCCTTCTGTCAGGAAGATGTCAGTGTTGAAACTCTTCTCTAGAAACAACGTCTGAAGTGTTCAGGGTTGCAGGCTTCAAAAATTATTGTGAATTCCCGATTTTCCTTTGGCAAAACTTTCATTTAAAAAAGTGCATTTTTAGGCCAACAGTAAAGTTTTGACAATTAAAAATCAGGAATAAATCCTGCCTGGAGTCACTTTTGATAAAGGAAAATTTGATTTGTGTTTGAAAAGCATCAGTGGTTGTTTGGTGCCAGGTGTAAATTCTTGTCTTGGAGCTCCTATTTACAGCTGGAAAAGGCTTGTGGTGTGCAGTGGGATGGGAGTTTGGGCTCCAGGGGAGCCAGAGATCTGAAAATCCAGCCCAACATTATCTTCATCTTTGGTTTCTTTGTTGAGGGCAAAGACAAAATCAGCCAAGTTGCTTGTGCTAAAACACTCATTTGGGGGAATAATTTCCCATGTGCTTCATTTACTCAGTTAATTCCAATTTATGTTGGCTTATTATTTAAGCATTTGTGTTTTCATTATCCACTTGTCTCTTCTCCTTTCCTTGTGTCTCCTCTGTTGCAGGCATCCCTCAACAAACTGATGGAGACCCTTGGCCAAGCAGAGCCGTATTTTGTCAAGTGCATCCGGTCCAATGCCGAGAAGGTGAATCCCATCCTGTGAAAATGGTCCTGCTAGAAATCAGCTTGGCAATCTTTTGTCAATTTTTGCAGGGAGTTAGATAGGAAACAAAGCCTCAAATGGAACTGGATTAGAAGATTTGAGCAAGGGGAAGCATGGATTTATCACTCAGATGTTGCTCTTGATAAACTGCACTGGCTCATATTTGTAGAAACACATATATGCAAATATAGTATTTTAATTTATATGAAAAATATATTGGCTTTAATAAATGAATTTGACTCCATTGAAGCTCCTGACCAGCCATAAGAGAGATTTATAGAACCATTAATTCACTTGTGCTGGGTCTGAGCCCTAAATCTTTGTAAAATAAAGTTTCCATAAGCAAAGGCAGATACTTTTAGAATAAACTACATCGATCACATTGACTCATATTTCTTGAATTTGATTTTACGTAATTGTGTCATGGACCGAGGACCCTCAGTTCAAAATGTAGGGATGCTTTGTGGATTAATCCTTCAGAGTTTTACCCAGGCTTTTAAAGCTGAAGCTTTTTGCCTTGGAGATTATGTAGTTGCTCAAAATCTCACCCATTAACTGTGCCTTTGGGAGGTCTTATTCCATTCAAATCCAAAAAATCTTTTTTTATGGCTTTATTTATCTAGTTAGCTGTTTGAAAGTCTCAGAAGGAAACAGGATTCAATCCCAGTGGGATTAGTACGGTTCCTGGGGACGCACATTCCCTCCCTCCCGTAGCCTCGTTGCCAACGTGTGTGTCATGCAGATGTGCTACATCTGCTGAACCCTTTACCCATCCAGGCACTTAAAAGCTTCAGTGAAAGGAAATATTTGCTCATCCTTGGTCTGATTTTCCCCTTCCAGCTGCCCCTGCGGTTCAACGACAGCCTGGTGCTCCGGCAGCTGCGCTACACGGGGATGCTGGAGACCGTGCGCATTCGCCAGTCAGGATACAGCTGCAAATACTCCTTCCAGGTTGAGTATAATGGGCTTTGTCTTCCATCACCTTCAGCATCATTAGCAGAGTTGTCTGAGTGTTGCTGGCTCGTTTTTTATCAGGGTAATGCATTTCTAGCTCCTGGAAGGCAGTGGCTGGAACAAGCTGTTCTCTGCCTATGAGCCACTCTAGACCTCAGGGAGGGCTGCGAGCCCCCTGCACCATGATTTTTGAACAAAACCAGTATTTTTTTGCAACATGGACTCCCTTTTGTAAAAAAAGCATCACATTTGCACATTCTCTTCTGCATCTCGAATTACTGGGAGTAGTGTTTTCCCTATCGTGTCAGTGTTGGCTGTGTCCCATCAGGAGAGTGATCGGCATCCTCTGAACCACTGGAGTTAGCCAGCTTTTCCTGTTTTCTTCTTTTCCATGTGTTTGCCGGGTTTTGTGCACATGTCAATCCTTTCATGCTCTGCTGGTGCCGATTGGTTTCCCGCTTGCGGCTGCTTTGGGGCAGATGTCGTGTCCTGCACAGCAGCTGTTTAGAAAAAGAAAAATGCTCGATTTTTTTTTGCCGGGAGCAGGGATCCCGACTTTGCTTGGGAGGATCTCTCCTCTCGTACCTCCTTGAGTCTTTGAATCCTCACCGCACTAACGGCTGGAGCATCTCAGGGATGTTTTGCAGATGTTGGTATGCGCCTTCCGTAGTGGCCCTGGCTGGGGATTTGCAGCATTTTGTTGCTCGGGATGACCCTGTGGCTCCTGCAGAACCTCTCCTCCCACGCTGAAAAACGTTTGAACCTTGCTGGGTCCCTGCTTTGATGTGTTTCCCATCAAACCACAAATGATGGATGAAACTTGGTGTTCCCCAGTGCATAAAATGTTATCTGTCCTTCTGCTGACTCCAGAGATCCCGTTTCAAGTGGCCAGTGGAGCAAATCTGTTATTTATGGGATGAAGAAGCAGCAGGACCCAACTAACTAAATCTCAGTGTTGCTTTTTTCTTCCTTCTCAGGATTTTGTGAACCATTTCCATGTCCTTATGCCACAAGGGATCAGCCCATCTAAGCACAATATCCATAATTTCTTCCAGAAGATAAAACCTGATCCAGACAATTACCAAGTTGGAAGAACAATGGTAAATGTTCATCTTCAGCTCAGCCTTTAAGACACAGATATAATATTTGCCTGTATTTCTGTCTGATAAATTAATATCTATATTTGGTTTTAATTAATGAAACTATTTTTCTTCTGTTTGCCAAAAATCAATTATTTAAATGAAACTTCAAATATTATTAATATAAAAGAGTAAGGAATAATATTGTTTTATTATTGGTTCTAATAAGGCAGCCTCAAAAAACTCATGCCCTCCAAAAAATTCTGTGTGTGTGTAAACTTAGCTCAATACGATGGTTCTCATTTTACCTCCCCTGATGGGAAAGCAGAGACTAATTCAGAGCTTAGACAGTCCCAGGTTGTTGTGAAACTGTAGAAACCTGTTAGAGGTACCTTCACATAAATCAGCTCCTCAGCGTTACTGGGAGCATCCAGGATACAGCAACCAGGAGGATTAAATCACTTGTCTCGTGGTCTGAGAGGCTTTCCATGCGTGTGTTTTTTTGGGTTGTTTTGGCCAGGTGTTCATGAAGGAACAGGAGAGGCAGCTTCTGCAGGACCTGCTGCACCAGGAGGTGCTGCGGAGGATCACGCTGCTGCAGCGCTGGTTCCGCAGCCTGCTCTGCAGGAGGCAGTTCCTGAGCCTGCGGCACGCGGCCATCAGCATACAGGTGGGTGCTGGTGCTGGGTTCCAGTGCAAATCACCATCCCCAAATCCTATAGACAGAGCCCATGGGTAAAATCAGGTCTGTCCAAGGAAGGAGCTTGCAACAGGATTTGACTCCTACTGCTGTAATAAGTTGGGAATGGGGGGCAGCTGGAGAGGTTGCATGAAGGCAGGTGCTGTCCTATCTTCACACAACACCCATTACAAGGAACCCCCTGCTGTGTTTGCAGAGATTCTGGCGTAGCTACCAGAGCCGAAAAAAAGGCAAACCCTCCCCAGACCCTCTGGTCCTCAGCAAAGCCGCTGTCGTCCTGCAGACCCACTGGCGAGGCTTTGTGGAGCGGCGGAGGTTCCTGCAGATGCAGTTTGCAGCCCATCTCATCCAGAGCTGCTGGCGGGAACATGCCAGGCGCCGGCACGCCGCAGCCACCAGCATCCAGGCGGCCTGGCGGGGACACCGCGCCCGGCGGGCGTACGCAGCCAGCAGGAGCAGGGCCGTGTGCCTGCAGGCGGCGTGCCGCGGGTACTTGGCACGGCAAAGGTAACTCCATTGGCCTCAGGTAAAGAGTAACATGTTTTCTGGTGATGCTCACAGGGGAGGGAGGTGGTTGGTGTGAGTCAGTAAGTCACTACAGTGACTTACACAGGGTAGTGTCCCCTCGTAGCATCCATGACCCTCTCCCGACCTGCCCTGGTGCTTCGTTTGCCCACGCTTTCTAACAATTTAGCTGCACGTCCTGCTCTTGGAATAAGCAGAGCCTATTTCAGGTCGGAGCACGTACGCAGTGCAAAGCCAAGGCCGTAAATACTCACAAGGGGTTTTTTTTTCCCCTTGGCAGCAGCACCAGTTTAAGTAGCCTATTTTTAACTCAGATTGCTTCACCAATCTGGTTACTGCGCTAGCTCACAAGGACAAGGGATACCGGATCCAGCCGCTGTGCAGGGCACAGGCTTTCTGGCCATGCCTTGGGTTGCTAGCCACAGGACAGGTCACGATTCACTCTCCAGAGGTGCTGCCTGCAAGGTGTGGAGCACCTTAACGTAGCGTTGAACATTTGGGAGCTGCAAAGCTCTTGGTGCCGGGCACAAATCCCTGCTAGTTGTTCCAGAGGCAGCCCGGGCAGGATGGCAAAGATGGAGAAGCCAGGGGGGTATGATGGGTTAAGCTTTTCTGGCTCCGACAGCTTATGAAGGAGCTAGACCAGGGATGGAGGCTGGACCCGCTGCCGTCGGCACAAGGGGAGCTCTCAGGTGCGTTGGGGCAGCCTTTGGGTAGCAGAGATGGCAGAGGAGAAGAAGGTTTAATACTGAATGTGCCTCGCCTTGCCTTGCATCAGATGTGCAAGGAGGGTTGCTTGAGATGCTGGTGGTGGTGAGGTAGTGCTGGTGGTGGTGATAAGACACCACTGGTGCAGTGCCTGGAAGGGTCCTGAGTGGGCACAAGGCTGAATATCCTGGTTTTCTGCTTTCTTCCAGGTTTAGAGCTTTGAAAGAGCAGCAATTAAAAGAGATGCAGCTGGAGAATGGCCTGACAGGTAGAGAAGAGGATGGACTGGAAGCAGATGATGTTTTGGAAATTAAGGGCTCCGACCCATCAAAGTGGGAGGACGGCTCATTTGAAAAGCGAGTGAGAGCTGTAGAACAACATAAATCACTGATGGAGAATAATCGGGTGAATCACATGGACCCACTGGATACTTCCCTGTACAAAAGGCATGAGAGAACCAGCAGCCAGAGTGGGATGGACACCGAGGAGGAGGTCGTTGTGAGAGAGAGGCCCAAGTCGCTGGAGGATCTCAACCAGAAAAAAGTAGTTCGTGCAAAGAGGGAAAGTCGGAGGATGCGCGAACTGGAACAGGCAAAATTCAGCTTGGAGCTGCTGAAGGTCCGCTCCACGAGCGGGCTGTCGCCGTCGGAAGAGCAGCGCTGGTCCACCGAGCTGGTGTCCGAGGCACTGCATTCCCCTCAGGGAACCCCAGAGAGCGAGAGTTCTCAAGGGAGCTTTGAGTTGTTAAGCTGTGAAGATACCCCAAGTAGTAAACTCGTTTCCTTAGTCTTGGACGAGCACGATGTGCGGTCATTTTCCATGGACTCCCTGGCCAGCAGTCCCCAGGCTCAGCTGCAGGAGAAGCCTTTCTGTGCAGCGGATGGGAACAGCTATTTGCCTGGCTGCAGACAGACCCTGGCAAACACGGAACTGCCTGATAACCTCACCAGGAAGGAGCACGGGGTGGGTGACCCCCAGAATGTTATAAAGGCTCACATAAGAGAAACCCTCCTTTCCAGCAACCTCCCGACTTTCTACGTTCCCCCACAAGACAATGTGAAGGTGAAGCTGGTGGAGAATAACCTGAGGAATAAAGCAGTGGAAAGAGAGGAGAGGACAGTTACATTTTCCGGGGTCAGGAAGGACCCTGAGCCAGACCAGGGCAAAGCCTTGAGGGAAGAGGAAGAGGAAAAACCCTCTACCAAGAGAGAGGAACATGGGACAGTGACAGCAGCACGGGCCCTTTCTCCAGATTCTGTCATCAAGAGACTGGAAAAGCTCAATGTGGAGAAGGAGGAACGGCAAAAGCAGCTTCAGCTGCAAAATGAGAGGGAAATGATGGAGCAGATCCGTCAGCAGAAGGAAATTCTGGAGAGACAACGCAAAGCCTTTGAGCAGCAAGGGAGAGTAGAGCCTTTGCAGAGGACAGAGCAGAGCAGAGTGAAGGACACCCCCCTCAAACCAGTCAAAAAGGCAGACAGCCGGCCCCAGTCAGTCCTCATCCTGCACCCCCAGAGCAGAGGGGAGCACAGCCCCACCCCAGGCACAGCTCCAGCCTCAACAGTGGACATCAAGGGTCTCGCTGTTGGGACCAGGGGAAGCTCTCCAGCCCACAATTCCCCCAAAGATCGACCTGTCAGCATGTTCGTGGAGCGAAGAGAAGGTCTGGAACCCCGCTGCCATTCCAAACCGGCTCTGGACCCCAAGGACCACCCGGGCAGCCATTTCTCAAGGACAGAGCGCCTCCGGCAACCTCAGATGCCCAACCAGGCCACTGAGGAGACGAGGGCAAGCTCCATGTTCTTCACGCCAAAAGACAATCCCTTCGGCCTCCAGTGAGTACAGATGGTGGGCTTTCTCCTAGGCTTTCTCCTACACTTTCTCCATAGACTTTCTCTGTAGGCTCTTTCTTCTGCTAGGGACCTTTTTATCAAAGGGTCCAGAACATTTTTTCTGAAGTCTGCACAAACTCTATAGTTAAACAAAGGGTTCTTGATCTTCTAGCAATGAGGAGGTGGAGGTCAGAGGGAAAGGAAAAGGACCTGGAATATGATTTCTCAGTCTCTTATAACATTATATAATCCGGGGGGGATAATCATGGACAGTAGCTGGTGAAGGGAGTCAATAAACAGGCTCAATACTGTTTTTATTTACCCTATATGAACAGTAATAGGAGTTTGTTTCTCAGGGTAAAAGATGATGAATATGTTCATAGGATATTTGGGTTGTTGGAATAGAAATGACTCAATGAGGCAAAAAATGCCAGGATTTTCCTTGTTTATCATATAATTAATACATCCAGCAAAGCCACATGGACACTCTGACCATTGCAGATGAAAAAACACCAGCTCTCCAGAGAGAGTTTGGGAGTGAATGCACTTTGGAGACCGTATGACTCACATATGTAATTAATTACACCTGTAATGGGCTTAGCAGTCACTCAGCTCCATTGCATTGCTTAACCTTGGGCTGCTCCAGGGTCTGGAGGTGGCAACAAAATCTTGGGACAACATTTGCTCCCACTGTGTTGTGTTGCTTAAAGTATCTTGCCTAACTTTGGGGTGGCTTTGGCCATGTAGCTCAAAAAGGATATAAACCACCCCCCTCCTAAATCCCACTGCACTCTTTCCAAGGCAAAAGCTCCCAGTCAATGTCTGTTGGTAACTCAAGGCGCCTCCAAGTGTAGTAGTCTTGTGGTTTCTGTGCTGTTATGACGGGAGAAGATTCCTGTTTAAAATTTCTTTTCCTGGTTCATGTGCAACATGAACAAGCAACAGGAAGAAAAAGACATTAAGAATTGCTATATTTTAATGTTTGTTCTGCAACAGAAGAGCGTACTTTTGAGAATCCCAAAGTACAAAGGTACAATCCATAATCACCTTGATGGATAAAGTTGACAGGCAGAATGTTTTCTCTTCTTGTCTTGTGATATTAAGTCCAATCCTGAAGAATTCCAAGCAATTCTGAAACCCCATGACCTCAGACTTGCAATTCGGTCTTGACTGCTTGGACTATGTGCTCCCAGGAGCTGGGCCAATGCTGTGGGAAGGCTTTTGGGAGAGGATGAAAGATCTCTGTTCTGTTGTGTTTCAGCAGAGAGGCAAATCATCAGTGCCTTTCCAAGGGTGAACTAGCACGGAAGCCATTTAAGATGCCGGGGTCTGGCAGAGGCGAGGTGAGTTGTGACTTGTTTATTTTCTCTTTCCATTGAAAAGGGGGGAAAAATAGTTTATTCTGCCAGTTTTCCCTCAAAAGCTTCAAGGAAGTGAACCCTGAAGCACAAGGGCTGCTACACATGGATAGGGAAGGGGGATATGACAGCTCAGTAACCTCCACACCTTCTCTTAAAATAAAAAGCCCTGTAGAAATAATTTGTAGCAGCTGTAGATAAAAGGATCCTGTGATCCTGATGGCAAACACTGTCCAACACCGTCCTGTCTTGGTTTGGTTTAACGTCCGTTTGAGTAACATCCATGATTGTCCATTTTCACCGTCCTGTCTTGGTTTTTGTTCTTCCTGGTCCTTTGCTGTTTTCATTAGACATAATGCTGCATCCTCTCCATGGGGTGCAGTGTCACTCAGGGATGTCTTAAGGCTATATGGGTAGAGTCTCCTTTTTACTTTAAACCCCTTCTTTTCGTTTTGTTTTGTTTTGTTTTTTTTATCCTTTGGTCAAGCAGGTGCCCAGACCGAGCCATAAAAAGAAAGCCCGCATGGCGCGGACGCGCTCCGATTTCTTGACTAGAGGTACTTTTGCTGATGGGGAGGGGGATACGGAGGAAGAGGATTACGATGGCAGTTTTGAGTTCCTTCTCTCCTCTGAGCACCCTCCTCACGCCGAGGTGGTGCCCGCAGCCTGTTTGGGGCAGGCCTGTTACAGTGACTCCGAAATGGTAATTGTGTCCGACGTGGCGGGGGAAATGAAACTGAGGGAGCGAGCGGAGCTGTGGGAGCCTTTCTTTGCTAACCTTAGATACACTGATCCCTCCACCGCTTCTTTTCCCACTCCCAAGGATGCTGTAGATGTGTAAATTTGGCGAACACAGCAGAAACAGGCAAAATCATGGAATCACAGAATCACAGAATGGTTTGGATTGGAAGGGACTTTAAATCTTATCTAATTCCAACCCCCTGCCATGGGCAGAGACACCTTCCACTAGACCAGGGTGCTCAGAGCTCTATCCAAACTGAATTTCTTGCATCTGGGTTGATTAGATATCCACCACAGTTCCCATCGTTTTCCTGGAGCATTACAACGTGTATTGCACAACTACCTGTTTTGGGGGCTTTAACCTCAATCCTCCCCTTGGAACCTTTTGATCTAAAAATGGTCTATACACATCTGTAAAAGAAATGAAAGTAAATACTGTCCAAAAAGCAACAGACAACAAAATGATATAAATCCTGCACCTTCTTTTACTTTTGATTTTTTATCCTTAGCCAGAATATCCGATGATTATTCAGTCATCAATTATCAGAGTGATGCTGGCAGACAACAGCTCAGAGAAGGCAAAACCATGGAAACTGGGCAATGAAAACATAGTGAGAGTGAAATAGTGGGTTTAAAACAAAGACAATCAACCTGAGTGGTTTTTCCAAGCACAGTGACGAGTATCCCTTGGCAGGTCCGACGTGAACCAGCACAGTGGAGCTTTTGCATCTCAGGCTTAATCTCCCACCCACATAAGCTTCTTTTGGAAAATCACAAACTGAGAGGTTTCAGGAGCAGAAGAGGCCACAGATTCAAACCTGCTCATAATTTTTTTTCCTGAGGTGGTGGAGATATTCCCATAGGAGTGTGGACAAACACCAGGAATCATCTCCTGCTGTGAGAGTTTGTGTGAAGCCTTGGGTAGGGCTGCCATGTTCCTCACCTCCAGCTGCAGTACAGGATGTGAAGCTGAGTATAAAACCAAAGAAAAGGATGAAACTCAAAGCCAGAGATTTATTTTGTGCCACAGCATTGCTGTGGGTCCAGCAAACATCCCACGCAATCCTAAAAGCTGCTTTTCCAAGAAAAGCAGGTGGCAAAGGAGGGCTTTTCATTACTTTTCTTTTAGCAGCTCTTATTATAAAGGATCATTTTTCCCAGGATAATTTCCTCACTGGAAGAGGGCAGAGATTTACAAATACCATAAGTTTTTAAGTCTGCTCTTGATAAATTTGCTGAGGGGTTGAGACAGGAATACTCAAAACCTGATTGAAAGACATGTCTCTATGGACAGATAACCTGACTCCACCTTTGTGCAAGTCCCTGCTTGTAGATTGGGAAAGGGAGAATTTTATGTAGTAAAATGTACTTTTTTACATAGAATCATAGGAACATTTAGGTTGGAAAAGATCTCTGAGATTGTTGAGTCCAACCACAAACCCAGCACCACTTTGTTCACCACCAAACCATGACCCCCCGTGCCATACCTGGAGTGCCTCACGGTGCTCCTGGAGGCTGCCCACGTACAAAGGGGAATTGTAGCTGTAGGAGTCATTCCCTCTGGAGTGTGAAAAGTGCTGTGTTGGTGCTTGGCAAGCTCCATCCTTGGGAGCATCCTGGGTCACTGCACTCCTTGGAAGTGCTCCTTGGAACTCTGCTCACCTGGTTTAACAGCTCTCACCGCATGCGAGTAGCAGTAGGTGCCACCTCTCTCCTGTCTCTGCTGTGTTCCTCTTCTCCTCTGCTCTCCAGCACTGGTTCTAACTGGTGGTCAGGATTTTCACCCCTCATGTGGTTGAGTTCTGCTTTCTAGGCCAACGCTACCCTCCATCTGTGTGTCCTGACAATGTGTCCAGTGTTTCCATCTGTATTCTGTATTGCAGGTTTGGGACCAGCCCTTTGGCCTGGGGCTTTTTTGGGTCAGGGTTGTCACAAGTAGCAAAATTTAGGGACTATTTATTCGTATTTATTAGCAGAGCCCAGTTGGGTGTTGCAGGTGGTGGAGCAGCCTGTGCTAAAGCTGGGCTGGTGCCTGTTGGGGTGGTTTGGGTGCAAATACGGGAGGTTGATGTCTGTGCAGACATGTGGGTTGTGTCCTGTGATGGTCACATGATGGCGATTCCAGCAGCCGCCGTCTGCGGGCTGCTTCCCATGCCAGTGAATAGCTCCTTCATACATCTCCTGCCTCCAGCTACAACTTTCCAAAACAGCCTCTTTCCATGTCCTGCTCAGCAGCCGAGGCTGCTGGGTGGATGAACGAGAGACCGCATGCAGTCTCATGGAGCTGAGCATGTGATGGATCACCAGCTGCACCGCCTGTTTTACCCATTTTTTTCTTGGCCATCAAGTCACTGATTGTGTACCCCAGCTGGTGAGTAGAGGCCCGCTGGAATCCAATGCTCCTGACCCACGTCCAAGGTATCCCAGAGCACCAAACACCCAGAGCATCTGCAGCCAGAGCTGAAACCCAAGGGGCACCAGTGCATGAGGTGGCTGCTGCAGGTGCAGTTGACTCTGAGGTTCTTTAAGGATTAAGGGCTTCCTGACAAGACCAAGATTCAAGTTTTTTGGCTGGTGAATAGCCAAGGATTAGCATACCTTGCAGTAAGACACAAGTGGGAGGAACAGCTCCTGGCTATGGTCAGCACATTTTAACACCGCTTCTGTTTGGCACCTAAGCCAGGAGAGCTTTCCTGCAGCAGCTGCATAAATGGAAAACCTTGGCTAGAGGAACCACACCAGAAATACCCTCTGGAAACATCCTTAGAGAGTGGGACCTGGATAATGACATAGTCGTTTTGCTCCACCCTCCACACTAAAGCCATGAATTGACAAACGTGAGTCCAAGTACCTGCCACCAGCTGATCCCAAGCACAGCTGAAGAGCCAGCAATGGAAGAAGATCTCTTGTCCTAAGCTATTCAGAGGGAGCTTCAGGAAGTTCTTCCATGCAGCATTCACTGAGCTTCAGGAAGTTCTTCCATGCAGCACACAGCACTGTTGCCTGCTGGGACAAGTGCCTTGGCCATAGTTACCATATAGGTGTGTGAAACACAGGTTGTTCTGTCAGAGGAAAAATACTTGGTCCGCTCCTCATCCAGGAGGATTGCCATTTGCCCTTATGATGCTTTGTGTTGTTCCCTAGGAGGGGATTTTCTGGTGCAGATTCTCATCTTGACATGTGAGATGCTTTCCCATCATTTCCCTTCAAAGTTTCCTGGCGGAGAACCTTCAACAGAAGAATCTCGGGCCGAAAATGAACCCATGACGTCCAACCCAAATTCTTTAATGTGCAGACTTTAGTCTTTATTTACTAAAGCTGGAAACTCAAAAGGTCGAAATTACTCAATAACAAAACAGTATTGTGGGGGCACATACTTAACAGATCATTTTTAAAACAAGTAGTAGGTTTGGGCTGGATGGAGATTACTTTTGTAGGTTTTAAATTGCTTTTTTCCCAGTGTCCATCCACAATTTCTGTGTGATCGCCTAAATGTAAGAATGACAGGAAGAAAATCTCTTTCATGGTTTAGGCAGTTCCTGACTTTCCCAGTTGTAATTTTGCCTTACACGCTGCCATCTCCTGGCTGGAAGAGAGGTTAGTCCAGGGTGGGGAATAAACATGGAAAAAGAGTAAAATATGGCAAGTGCGACCCCCCCCCCCGCCGCCTATTTTTTATAGAATTTTATTTAAAATATTTTTAATAGAAATAAAATAAATGCTTTAAAATATAGAGCATTCAGTTGAGACATTGAGGTGATAGGAAAGCTACAGGAGATATTTGACCATCATCTCCCAAGCTCTTTCATACAACTTGATTCTCCACTTTCCTCATGCTGAAAGTCTCTCCTCCAGGAGTCCAGCTCCCAAATCACAGCTGCAATTGAAAAATAGAACAAAAAATTATAAATTCTTTAAATACAGCAAGTCTGTTTCTGGGCTACTTCATGGGATCCTGTTAGGTTGAATTATTGCAAATTCATCCCACCCTTAAAAATGATCCAAGGGCATTTTAAATGGTGGCAAAGGTAACAATATTTTCTATTAAAGCTGCAAAATTTCTTCATTAAAGGGTTTGTTTTGGTGTGTCCTTGGCACAAAGACTTCGGTCTTTTTTTCTGTGAAGTCCTCAACAAGAGTTGGAGGAGGAACCCCTGCTGAGACAGATCTAGGTGGTTGAAGGTTCCCATGGGAAATCACTTCATTGTGTCTAACAAGACACTCTGGGATGGAGAGCTGGAATGTCTGGATGAAAATGGTGGAAGAGATGTGCTGGCTGAGCAATAAGGAACCGTGGCTTGGTGCAAACTGATTTTCATCAGCGATTGCTCAAGAAAAAAGAAGGTTGGACCTGGTTGGAGAGTTGGAGCAAGGGAAATGCCTCTCTTTACTAGGAGTCATTAAAATTTTTTTCTAGGGGCTCACCAGGACTGTAGGTTTTCACCCGTAGGTAAATAGAAATAAAGATGTAGGAGATGAAATAGCTTATTTTTGATAGGGGGAAAAAGATCATCTGATATCCCAAGAGCTGTCTTGTTTTTAAATGCTTCATGCTTGGAATCATTACAGACCGTGCAGCGATTCACCTCCGTGGAAGGCCAGGCCAGACTTCACAAAACCATGTCCCAGGGGGAGATTGGGAAGCTGGCAGCCACGCAGAAGAGTCTGACTCCGGATGGGAGGTAGGAATCATGGCTGGAGATGGCAGACAAGTCCCTCCTGTGTCCCTCTTGCTCTCCATCACCTTGTTGAGCCACCCAGACTCCTTTGGAGCTCCGCCTGCCAAGGCCAGCACCAGTTACCCATCCCACCTTTCCTACATCACCATGGACAGGCCCAATTAAAAGACATGTCCTGCTCACACCACAATTACGTTTTGGTGACATGGACCACACATCCTGTCCCAAATCACCAAATCCCATGCATGAAACTGAAGCTTCTTGGCTTTGCTGAGGACAAGTAGCCATGTTTCCCTGGTAGATATTGCATGGATTTATCTCCTCAAGCACCAGGAAGGTCCAGGAGAATGGGGTGGTTTTGGGTAGAAAGACATTTCCTAGTTAAGGCAGTTCCTCTTTCCATTACTTATTTCCAGGCCTCAACGAGCCAAGATGAGGTTCTGGGTGAAGGGAAAGCAGGGGGAGAAGAAGACCCCCCGGGAGAAGCTGGCTACCCAGTCTGAGCTGCTGGAGCTGTATGCAGAGCAGGAAGCCCCTGGCAGGGAGGCCATTCCTGGCTTGCAACTTGGTGAAGGTACATGGTGGGGGAACATGGGACCAGTTGTGAGGAGAGATAAACTAGGTTGGGAAATTAGGATATGTCCATGTTGGTTCATGTCTCGTAATTCCTGTATGGTGTCAATTCAGAGCAATGGCAAGTAGGTTAGAGGGTGGGATCCATAACAGAGCTCAAGGAATTCCACGTCGCTAATCCTTCCAGCTACCATCTGGACATGAACAGATGTTTCTACCCTTGAGGGAGGAAATGACCAAAGCAGAAATGACATTTAATTTTCCTGTGAGTTCTACACTGTGCTTTTCTCCTCCACAGGTTTATTCCGATGCCCATCTCCCTGTTTTAAATAAATAAACTGTCACAATTATTTTTCATCTGCTCCTCAGTCTCTTTCCCTCTTTTCATTTATCACCAGCAGAGTTGTGTCCTCACCACGTGACACCCCCACGGAGTCCTGAGCTGTCGGGCATCTACCGTCGGGAGTTCAAGGAGAACAAGGAACCCTCTCCCAAAGTGAAGCGCAAGCGCAGCGTCAAGATCAGCAACGTGGCTCTGGAGCCCGTGCAGTGGCAGAACGACTCCCTGCAGATCATAACCAGCGCCAGCGACTTGAAGAGCATGGATGAGTTTCTCCTGAAAAAGGTAACTCCTGCCCTCGCTGTTCCATAAAGCAGCACAGAGATCCAGGAGCAGACGGAGGCAATAAAGTCAGAATGATCCTGTGGGCATCTGTAGTAATGCTAATAATTCATCTAAGGGTGCCAGGGCAGATCTGGGAGAAGTTTCAGGTTTTCATGCAGCAGAAACCACCTGGTGATCATGGTGGAGCAGCTGCTTCCAAGTGCTGCTTCATCTCACACCAGCTCTGCTGCATTAAAAGGGACATGGGTGCAAAAACCCCCTTGTTTTCTCAGATTAATGAACTGGACAATGAGGATAGCAAGAAGGACACACTGGTGGATGTCGTGTTCAAGAAAGCATTGAAGGAATTCCGACAAAATATCTTCAGTTTTTACTCCTCGGCATTGGCGGTAAGTGACTAGATGATGGGTGGGACTTCCATCTCCAGGAGAAATTGGATATTCCGTGTCCCCCTGGTGGTACAGGTGTTGCCAAGCCTTCCATTCCTGGTCTGCTCACCCCAAAGGATGGATGTGCTCCCTTTGTATTCAGTCCCATGATCTAAATTTGGACTAACTCCTCCTCATGAGCCAACTCTCAGGATGCATTGAGTGCCAATTCCTGATCCTCATTACAGCTTTGCTCACAGCCAAAGGGGAGATGACAGAAAGTCAATAAACTCCAATTTGTCACCCAAAGTGCCTGGAAACCTTTATGTTACCTTTACGAGTGGTGGAGATGTCTGATCCTTTTTTCCTTCTCTTTATCATACTTGGACTTTCCCCAAGCAGCTGGAAGCCTGTGAGGCCGAAATAATTGTCTAGAGAAGAAAAAGTCTCCAGAAAAATCTGGGCTGTATAAAAATCACTTTTCTTTTTGTTTCTGTTTCCTTAAAAGATGGACGATGGGAAAAGCATCCGCTACAAGGACCTCTATGCCTTATTCGAGCAGATTCTGGAGAAGACCATGAGGCTTGAACAGAGGGACTGGAGTGAGTCTCCAGTTAAAGTCTGGGTCAATACCTTCAAAGTCTTCCTGGATGAATATATGATAGAGTACAAACCCCTGGACTACACCGCAGGGAAGGTACTCGGCACTTTTCTTAAACCTCCTTGAAGGTTTGGGAACTGTCCTTCCATGGGGTGGTGCCTCTGTAGACACCTGGGACCCTCTGTTGTCTTCTCTGCTTTAAGCTGGGCTGGACAAAGCAAGGTGTGACTCAATGGTTGTTTGTCACTGGGCTCAGCCAACCCCAGATCATATCTGGGCTGAGTTGGGCTTGGCCAACGTGAAGGATTAGATATTATGTCCAGGGCAAAGCTGCAGCCAGATGTGGATGGTTGGAAAGACAGCTCCTGCTGCTTCTTCTTTAGTTCTGGGGAGTTCGTTCAAACTTTGAGGGACACTGAAAGGGATACACCCTCTCAGGTCTCATGACCACACACATCGCTATGGGTTGGGTCGCAGGAGAAGGGAACACAGGTCTAGGTACAGTTCTTAGAGCAGTAAGAGCCTACACTGTGTCACAGACCTGATCTCACTTCCTGCTCCCTGTTGTCCCTGAGGCCTGCCACGGGATCTGAGGCTGGACTTGGGAGATGGTGTCTATTGTACAGATATCCCATTTCCTGGCTCTTCTGCTCCAAATCCTCTGCAGCCTTCTCTCCAGGCAGGTTTTCTTCAGAGCAGGCTGAGCATCGTGTTCCCCTTGGGTCACTGCTGGTGGGGTCAAAGCTGGAGCAGCAGCTACTCCCAGCTCCAAGATGAAGATGGAAGGAGTTGTCCAGGGAAATTCCAAAAATTGAGTGATCCATAGGAGTGTTTTCTAGAGTGATTCTCTGGGGCTGCAGGTGCACTGGAGGATGGGGCTGGAAGGCACTGGACGATGTTAGATATGAACCCTCTGTACTCTTTACCTGACAAAATTGCCCAAAAATTGACTTCAATCTCTTTCCCTCACCAGGTGCCAAAAACAGAACGAAAGAAGAGAAGGAAAAAGGAAGCGGATGTGGTGAGTTAAGCCTGCACATTAAAAAATCAGTGTCCTTGGAGCCAGAATGACAAAAGACCAGTTGGTGACACATCCTGGGCTGAGATCTGAATGTCAGCCCTGAAAGGACATGTTAGAAAGACATTCGAGGTGGATTTTCACTACTTGATCAAGGATCACTTGGGTTGGCTCTGAAAACACATCCCTCATCAGCCAAGACCTAAATGTAATATCAAGGCTTGTTAGTGAAGGACTGAGAGCAAAACAAAGTCTTGCTCCAGGTTTCTGCATAAATTTATAGTGTGTGTTTTACACCTCCGGGATCAGACACGTAGGACATTACATCTCCTGTTTTCCTAAGGAATATGATGGTACTAGGGAGGGTGCAGGGGCAGAGCCAAAAAAAGGGGCCACAGATGCATAGAAAGCCTTCTTAACATGAAGAAGTTGACCTGCCAAGTTCAGTCAAAGAATTTCCAACCTACTTCCAGGATGGTTTGGTTCCCTTACAAGATGGATGTTGGTTTGGGTTGTCTATGGGGTTGTTGGGCTGAAAAGGAAGCAAAAATACCAAATAAAAGCAAGTAAGAGCTAAAGTTGAAGAGCTAACTGTGGTCATCTCCCCATTTTGCAGCAGGCTGAGCACCAGCTCCCTCTTCTCACCACCCAACCTTTATCCTGCAGGTGGAAGAGCACAATGGTCACATTTTCAAGGCGACCCAATACAGCATCCCCACATACTGTGAATATTGTTCCTCCTTGATCTGGATCATGGACAGGGCTTCTGTTTGTAAATGTAAGCACCCTTTCTTTGGTCCTTTTCTTGTGCTTCTATCACAGTGATGAGTTTGAGGATTTTGAAATGTGTTCACTGTTGTTTCCTCCAACCCCACGCTCAAATAATTTTGATTTTTGTAACACTTGAAGAGCTTTAGGGATGGTTCGTAAGGTTTCTGAAGTCAACTAGCAAGTCCATTCCAGCAGTCCTTCGTGGCAGAGTTAATGAGCTTTGTGGTACACATCTTACCCATCAGTTTATATGGCGATCCCATAAGGTCAGACACATTTCAGTGTCACAGTAAGAAGGACAGTAAAGTCAGGTATGGAAATGTGTCCTTAGGATGCCCATGGGGATCCTGACTTTGGCAAACTCATTTGGCTTTGCCTGTTTGACCTCCAGGCATGTGAATTTTTGGGGAGATCAGGAAAAATGGAGGAGGGATCATGGAAAAGGAAAAACCCAAGAGATGGATCAACCTTTTCTATCATCCCTCCTCCATTTCTGTGATTATGTTGGCAGCATCAGCCCTGGAGCATTTCAGGCCCAGTGAGGAAGAATATAAATGAGGTGCCATTTCCAGTCTCTGAGGGTATCTGTGTCTGATAGCTCAGAGTGACTCATGGATTATAGTCTGAGTTGGGGGTGGAGGGTTTAATGTTTCATGGACTTAAATATGGCACCTTTAATTTTAAAGGCCTCATTATTTTTATTTGAGTGGATCTAATACAGGCTTGGCCCCTGGAAACTGCAAATCCAACATGCTTTTGACCTGGTAGTTCTGAGAAGAGCTGTTCAATTCATATAAATTCCTATTTCTCCAGCGATGTGACTTTTGGGATACTTAAACACTCCTTTTCTCTCCTACAGTATGTAAATATGCTTGTCACAAGAAGTGCTGTCTTAAAACTACGACCAAGTGCTCCAAAAAGGTAAATGTCTCTCATTGCTTTGCTTTCATTCAGTACCTTGAGACAGTGATGCCAAGTTTGTATAAAAATTATTGGAGGTGCAAAACTTGATAGAATGCTGGCAATAACCCTCCTTTGAGCAGGAGCTTGGACCAGAGGTCCCCAGAGGTCTCTCCAACAAGAGTTTCGTAGGTATTTTGGGAACTATGCAGTGATGAGTCACTGTAGATCTGCCCAGTCATGCAGCAGATGTTGCAGTGTCGTTCCCTGCCTTGTAACCACGCGGAATAATAGAAATTTCCCTCACTGTGTAGCTTTTAAGGATTTGGAAATGTGCGGTTATTCTTGGAATTACAGGTTATTTCTCACGCTGACGGTCCCTGCTTGCCGCAGCTGAGCGAGGAAGGGCAGATGGAGGATATCCACTGCCCTCTTTAGAGGGAAATTAAATATTGTTTACTGGATTTAAGGGTATGGGGAACAGGGAATGAGTGCAGCAGGTCATCACAGCTAACAATGAATCATCAAGATTTGGTGGGGGTTTTCTAAATAGTTTATTTTGTGCCCAAAAGAAGGAAGTAGAGTCAGGATAATAATGAGTGGAAAGTTTTATCAGCTCCCTGGGAGGCTTCTCAGGGGAGAATAACCTCCATAATACACAGCCTCCAGAAAGTTGCATGAGTCCATTTTTCCCAAGGAATAATCTGAATATACACATTGAAGATGTGTATGTGTGTGTGTATATATATATATATGTATATGAATATATTTGTATTTTGAATATATATAGAATTTTTGCTGCACTCTTTCCCTTTCTGGCACTATTCTTGCAAGAGCTGGGAATGCCTCAGGAGTTTGTGCTCTAAAATCTGGGAAGTTCATTGAGATCTCTGAGTAGTTTTTTCATACATTCTTGGAGCCACCTTCTTTGTTGTGATTTCTCTGCACAAGGAAGTTTTTGTGTGGTGCCCAAGGAAGTGAGTTCACTGTGTCTTCATTGGGAGCTTTGCACTGGGAGTTAAAAGTTCTCTAGGAAGGCTCCGGCTTCTCTGTGCTTAGTGAATTTGAGTTTTTAGGGTTGGTCTCAGTGACAGGGAGCTACAAATTATCCGTCATGAGAAAGAAACAACCTGGGGACCTTGCACACATCTGCTCCTAAGGTTTGCAGGATCGATGAAAGGATGACATTGAGTGGGAAAAAGAAAAATGCAGGAGTGATTGTCAGGGGAGCCACTGCCTTGCTGAAGGCGGAGTTGCATCTCACCTTCCTTTGGCTAGGGCTGAGAACTTGCGTCAATATTTTATTGGATATTTTGACTTTTCCCATCCAGAATCTCCTGTGCAGGAGTACTTTCTTCACATTTGAATTTGTCAGATATCAGCTCTCCACTGAGCGTTTTCAGCTGTCACCTGACAGGTGTAGATGGGTCTTTTCATGGGGTTTTTTTGGCATCTTGTTTGTTAACTGGTATTTTCTAACTGTCAATAATTCAAGTCGATTTAAACACCCAAGATTCAGATTTACCTGTTCTGCTTCGTGCATCTCTTAGGGGTGAAATCATCCCTGGAGATGGTGCCAGAGGGACAGTAGGTGGAGGAGGACCATGCCCATCTGCATTGGCTCTGCCAGGTTGGGCGTATAACTACAGTGGGGTGGTTAAAGAAAGAAAATCCAAACTGTTTTGCCTTCAGGTGCATGTCCAGAGACCAGGTTAGCATTGCAAGACTTGTGTCCTGTCCTGTCCTCCTTCATTAAACTCACATATCCTCTGGATTGGCTGAAGGACTCTGAATAATCGGATGCAAAGCTGCACCAGCACTGCTTCCCAGAAGGATTTTAATCCCTTTTTCCCTTTTGCTGTGCAGCACGACCCTGAGCTGTCCCCCCGGCAGTTCGGTGTGGAGCTGTCCCGGCTGACCAGCGAGGAGCGGGCGGTGCCGCTGCTGGTGGAGAAACTCATCAACTACATCGAAATGCACGGGCTGTACACGGAGGGCATCTACAGGAAATCAGGCTCCACCAACAAGATCAAGGAGCTGCGGCAAGGCCTTGATACAGGTAAGAGGAGGGGAGAAAATCCTACATGGGGAGGAAAATCTCCGCAGCAGCAAAGTTGGATGGGAGGAAAGTGGGATGCTTCAGCATTCCTGACTCCGGGCTGGGCAAGGGATGATTTCACATCAGCAGCCGTAACTCAGGTCACCAACTCACTGGTTTTTTTGAGAGCAATCCATGAAAAAAAGTCATTCTAATTGAGGGAAAATGCTGCCTTACTTATACCCTAACAATCAGCGAGAAAAGAAATCCTGGTCCCACCTGAAGTTATTTGCCCTGGAAAATGTATTTCTCCCTGATTTTACCATGTGGAGCTGAAATCAGGTGCTGGATTTGTTGTCATTAAAGGCATGTAAACATTTTTTATTTTAGAATACTTTATCATATAACAGTTTGGGTTGGAAGGGACCTTTAAAAGTCACCTCATCTGGACTTGGGCTTCGTATTGATCATTGTATCTTGTTCTTTTCTTTCTTACTTTGTCTGGTGCCAAATCCAGACATTGAGAACGTGAATTTAGACGACTACAACATCCACGTCATCGCCAGCGTGTTCAAGCAGTGGCTCCGAGATCTGCCCAACCCCCTCATGACCTTTGAGCTCTACGAGGAGTTCCTACGGGTGATGGGTGAGGAGCCACCCTCACTATCCCATTCCCTTGGTAGAAGTGGTGGTGGTCACTTTTAGTGCTAAACTTTTGATTCACTCTTTTGGACCCAAACCAGCTGGTTTTGCCAAATTATATTTACCTGGTTTCAAAGTCTGATTTTTTGGCTATAAAGGGTTTTTTATGCAAAACCTTGGGCAATTTGGTCTCAATTTGGTGGCTTTTGCATCATGGTTTGACTAATTTCAGCCCCAAAGTTCTATCTTTTAAGTAGTAAAATTAAGTGTTAAGAAGTACCATTTTAAATAGGAGGAAGAAGTAGAAGCTGCCCCTAAACACTGGTGGTTTCTCCACAGGCCTCCAGGAGAGGAAGGAGACAGTGCGTGGGGTGTACTCAGTCATCGACCAGCTCTCCCGCACCCACCTCAGCACCCTGGAGCGCCTCATCTTCCACCTGGTCAGGTATGCTGGGCCTGGGCAGCTTTAGGCAAAGGCAGGATGGTCAGGCATCCTTCCCACTGGAATAGCTGCGGCCAGAGGCAGGTGGGCAGGGGACAGGGAAGAGCTTTTGGATCTGCCGTGTCTCCCAGGAAGTGGCCGCAGAGCTGTTTCTCCAAGGGACGTTGAGTTGATGAGTGACCTCTGCTGTGCACTGGTCACTTGTGGTTCCTACAGCTCTGTGGTGCCTCTCACCACTGCAGGGACATGTTTTTGGGTGGAAAGGGCTGGTTGTTGCCTTGGGAATATCTGAGATGTCTTGAGGTTTGGCTCTCTTCCTCAAAGGAAGATTGCACCATAGAAATATCATCTCCTCTCTTTGTGACCATGTGCAAGAGGTGCAGTGGAGGTGCCTCTACCTCTGACTTCTCGCTCAGTCCCTATTTTTTCAGGATTGCCCTTCAAGAAGAAACCAACCGCATGTCAGCCAACGCCTTGGCCATCGTGTTTGCTCCCTGCATCCTCCGCTGCCCCGACACCACAGACCCACTGCAGAGTGTTCAGGACATCAGCAAAACCACCACGTAAGAGCCTGGGGCTGGGCGAGCCAGCTCCACCACCACGTCGCCATTCACATATTGGTAACTTCTGGGATGGTCAAATGGCTCAAAAATTGAGAGCTTTGGCATGAAGTGATAAACACATAGCAATTTTTGCATCTAAATGCAAATAAATGTATCCACATGAAGATATTTCAAATTCTCTCAATCCCCAAGAAGTTGTTAAATGAGGATTTTTAAGTAATGGAGGATCCCCAAGGGTGGATAAGCTTCTGCTCCTGCCTGGCACATCTCAGCAGGAAAAGGTGGAGCTTGTGCTGACATGGTCTATAGTTAATGTAGTTAACTTTTGGCAAGCAGATCTTGATTCTTACTTAAATTTAGCTTTTTAATTGAAAGAAGTTAGTTGTTTGGTGTGCAGCAATATTAATATTAATACACTTAGATTTATTTATTACGTTTGCCATAATTGCAAAGGTTTTACAGAAAAAAGTGAAGCACTTGCCCAGATTCAGTTTGGATCATACTAAATAGATTAAAAAATAGATACTGGAGTCAATTACAATAATGAAAACCCTCCGCTGAAGGGCTGGGCTTCTGAAAGAGGTGGTTTTACCTCCAGTAAGTATCAAAATTGTTGAAGACCAGAACATGCTTGGAGACCCAACTGGCAGGAATGCCTGTCCTTTAACAGGATTTCATTGTAGCTTCTCCCTCACACTTCAGCTCCAGCACATCCTCTCGTTTTATTACAAGGAAAGAACTATTTTTTTCCCCAAACACCCTCCTGACAACATTAAACAGACATCTCAGTTACACAAGCTGCTGCAGTTACTGCATGCGAGTTGGAATCTGCCTGCCTTCCTCAGGTTTGTATTCCACTACTCCACTATTGACTCTTCCAAGGAGGGTTAATTTCTCTGGTGGAGTCCTTGGCAATCTTTCATATCCCTAGGGTGTTCCTCAATCCATCCATAGCCCGTGATCACTCTTTTTAGGAGTATTCTCACCACACTCTGGCTTCCAGCTGGAGCTTTCTCCTCTGTGCTCATCCATCAGGGTAGATCTTCAAAATAATCCTTTCCTTGTAATAAAATAAGAGAATGTGCTGGAACTAAGGGCGAAGCTACCAGGACATCTTGTTGAAGGACAAGCCAAGACAAGACAGAGCAGCTCAGATCAAATGGCTTCCTTCTCCCATTTTGTCTTCTTTTGGTTTTTTTCTCCCTTAGTTGCGTGGAATTAATTGTCATCGAGCAGATGAACAAGTACAAGGCTCGTCTGAAGGACATCAACAGCCTGGAGTTTGCAGAAAACAAAGCCAAGAGCCGCCTCTCCTTGATCCGCAGATCTATGGTGAGATGCCAAAGCCCTCTCTGTTCCCTCCTGTCCTCTTCTTGCCCCTGAAGCCACCCTATCTTATCTTCTCTTGCTTATCCCAGCCTCCCAAACCCCTCGCAACCTCCCACACCATCTCCCCTAGGACAGGGACCCTCAGCCCTGTGGTGGCTCCTCACCTTTGCAGGGAGTCATACCAAAGCACGAGGAGGTGGGAACAGTCCATGAAAACGTCATCACTCCTGCTCAGATGTTCCTGGTCAGCATTTCCACCTTCATTTGAGCTTGTTTGATCCTGAGTTGAGTCAAGCCTTTCATTGACCAGCTCAACATCACCCCATGGGTGACCTGGACCATCATTTTTCATGCTCAATCGCATTATTTGAACCCAAAATGAGTTCCCCAAAGGCTCTCCCTGCTCCCACACTGCCTTTTTGGGAGCCTCAAACGCATCTCATTGAGCTTCCGTGCTTGCGGGGGGCTGGCGGGCTGTGGATGCACCTGTGCTTGGCTTGTTGGGCTGTGGGAGAGGGACGGACTCGGCGCAGCACCGTTGGCACAGGCTGGGGCTCAGGAGCCGAGTGGCCTCTCTGCTTGGACCTGCCCCCTGTGATCCTCAGGGACACATTGCTTCTGCTTTTTGGGGATGAAGTTCAAGCAGGGGCTGTCCAAGACTATGGAGCTGGTGCTGGAGAGCTGCCCCACTCATCTCAGTTAACCCAAAAAAACTCAAAGTGAGCCAAGCGGGTTTTTGGAGGGGCGGCGGCATGTGCACTCTAACCTTCTGCTTTCCTTTTCATCTCCTCTCTAATCCAGAAGCCCGTACTAATTGCAGTTAGATTTATGAGCATAACCCGCAGTTCAATCCCGGTATGTATCAACGGCAGCCGCCGCGTCCCTCGTTGTGTGTCACCGTTGCTCATTCCAGCTCTGTCCCACCGGCCATTGTCCGTGACCCGTCCGGTCCTGCCGCTCCTCGGAGCCGCCGTTCCTCCTGCAGGTCCCCCGGGCACAGGAGTTAGGGGCTGGCACTCGGCCATCCCTGCACGCAGCTCCTCAGAAATACGCTTCCCACTCCTTTTCCCTTCCTACTTACTTTAATTTTCTATTTTATTTTCTTTTTCCATCCTGTGCTTCCCTCTTTTTTACTTTGCTTGACTCATCCCTTCCCTTCCCATCTCAATTTCCCCTCACTCAGGATGCATTTCAGCATCAAGTTGCTTTCACAGCACTGCTGTTTCTGAGGATGGTGGATAAAACGCTCAGCTTGGATGCCTTGGAGACCACGAGGCATCCAAAGATCTCCTCCACCTTCTTGAAGGAGAAGCACCACCACCCTGAACACAAGGTCAGGACACCCAGGTTTGAGGAGGAGTCCAGCAAGCCCTGTATTCCCAAACTTCATCCCAGCTTGAGTTTAAATCCTATGAGATTGTGACAGGCAAGAAGAGCACCTGCAGGATTTTGGGAATGCTCATAGGTCTGTTTCCTTTCCTAATAGGCTCAGCCCATGATGAAAGTTCCCTCACGTTCCCCCCATTCTTCCACATCCATGAGTGTCAGGAGGTGGAGAAGAACAAAATTTGAGCTCTGCTCCCCTGATGCTGAGCATGGCATTTCTCAGGGGGTTAAGTCCACGAGCCAGTGGGATCTTTGGGATCTTGGGGCTTTTGGCTAATAGGATTCAGGGAGCTGTGCTTCAGCTCAGGAGCCCACGTGAAAGGTGTCATCAGAAGAACACCAGGGCACAGGAGTGGCTTTGCTGATGAAGAAAGATCACTGAGATGTGGCGTTAAAAGAAGAAAAAGCTAAAATGGAGGAAATCTGGCTTTTAAAGGGAAAAAGGGAGGATCCTTAATGCTGAATACCTGCTCTGGACACATGGGTTGTCAGGAATACCCAGGGATGCTACAGTTGCAGGAGTTAAATACAGGGAGCAAAGTTGAGCTGCAAGAAGCTCTTCAACCCCAAGGAGACACAGGTTTTTCCTGGATGATGGTTGTCAGGGGAGGGCAGCAAGTGATGAACATCTCCTAGTTCTGGTCACATCAGGAATGTAGAAGATGAGATGTCTGGTCATGATAACAGTTAAGATAAAAGCTGTTTGATCTCTGCCATGTCCCTCATCTCCAAGAATCCTTCTTTTTCTTCTGCTCCACGGAGCAGATCTGTAGAGCTGGTCCTCAGAAGATTAAAACAGCTACGTATATATCTCTCCATCTGTACCACCCCCGTTCTGAGTCCTTTTCTGTTGTCAGTTTCAGTATTAAAAAAATGAGATAGTTCTTCAGAGCTGCGTTAAATCATAGCAAGTTCAGCTGTGGGCACAAAGATCCACATTGTTTGTCTTACAATAGACCACTGGAAGTAGTCCTGGTTTCTGGATCTCCTGTACATGAGATCACGGCATGGGCAACATGATTTGGTGGGAGTTCCTGTTTGCTGAAGGGGTCAGTGAGACCCTTGTGGTGCTCAGGAAATACCAAGGGTGGATGAGGGAAGGATGTGAGACTTGATCCAAGGATAAAGCGAGAGCCAGGTGCCCTGAAATCAAAGTCTTGGTGATGCTCCCACCCAAAGCCACCATCAAGCTTCCCATCGTACAGGCTGTGGGCTTTGTGGGAACCCATCCTGCTGCCACCTGGGCTTGCTTGGAGTCCAAGTTGCACTTGGTCCATCAACATCATCCTCACCGCTGCCTTCCTCACCACCTCCATCCCCAGCCTCTCCAATGTGTTGTCCTTCTGGTACTTCTTCCAGCCTGAAGTGAGGTTTTGGAGGGTCCGGGGTGCATCCAGCGGCGGCACACTGAGGACCAATGGCTGGGGCCGCCTTCTTCACTCCTTGAGAGAGCAGTGTGGTTGGGACCTGAGTGTTTGCCACATCACCTCGGCTGGAGGTAGTGACACCATTGTCTCTCTTCAGGGCAAAGGACGCGTGCGGTGCGGCGCCTACCCCAACCCCGCGTCCCCAGTCACCAGGCGCTTGCCCTCGGTGACAGACGTCCCCGAGGAGACCGTGAGCAGCGAGGAGGCCATGGAGATGGAGGTGACAGAGCAGCAGCAGGTGGCCATGCAGCAGGAGGAGAAGGTGCTGACCGAGCAGATCGAGAGCCTGCAGAAGGAAAAGTGAGTCTGGCTGAGGGTTTGAGCCATGTCCCCAACCTATGGATGTTGCTTGACATCATGTGGTTGATAACTGGAGGGCTCCACCCGTCTGTGATCTCTTGGCATATGTGCGTCCCTTTCTCTTTTGCACCTTTTTGGTCCTGTTGGGTCAATGGGGCTGGGTTGGCTTTGCAGGGAGGAGCTGACATTCGAGATGCTGACACTGGAGCCCCGCGCCTCCGACGATGAAACCCTCGAGTCTGAAGCCTCCATTGGCACCGCTGACAGCTCTGAAAATTTGAACTTCGACTCTGAAGGAGCCATCTCCGACCGCTCAGGTAAATCCAGGTGTTCTTGGTTTTATGATGGAGTGGTTTGGGTTGGAAGGGACCTTCAAAGGTCATGAGGTCCACCTCCCTGCCATGAGCTGGGATGCCTTCCACCATGTTTTTCTGTGTCTTTGGGAAGGGTCATTTGGGATTTTCAAGTTTATTTAAAGTCAGCAGTTTAAATGGGTGCAGAGAGAGGGGTTAAGAGTTCAAGCACGTGGCCCTGGGGGGATGAGTGGGAGCATCTAGGGTTGGTGGGGAGGTGAACATTCTTCCAGCATCGTCCAGGACATGACGGGAACAGTGTCCTGGCTTCAGTGTCACCTGTCCCCAGGGAGCGGGGTGATTGAGTACTGGGTGGTGTCTGGGTGTTGACCGTCCGTGGTCCTTCTGCCCCCACAGAGAGAAGTGTAGCACTTACCTCCCTGCGCCCCGCCAAGGCCGAAGGGCCGAATCGGCTGCGACGGCACCCCAGGATGCGGCTGGACCCGGCGGAGCCCACCGACACCCCCATCTCCTCCTCCTCCTCCTCCTCCCACTCATCCACCTCCTGCTTGCCCCACCTGCCCCGAAAGCGCTTCCAGATGTACTCCAAATCTCCTTTCTACCGAGCGGGGAGACACGGCGAGGCCCCCGAAACCCGGGCGAGCCCTGAGGGCCTGGCAGGGCCTCTCCGTTATCCCGAGGACCGTCCGCAGTTCACCACACGCGGGACCTTCAACCCGGAGAAAGGCAAACAGAAACTGAAGAGTGTGAAAACTTCCCCCCCAAAAACCAAAGAGCCCCCGGATGGGGGGCCTGGAGGGGGACGCAAGAGGAACCCCGAGACCGATTGCACCACTGCCCAACCCCTTGTCCTCCTGGGGAGCAATGAGTTCATGGTCTGAGATGTTCCACCCTGGGATCAAGTCCGTGCTGGGGCATCCTCGCCATCAGCAGTGCTCTGATGGCTTCCTCATTAACGCCAGGAGGATGAATCCTTAATTAAAAAGGCCGGGAGGGGACGGTTTTAATGGTGGCCTTAATGGTTTGGGAGGTTGAGACCTTCGGGGGGTGGAGCGGGATGGGAGGCACTGGCCAGCTCCTGGCCCTTCCCCTCGGAACATCCCACATCTCGGAGCATCCGCTGCCAAATCATTGTGCCGAATTGTCATCGCCTGCTGGTGGGAGCAAACCAAGCCTAAAAATCCCGCGGGAGCATCCTGAGCTGGCTCCACTGCAGCCAAGCCCTCCGTGCTTTAACCACCTCATCCACACCAATGCCGAGCGCATGGAAAAGTGTTAAAATCTGCCAAAAATCACCTTTTCCCTTTGGTTTTTTATTTTTTAATGAGATCTAACCACCTTTCCTCCTTCTTT
>VZTJ01004298.1:347565-366341 GCA_013397795.1 Orthonyx spaldingii | reverse complement strand
TTAAGCCCAAGTGATTGTCCTGTACCATTCCTACTTCTCCCAGACTTATAGGCTGAGAGTAAAAAGGTTTTTTGGTTTGGTTTTTTCAGTTTTGGTTTTTTTTTTTGAAGAAAACAAGAGTTTTTGCTATGTTGGGAAGCAAGTAGGTTTGTGACCAAAGGGCAGTGCAGGGGTTGCAGGCTCTGCCTCAGGCTGGAAGCAGGTCCATGCCTCCCTGTCCAGCTGGAAAACAAGGGTTTTACGTCCCGTGGAGTCATTTGCAAACCAGGTCAATAATACTGCCCAATATTGCATTAAGAGGGTTTAGTCTCATTTTCTGGAGCAGTACGGTTTTTGGTTGTATTTTCCTGTTGTGCTTTTGGGTCGGTGCAGTTTGTGCTGAGGAACTTTCTTGTAATAAGGAAATATCTTCAGATATTTCCATGTTACAGATTACATTTTTCTCTGATTATCTGTTCTGTGTATCAATATTACGTGTGTAAGAGTGGTGGAAAGGGTTTTCTGCCCTGTGTGCTATTCCAGTGTTATTGTTTGTTAGGACAATGGTAACTCTGTGGTAGAAACTTGGAGCATGTGTGGTAACATATTAAGCCTACGTGAAGTCTACCAGATTTGCCAGTCTCTCCAAGTAAGGAATGTTTGGGGTAAGCCAAGAGTCACATTATTGGGAAGCGGCTGCAGCATTACTTCTTTACTGGCAGTGAAGCAGCAGCCTGGGGAGAGAGACAGCAGCATGTTTTGATACTGAGCTTTGGAGCAAGGAAATAATTATGACTTTATCGGTTAAGTGTCAGTCATTCTGTCTCTTGCTGTTTTGACATGTTCAATTCTAGTGACTGATTGTAAAAGAGATGAGAGTATTAGGGGGGTTTGAAGGGAAAATTTTAATGGAGGGAAGCAAGGGGAGAAAAAAACCTGTCGAAGACAATTTCTGGCAGGCAGGCGTGTTCCTGGTGCAGACAGATTGGCTGATGTTGATTGTTGACAGCTTCTGCAGCTTGCTAATTACAACTGTAAAAAATTCAGGTGAATGACAGGAACTTGAAATGTTAATTCTGCTTTTATTATTTTGCAGCTGCAACTGTTAGTTGGCTCTTGCTGTAATTGATGGACACTGCCAGTTGCTTAGACAGATGGGAATTAATACTGGTGTTCCCATTAGAACTCGCCATCGCAGTCACATTGGCTTTGGTCTCCTGCACTGGGTTGATGTGTGCAAGAGAGTGTGTGTGGAAGGAGCAAGCATAGTCCCTGCTTGTAGTACTTGCCTTCCAGGATATTGAAGCCATCCATTTGACACAGAGCAGATGAGCTGCTTGCTATGTTAGTACATGCAAGAATAGACCCTCTGTTTGCCCTGAACTTCTCAAAAAGGTTACATGTTGATAAATATTGCCATAATAACGTGCGAGTCTTAAGACTTGTGTTGAGTTGTTCTGATTGTTTCTCATCAGAAATGCAGCTGTAATCTTGGCCGGTGTCTCTGAGTTGTAGTCACTTGCACACCATGTGAATTGGGAACTATAATGCTGGTTGAAAGGAAAATGCTGGAGGTAGGCGAAGTAAAACAGTTGATCGTGTTGAGTAGTAGAGGAAAGTAGCAGCGAATTGGGTTTTTTCTGAAGCAGAGGTGTAGTCTTCTAGGTGGAAGAAACAATTAAGAGACTGACCTGCAAGTGGGCCTGCTTTCCGTGTGGTTAGGGGAGCTAACTCAGGTAAAATTCTGGTCTCTGAGTATGGATTTGCTTCAGCCTCGCAGGGCTGGGTTGCTGAGGAAAGAAATGGCTCAATTTCTCCCTCTGAAGACTTGTTCCTTTACAGTGGGTCAGTCTGTGGGGGTGAAGCAAGTCAGCACATGCAAAGAGCCCTTTGTGTGGGGAGGGAGCTGCAGAAGTGTCAGTCCATTTTGCTGAAACCTTGGCTGGGTTTTGACCAGCAAGGCAAGTTCATAAATTCCAAACCCTCAGAAGCTTGCTTTTTTTTTTTTTCAGGGATTTGTAGAAAACAAGGTAAGGAGCTGGTAAGGAAAATGCTTCTTTCCAGGATGCTGAGAGACTGCAGCGAGTGGGATTCTCATCACCAGAGGTGTCTGTGAGTTGTATTTACAGGTAAGCTGACAGAACACACAGAGGCTCAGTGGGAGGTGCCAGTGTCCCTCTGTGCTGGGTTGTTGGTTCCATGCAGGGCAGGTCATGCACACACAGTGCCCTCTCCTCCTCCCAAGTCTCCTGCCATCCAATCCTGATGCTCAGACTCAGCAGGTCTGGCTGCTCGCTCAGCCTTGGGGCTGAGGTGTGAGCAGTGCACAGGAGCCCCTCCCCGAGCCCAGCCACAGAGCTGTGGTGTGTGTGGCACAGGACACATTTGACGCTCAAGGTAGGAGCGTGTTGCCCACTGCTATGCCAATTACTGGATATTAATGGCAGGATAGCACGCATATGCCTAAACTGGGAAGCAGAAGGTTAATAGACGAACAGCACCAGAAGATCCCATTTATCAGTTTCTATTTATCTCTCCTTGGGAGGTGGCAGGTTTACAGTAAATACCTTCTGTCCTCCTAATTTCCTAATGATGGGGATAATGATGGAGAATGGTGCAGTCATTAACTGGGACAGCCTCTGTGCATCACTCTGTCAACCACATCTCTCCAAGACCTGCAATGAAAAGTGATAGGCCCCAGCTGTTCACTAGATCCTGTTCCCTTCCCCCTTCCCCATGCTCAACCCAACTGCAGGCTTAGCAATTTAAAAACAAGGGGAAAAAGCAAAACCCAAAACCTGGAAGACAAAAGCCAGTCCCTTTCTCTGCTATGGCAGTGATAGCCTAGTCTGCCCTGCACTTGGGTATGGGTGTACCAGTCCGACCCTATTCCAGTGCTCCCAGTTAAATGCAGTGGTATCCCTGGGCCTGAAGGTGTCCTTGGGGCCAGGTGTGCAACACTGGAGAGAGGAACATGAGATGGCACGAGTGGAAGCTGGAAGAAGATTGTGCTTCTGGAGCAGAGGCACTGGATTTCCTTGGTCCTGCCTCCCGTCCTTGTCTGACTTCTGAGGAAGAACCTGTTCAATGCCTGTAAAAACGGCAGCAGTTCTCTGTGTTTGACTCTTTGTTCTGGGGTACTGATGGATTTTGGGGCTTACAAGTGGAACTGTGGGGAGTGCAGGGGGTGGGCTCTGGTTCTACATCCCACTGCATGAAGTTCAACAGGACAGGAAGATGTTCTTGGAAGATGAACCGAAGTTCAGATGAAGATGTATGTAAGTAACTTATTTCTTTGAAAACATTATCTCTTTTTTCCCACAGGGACATTTCTATGTAGCTGACTTTTTATGGTTTTTAATATTTGTTTCACGTTTGAACAGTGGCTGGGATTTGATGACTGTTTTCAGAGAGTTAAGAGTGGTTTGCCATTTATAGCAGCCATGTGTTCATCCAGTGAGGGCTTGTGATTATAGCCAGCCCTATTCCAAGCAGGCTGTGGCCTGGAGTACCACGTGGCAGAGACATCCAGCTATTCTGTGGGTGGTAGCTTTTGGTCCTGACTGCCATTTGCTGTGCCTGGGAGTCTGGCCTTCTGGCTGGGTGTGTTCTGAAAAGAGAGGTCTGCCTGAAGTGAGGTTTTCCTGTGCATCCACTGTGTGCTGGGCTCGTAAAAGAACTCTCGCGCTGTGAGAGCTTTGTGTTAGAAGGGTTCATTAACTTTCAAATGTTTCAATTGAGAAATTTCAGAGCTCTCAGCATAGACCAGGGTGGCTGGCTCAGCCAAGAGTGTCCCCTGACAGTCAGGTATAGATGTGATTGCTAGTCAGAGCACCATAAGAAACCTAATAGTGCCCCAGCAAGTGTCATACTTGAGCTGGAAAGGATTAAACCAGATAGCCCGGGGAGGCTGTAAATAATTTTTATTGGGCTTTAAAAGCTAGGGAGACAAGAGGAGCCTTTACCTTGTAGCTTGCTAGGAATTGTGCCTGCAGGGTTGTGGAGTGTGTGCAGTGGTGAAAGAAAGGTTTCTGGGACTGGTCTACATCTGGGCAGGTGCTTAAATGTGTTCTGAAGTGCCTCAGGCCAGGGTAGATCATGGTGGTACAAAGGGGTGTTTTTCTGACAGAGGTCTCTGGGCGCAGAGACATGAGAAATTAAAGGCAATGGAAGACTTTCCTGGGAGATGTGATGATAGCTAGTTAGGACATGAGCCAAACGGAACATAAGTGTTCCCTAAACACTTCTTTATTTTCGAGTTCTAGATGCTTTTCAGACCTACAGAGATTTTTATTTTTTTTAAGTTCGTGCTGATCTGTTAGCTGCATGTTAGGGAGTCTTCTCCCAAGGAAATGAAGTTGGGTTAAACACCTGTGGTATTGCTTGGCTATTAACTTTGTGTCTCCAGTCACAAATTTTGAGGCCATGGAAAGGGGAGTTTGATTTCCCATGTTATGATTCAGGACACTCTGTTTAACCTTGTTAGCTTGGCACAGGCGTAAGGGCTCATGTTTGGCCCTAAGTCTATTCTCCAGCTTTGTTTTAGACATGTGCAGAGGTGCCAGTTCACTGGATTCCAGCCACCCCTGGGACAAGCTGCAGGGGCTCCTTGATGGTTTTGCAATCTTGTCACCCTTCCTAGGTTGTTTTATGGTCAGCTGGCCTTGCCTGAGTTCTCCTGAAGATAGCGTAGCCATTGTTCCCAGTGAGGCCAAGCCTTGTGGATTGCAACCCTCCTGTGTTGCCTTGGTTCCCATAGGAACTCCTAGCCAAAAGTTAGAATATTCTTGGTTGTTAATGTCTTAACTTGTTCTTGTCTGTCTATTGCAAGGCCAGTGGTCCAGGGATGAACTCTGTGCTTTTGTTTCTGTGGCCAGCCTGTCTGCTTGTGACACCTCAAGCTTGACACAAACCAGGCTAAACAGAACATGTGATATTAAAAAGCTGTTGGTTTCTAAATAAGGAAAATCGTATTAGTTCCTCTGTAAGCAATCTGGTAATTTCAGGAAAACACAAGGTGGCTGTTCTCCCTGGGAAGAAAGAACTGATATATCTTATACATAAACTAACTGTAGGGAAGACTTAAGAGCCTAGCAAGGAGCAAAGTTTTACTTCCTTGAGTAATGTTTGATGGGGGAAATAAAGGCTGGACCAATTGCCTATCACTGTGGAAATTTGGGTAGGAAAATATCTACAGCACAAATCGTGCGAGGATGGATGTTGTTACAGATATTGCTGGTCAAGTGAAAGAAATGTCACTGGAGCATTGTAGTATCTATATGAAATAATTTTTTCAATTATGTGTAACATACAGCAGTCAATGACTTAAAAAATTATTCTAACTGACAAGACAAAGGCAGCAAAAAAAGTTAGATTTAAGACCATTTCTAAAGGTACAGGATGTACATGCTAACCCTCTGGCTGTTGATGGTTGAAAGGAAACAGGAGTGGCTGTTGGCAGTGAGCTCTTTGCAACTTGCCTGACTACATCTGGGTCTGGCTGTTGCACACAACCGCAGCTTCCAGAGGGAAGCATAGCAGTGCTTGTCTGCAAGACATTATGGATACACCTAATGCTTTACATGGATTTCAGTGGACTCTGGTTTCCAGAAGCTTGGTGAAAAAGGAAGCTGTAAATGGTGTTTCCCTTAAGTAACTAAATTGTTCCTGCCTCTGCTGGATGAGGTACTGAAGTCTGGATTTAGTAGGAGGCACATGCTCTGAGTGGCAGTGCTTATCGGGGCTGTGCTGTACTGCTCAAGAATGGGAGAATTCATTGATGGCTGTGGAGAAATGTGAGATAAATGCAGGGGGTGTTAAGATGATGATGTCTGTTTCAAGAAGAGGCAGCTCGGTAGGCAATATATCCCACTGACTGCCTCAGCTCAAAAGTGATGTGCAGTGTGGCATTTGCTATGGCACTAGGGTGTTTAAAGGGAATTCCAAGAGCTATAGAGAGTCCCAGGCTCTTCTCTCTTCCAGAACAGCTGTTGTGATTTGTCTTGGTATGAAGGAACTTCCCACTAGCTGATCTCAGAACCTGTATAGTATGAATCTGCCCCTGCTGCCCTTGATATTGACTCCTGACAGTCCTATGGTAAAGAGCTAAGCTTTCACTAAATCGTATTTCATTTGGCATTTTTACCTTTGGTATGATATTTTCCTTACTCTGCATACATCTTCCCCTTCCTCTCTTTGCTCCTGCTATCAGAGGAAACCTCTGCAGTTCTGTCCTGCTCCCATTTTTCAGATAAACCATCCGTGACACAGAGAGCTCAAAGCTCAATGGACTGTGCATGCAGCATTTTGGGGGTAACTGCTGTAAGAAATGGGCAGCACTGTGTTGCAGAGCTCTGGCTGCCTGTTCCCAGGGCTCTCAGTCATGGAGTGCGTGTGCTGACATAGTCCATCAGCTGCTGTTGGCTTGGCTGCCTGCACAGGCTAAATGTAAGGCCCCCAGTGAACATTTCTGTCAGTTTTGCTGTTCTGGCCACTATGCTTAATCAAAGAGCTGGAAGGAAAGCTCTCATTAGAGAGGCTTCCTCAGTCATACAGAAGTCTCTGCTTGGCTAATTGAGGCTTTAGAGAGCTCATGCTTCTGGTTGGGGTTGGTCTGCTTGATGTGATCTGGGCCTGAGGCAGAATGAAGCGAGCAGACTTAAAATAAATGATGTCTGAGCAAACATGATGGCTGGAGATAAACAGAATTGTGTTCTCTACAGCTGCTGCTCGGAGACTACGGAGTTTCTTGCTGTAGCAGCAAACTGCTGGAATCTGCTGTGGCTGGAGAGTTTGTTGGGGATATGTACGTGGAAGTGGGAGTCTGCCTAGGGTGAATTGATTGCTTTCTGCTTGCATGTTCAGCAGTCAGAGCCCAGGCCCCTTGTATCACGTGCTGGAGGAAATGAAGAGGGCAAGGCAAGCTGGGCTGCAGAGCCTGCAGTCTGAATGGAGGAAGCAGGTAGATGCCAGGGAAGAAAGGTGTAAGGGGCGGGGTGGCAGAGCTAAGGACTTAGCTAATGTATCTGTAGTGCTTGAGGCTGTTACGCCTCTGGAGCGGTGTAGCCTAGTCCATTTTGTGTATTTTACAGACTCTGTATTTTATTCAAATTTTTTGTGTAGCACACAAGTTCCTGATCCTAAAAGTTGCCACCTGCGAATGAGTGAACAAGTGAAATTGTTCCAAGGGACTTGTTTTATATCATGTCAGTGCAAGTTATGGCCTTAATTGTTGGTGTCCTAGAGAAGAAATGTGATGGAGGAGCTGAAATAGAACACTTACTCTTTCAGGATATGGGAAATCCTTCTTCCTCTGTGGTCAGTGACTTGAATAAATCACATCTGAGAAGGCTTCCTCTGTTGTGGGCCAGAGGCAGTGATCTTAATGCCTTGCAAAATGTGGAGCCAGGCTTGCTTTGGAGGGCCCTGGCTTGTAGGTGGGCGTGTACTGGGATGTGCTGGGTGGTGAGGGTGTGGAAGGACAGGAGACTTAAGGGCATAGGTTCAACTGGTGGTGCTGAAAGCCAATCTCCATCCCAAGCCAAGTGTCTGAGCAGAGGTTTCAAGCTGTTCAGTTGCCTCCTGCAACTTTTGGATAATTGTGTTGCAAAGGAGTAAGCTGTGCTTGAAATAGTTGGAGTGAGCAGCTGCTGGTGGTTGGGAAGTATTGATCCTGGTGCCTGGGCAGGAAGGCTCTCTGCCAGCTGAGCAGGCTCTAGCACTGGAAACAGTGCCTCTGGTCCTCATTTCCTATGGGAAAGGAAATGGACCAGCTACTAAGTGCCTAGAATTAATAGTTAAGGTACCCAGAGAAAGGATGCAACCAGTGCAGGTCACTTACTGAGCAGGGTAAAGATGGAATCCATTTCCAAGTGGAGATGGAGGGAAGAAAAAAGGGGAAGGGTCAGTGGGGTGTCCATTGGATGTTTACCAAATTCCCATACAGCATTCCTCATTGGGCAGGCCTTGTCATGTGTCTCTCCGTGGGTCTGGCGTGTCGGGAGTCAGCGCAGAGATGACGGGACAGATGGGGAAAGGAGACAGGATATAAGGGAATGTACATGATGTTGCCCAAGGGACATGTTAACTGTGAGGTTTTTTGTTACCGGTTTGATGGTGTATTAGTGCCTGACCTTGCAGTGAGGATTTGGACATTCCCTCCTCCTCCCCATTTCTTTTGCTGTTTGCTTTTTATCTTCTTGTAAAGCAATAACAGTGCTGAGATCTGAAGAGCTCCTATGGGAGTTGGACTCTTCAGATATAGCATTGCTCTGTGAAGAGAGATGGAGGAAGTTGTGAGGGTAGGAATGAGAAGGAGGTTTGTCAGGAAAGCTTGGGCGAGGACCTGAGATGACTGTGAGACAGCACAGTTGGGAACAGTGCTGGGTTGTTGCCTTACTCATGTTGTGTCAGAATCTTCCCACACCATGGCAGGTTCCAAATGTGTGACAGAACTGTGCCTAAGACTGAAGGATTCTCTGTCATACATCTGCTGTCTGTCTCCTGCATATGGAGGGGATAGGGACCTTTGTTTTGGTGGCAGAGGATCCTCAGATGAGTTGTCTGCGCTGATCTGTACGGATGACTTTGTGTGCTGGAAATGAAGGTGTGACTGAGCAGCAAGGCAGCCGGGAGGGCTCTGGGGAGACAAGTGCAGGTTTGCAGACAGGTCTGACTTGGCTGAGTGATGGCTTGTCAGGCAGGGGGTGAAGTCTGGATGAGTGCCTGGAATAGAAACCCGTGGAGAATTATTAAACACAGAAAAGCCATCCTGAGCTCAAGTAGTCCCAGAGCGGCACGTTGTTAGGGACCGGGTGTGTGTCCTGAATGAGTGTCCCCATGGGCCTGCTTTATTCTGTGATCCTTGGGAAGGTGTGTGCTTCTGGCCTCTGTCAGAGTGTGCTGGGCTGGATGGTTCTTTGGTGTGAGCTACAGCAGATGTTCTTCAGAAAGAGGCTACTGCAGAAGTGGTGTAAAACAAAGGGAGCTTAGAATTCTTAAAAGTACATCCATGACTTCTTAGTGACTTAGCTATATTTTCCTGGCTCACTGGTTGTTGAAAGCAAGCAGAGGAAACTCTGTTCTTTTGGGTTTAGAGAACGGGGGCAGATGACTTCTCCCTGACTTTCAAGGATTCTGGACCCATGGCAATGGTAAATCAAAGTGGCCTCTGCAAGGCAGAGCGGGGTAGTGGAGTTGGTGGATGACTCAGGGAGTATGCAAAAGTTCATAAATATATCACAGCTACTGATAAATGAAATGTGTCATGTTGTGATTCCCTAAACGACTCTGAAAAGCTTGATTCAAGACTTTGTTCCTACATTGTAGTTATGGCTTTGTCCCCAGCTTTGCAGTGGTCTTTCACTATGCACCTTTCTGATATGACCTGCCTTTTCCCTAGAATAAGTGATCTGTAGCCCTATGAGCCCCAGAGGAGTAGGCATGGCCAGGTCTGTCATAGAGTCCTGCTCTGTCATACACATAATGTGCTCTTGGTGGATTATGTTGGTGTAATGGCTGTAGCTTTGTTTGTTCTTTGTTACCCAAACACTTGTTCAGACCCTGGTAATCTCCAAGGAGCAGGCTGCACTAATTATGGTTGTTGGAAGGTGAGGAAGACATGGGTGATCTGGGGTTGTTCTGGATGGAGCTGGCATTGTTAGTTGTCATTGTTTCTCTCATATCTGAGACTTTTGTACCTAGAGCAGGACATTGTCTGTCCTTTGTGAAACCTTGTGTGCACCCTGCCGCTGTGGTGCTGTCAAACCAGCAAAAGGGTGTGGGATGATTTTGTATCGTGCAGCCGACAGGAAGGAAAACAGTGTTTTAAATGCCAGGCATTCAATCCAGTAAGGAGACAATTTATCATGGATGTCAAGTCATATTTTCTGTCATCTGAGACTGTGAAAAGGTGCTCATGGTAATGCTTGCTTAAAATATGTTTAATGTTCCTAAGGATGTTTGGGATTTTTTTTTCAGCTGAAGGTCTCTGTGTTAGAAAGATTTAACATATTAACATCCCAGATACACTGAGATTTAACATATTAAGAGCAGTCAGCTAATCCTAAAACTTGCAGCTGGCATTTGAGTGTATGCTTACGTAAGTAACTATATATACTGAAAGTGAGGGTGTGTAGTAAATTATGGACAGCTTCAAGAGGGAAGTGACCAAAGTTGTGTAGAAGCTACAAAGGGGAAAAATAACTAATAAAATAGGAAAAAAAGCAGTTCCCTAAGTATCATCTTCTGGGCTGAGATTGTTTTCCTATGGATATTTTTTAGCTGCTATTTCACTTCACTGGACTGTGGTAAGTATAGTGGGTTTGGAAGGAGGTCAATTCTACATCCAAGACAGAAGCGAAGGTTTAGTACAAGATGTGTTTAATAAAGAAAGATAGTTCAGGAACTCCAGTATTTCCTGGAGGCCCAAAATGTGAGATTCAGCATAGGAGTTAAAATTCTGATCCATGTCAACATCTGGAGTTACTTTTCTGTAGGAGAGTATTCAACCCTTTAAATATCTGGAAGTTACTTAGATCACGAAGAAAAGGTGAGGATCAAAACTCTTGAGCTGTATCTGAGTATACCCAACCCAGAGCACGTGTCATTCTGTACATCTCACAGGGAGGTGCACCATGACCTGAACGGTCTGACCTGACCCATCCTTAGATTTCCCATGTGCTCTGTGCTGAGGTAAAGCAGCCATGGTGGAGTAGAGTCCACGTATTGGTCAGGAGTTTCCAGCTCCCCACGATTGCCTTCGAAGCTCTGTGGAGCTGAGCTTGCATCATTGTAAATTAAGCTCCTGCTGAGGTCAGAGGGCAGGAGCTAATCTGTAAATGAACATTCCTCAAACTCTAGTTATGCATTGGACCTTTGAGATCAGCTCTAACAAGCGTAATGCAAACTGGATTAGTTTGTTGCATGCCACTGGGAAATTAAATGTGTCTTCCAAGTTCTTGTCACTTAAAATTTGCCGTGACATTTACTGTATTTGGCAAAATGCAGGAAAAAGAGGTTCCAATTAACCAGGGCATCAAACAGTGTGGATGGTGCAGTTTATTTTGGAGGCTTGATATTCAGAAAGGTCAGTCTCTCAGTCAGCTGACCTCGGCCATTTGTAGCGTTGGCTGTGCCTAATGAGCACTCAGCTCAGTCCATAATGGGAGCTTTATGCAGGGAAGATCCAGATAATGGATTGTGTGTGGGCAAACTGGTTCTTTCTGATAGCTGTGCGCTGGGGAGGGGTATGTGCGAACTCCCTCTAACACAGAGAAAAAGGGGCTGAATCTGATGTTAAGAGCCAGGAGGGTCTTCATGAAGTCAGTCCCCTCACACCTGAGGGGAAATTGGTGCTGTCGTAGTGCTTCTGCTCGGGTTTGTGAACTGCACAGAGCCCTATGTTAACAGAATGGTGGGTTCATGCTGGGGCAGACTGGTAGTTCCTTAGAAAAGCTAAATGGAAATGTATTGCTGCATCGACATGGTGCAGTCAGTGCTGACAAAAGCCTGGAGGGAAGGTGGCCAAGTCTCCTGATAGACTGTTGTTCTTCAGCTGCTTTAAATGCTGGTATCAATCAGTTGCAAATAACTTATTACTTGTACCAAAATTCATGGCAGCTTCTGGACCTTTATGTGGGCTGTTTCCAGTGTCAGCACTGGGCTGTAGTATTTCAGGCTGAAAAGGTTTACAGTTTGAAAATTAGACATTTGGGCAGAGCTTCTATAGATGAGGCTGGATTTATACCAAATTGACCCCCAGGAAACTGTTAAACTGGCCAGTGACATTCCCTTTCTGCTCAAAGCTTTGGGTGTTTGGGTTAAAAATGTGTCATTTTCCCATGTCCCAGCCAAGCCATGTTTTTAAATGCATTCCAGCACAGTTTTTTTCTTCTGTCGTTAAGCAAAGCCTGATAGGGCAGTGCTGGTTGGCAGGTGGCAGCTCTTGGAAGTGGTCAACCTTAATCCAGCCCACAGGTTTGGACACCCCTGGTCCTGGCCAAGTGCTTGGGAATGCCCATTTGAAAGAAATGAAAAATATTTCAATATGTTGCTGGGATCTCTGTGAACTTTACTTATTTAAGAGGTAAGGGTGAACACATTCTTTGCTTAGGTATTCCTGCTTCTTAATACTGTGTTTGTTTTCCTTCTTTGAGCTTGATTGCCTGTATCCACAGTTTCAGAGGGGTGTCCAGCAAGTACCTGGGATATGCTGTGCTGTGAGCTAGGCATACTCTAGGCAAGCTCTAGGAGTTACCTTGTCTACTTTCCACTGGGTTCTTTTGAATTCAGTGGGAGTGGGAATCCAACTTCCACTGGAATTGGAAGAGGGGAGGAAACAGTGAGAGTAAGAGGGCTGGGAGAAAGCTTGGACAATTGTAAGTTGGTGGCAGTAGGATCACAGGCCAGAGCAAGAATCAGATAGTTGCCTTGAGTTTCTGGGAGGAAATAAAAACAAGAACTTGGAATGGTGGAGTGTGATCCTGTCAGGCTTTTAGCTGAAGCAGACTTCCTGAGGCACAGTGTGAAAGAAATAATTTCTCAAATTAAATAGAACTCCTTTCATACTGAAGTCATAGCAACAAAATGACCTCACTGCAACTTTACTCCCCCCTCCTTGTAGTTGTTTCTTTAATTTCATACAATATGTTATTCTTGTTGTTTGGAATCATGGGGAGGAGGGAGAGAGGGGAAACCAACCTGTGTAAAAATTAGCTTTGAGTTATTCCATCTGTGGACTCTTAATTTTGTCATGAAAACAGAGAAGCCTGGCAGGAAGCAAGCTTGTGACTGGCTCCATGTATCCTCTTGTCTGGAGCTGGGTAAGGAAGTGTGGCATTTAGAATGAAAGCAAAAGCTTCATTTCTGGAACTCCGAGTGTTTGCCCAATTCTTTGACCATCTGTTTTTGTTGACAACCACCTCTTTGTGTTGTGCCAAAGTTATTTTGGCTTTTATAATTAGTAGATGTGTGTGTGTGTGTGTGTGTGTACATGGTGGTGTGGTTGTGTGTGGCTGTGTGTGTATCATTAGGGTGCTGCTGACTGGCTCAGATTGGGGGAAGTGGGATGTGTAAAAGTAGGTATTTTGTGAGGATTGAATTACCAGGGGAAATACAGTGAGTAATCCTGGCTTTCCTCAGAGACACTTGAGTCCTATCTGGGTTATCCTGTCAAAAGCTGCCAGCTTCTAGTGGCTGTCCTTAAGTAACTTTGGTTGCATTACAGCCATTCAGAGTACACAAGTACCTGCCTCAGAAATCACTGCTGGGATGAACAGTCCTGATGGAGAGCCCAGCAGCTGACTGAAGGTGGATAGCAGATGGCTCCCTGTGCTCCGTGGTGCTGGCATGGAGGTGCTCAGCCACCTTAGCTTCACTTGTGCTGCGCTTCTCTTCCATTCCTAGTGTCAGTTAGCGAGTAGTTATTCATTCCCTGTATCCTTCATATGCTAATTTTATCCACCACCAGTATGGATTGGAGATGCACTGGAGGAGCTGATGTTGAGAACTCTGTCATGGAACTGCAAAAGCACTTGGAAATTCAGCCCCCAAATGTAGTATGAGACATCTTTTTGAACATATTTGTATGTTTCTAAACCTGCATTTTCTCTACATTGTAATTAAAAAATGTCTTTGCTTTCTTTTGAAAGTGATGTAGAGAAGCTGAGCACTTTCTGTGCTGCTTTCTACACTGAGTTTTTCCTGCAGTGCCTTCTGAACTCTTGTTGGCATGAGAGTAGGGCAGAGTAACATCTACAGCCCATGACAGCAGCAAAATGAGGCTAACAAATGCCCTTCTGAGGATGCAGCATGACAGCTTCATCCATCCCACTGCATTTGCATCGGGAGTGCGGAATGGCTGCGTGTCATGGGCCACTGCCACTGCACACAGTCATTTATTTAATAACTCGTGCACAGGCGTTAGAGGGGAACCTACAAGACATCACTGCAGTGGAGACAAATAAGAGATTAAGAAATAGTAGCATTTAGAAAAGTCTGGTTTGTGCTATTCTGTCATTGTAACTTTCTGTTCAGCAGTGCTTCAGGAATAAAGTGAACAGAGTTTTTATGGAATGGACACTAGCAAGGCATGGGCTGTGGTGTGGCACGGGGACTTCCCTGTGGTTTTTTTTTCTGTGTACTGAGTTTGAGGGTGGCCTTTTCCAAGGGTATGCTTGTTCCCTTGCAATACAAAGTGTTAATTATGCAGCTTGCAATAGATGTTTCTGCCACATGAACCAGGTAGATTAAACCTACTTCAAATCTGGATGATTACTTATTTTTCTCTAGAACATCATTAATTCACACGGAATTGCATCTCTTTGTTAGTCAAGATTTTCCAGAAATACCAAGTGCTGCAATTCCATCCTGGGGAGAACTGGTTTCAAGTGGAGCGCCTTGAAATCCAGCTTCTTAAATATTTATCTAGAGAGAAAAATGGAGAAACTAAAACACCTGGAATAGGTAGTCACTTCTGAAAATCTGTTCATAAGCATAAATGAAAATCCTTGTCATTTTAGACACCTTTTTGGCAATTGCCTTCCAGTCCTGTGTTTCCATGTGTGATTGAGGTGTTTGAGGTCTGTGAGATGTGTTGAGTTGTACAAATGCTTCTGGTAAGTGGTGGTGCAGTTGGAAATGAACATGTTATTTCAGAAACAAAATTGGAGTTATAATAAGAAGACCAGTACTGCATTCAGGTGGGGACAGTATGTCATGCTGAAAAAAGAGAACAGCAAAGGTTCTGTTCATGTATAAATAGAGGGTGTTTCTTCTGTGAGAAATATAAGGCGGATTTTTAAATGGTAGAGTCCAGATGCGAAACTTCTAAATCCTGTGCATGCACTTAAAATGGATGCTTTTTGCAGTGGGAATGAAGGGTCCTTAATTTTTCTCATTGGTAGGCTCCCAATTTTAACAGCATAAAAAAGACTTCATGTTGTCTGCTCTAAGAGTAAGTCAACAGATTAACTAGAGGGGAACACCAAAGGTTGTCAGTCCCCCTTAGCGTCAGCGGTGTTTTCCTCACAGCCAGGCTGGTTCTAACCCTTCAGTTCTCATTTGCAGAACCCACTGTGTGCACGAAGTGTCTCTTGGGTGGTTTGCTTAATAGCACTTAAGAAAAAAGGACCTCGGAAGTGAAGCGTTCAAAGCATTTCTGTTCTCAAAAGACTGGAGAAAAAGAGATTTGAAAAATAAAAAACGCCAAGGGCAGAACCTGCATGGAAGAGTAGAAAAAAGGCTCAAGCAAGAGGGTTGACTATTCTGTTGTGTTCTCACTGACCTAGCACCCTGTATTTCCTGTGCTGATGTTTTTACTAACTTTGCTGTCATTGCAAGTAGAGCATGGCTGCAGAGGTTATGACTGCCTACCTGGTAGAGCAGTGAGTGTCTCAGTCTTTTCTAGAAACTGGGGTAACTCAACAGCTGTTTGTGTGTGCAGCTGGAAACAAAGGAGAGCTCTTGGGCCAGATGTGGCCACAGGTCACATGTCTGTGCATGTCAGACACCTGAGATGGGTTCTACTGTTGGCATGGTGCAGAAAGGTGCCACATTGTGGGCTGAACTGCAGAGTCCTGCAGTCACATGCTTGGGCTGCTTAGAAACACTGACGTGAAGGAAAATGCATGAGCAAGGTTGGCCACTTGTGCCCTCTCCATACGTGGAGTACATAGAAAATAGAGAGAGCATGTTCTGCAGCTCTGGAGACCCATTCTTAGTCATTACTCAAGCTATCTGTTGGTATAAATGGATGCCACCTCATGGATTTCAGTGGCATTATCATGCATGAAAGCAAGCAGAGGTGACACTCTCTGGAAAGGCATATAACAAATGCAAAATGGTCCTGTGGAGTTGCATGTAGTTTTGTGGTGTTGCCTTCTGGTGTTATTTAGGGAAGACTGATATTTAAGGAGCCATGTGTTTTCTAGATGGCTAAATAGTTAAAAAAAAAAAATACCAGAAGCACAAGAGAGGCACAATGTACTCAGTGGACAAGAAAAAGCCTGTATTTAAAACACAGTTGTGTAAATTCTAAGTTCTGCTCACTAGAATAATAATTCATTTATTTTGCAGTGCCAGATTGTTTCAAGAATTGATTTCAAAGCAGAGAGCAATGCAGAGGCAAAGGGTGAGGGTTTTGTCTGCCCATCAGTCTGAAGTGATGGGCGGTGAACCCATTTAGTGCTGGTACACAGGACCTGCTTTTCTGATTGCTGCTTTGTGGTATGGTGGTGCCCAGGTTTTTTTCAGACAGTTAATTTGGGCAAGATTTCTAGTTTTCAGTATTATCATGAGACCACCGGTAACAGCTGAGCACAGCTGATACCTTAGGACAGCTATCAGTACTTGGAACTAAGAAATACCTACTTTGGAAAACACGTGGATTCAGTGAGGTATGACTTGTTTTCATAAGGTGTAGTGGACTCTTGAAAGGCTTTTTTTATGGCTCTTGGGATGTGTTTGGTGTTACAGCTCCAGCTTGCCTAGCAGCTGTAGTCTGGAATGTGGAACATTTCAGATCCTCATGGGTTGGTTTGTTTCTCAGTTTCTGTTCAGACTCCTTCACATGGTTGGACTGGTGGAAAACCAGACCTTTTCCCCTTTCTGATAATGGCACTTATCCAGACTTTCCAGAGTTGATGACAGAAGCTAATGCAAAATACTGAAATTGTAGAAATTCTTTTGAGATATGTGGAACCATCTTATGTCAGAAAGAGTTAAAAGTGCAGAAAATTCTGCTTTGAAGAAGGGCGGGCTGAAAGGCCTCTTGAGCATCCTTTCAGCTGTAATTCTTTGGATTTATTAATCTTATTTGCAGCATTCTTTGTCACTATCAAAGTATTGGAGACTGTTGCTAATTGTGGATGGAAAGCTTGTTTTGGTCAGCAGAAGTCTTACCTGGCATTTGCTAGATGCTTGTTGATGTATGGGAGAGGCTGATTGTTTATCAAGAAAGATTTCAGGACTTGAAATCCAAACCCCAGTTTCTTCCAGAAGGAATAGAATTATCCCAGTGTGTCATGACCTTGATAATTTTGATGAGAAGTCTACATTACAACTGTCTGGTCTTGTTAGGATGTGTGTTTTGTTGGTTTGTTTTGGTTTGGGTTTGGTTTTTTTTGTTGTGTTTTTTTTAGGTTTTTTTTTGGTTTTTTTTTTGTTTTTTTGTTTTTTTTTTGGTTGGTTGGTTGGTTGGTTTTGTTTGTTTGTTTTTGGTTTGGTTTGAGTTTTTTTTCCCCTGTAAGTTTTAAACCTGATGTAGATGAGATTGAGTAGATAAATTGTGGCAGGTGTAACTACCGCTCAGTTCTGGAAGCTGTAGAGAACTTTAGTGATGTTTGTCCTTAGAGGTGTGAGTAACTTGTTGGATTAGGTGGGACTGTTGATGCCCATACAGCGTGTCCAGCTGAGAAAAACACAGCAGCCAAGGAGCTTTGGGTGGGATGAGGCACTTTGGGTTAGACAAGGAGAATGGAGGCAGAAGGGGATGTATGAAAAACAGCAGCAGTAAAAGACAAAAACCTATGTGTTGTCTTTGGCTGCACAAATCATCGATGGAGTCGTCTCCATTTACTGTGTTGGTTCTGGGTGAGTGCTGGGTGTATGACAAGAGAAAGCAGAGGAGCAAATGAACTTAGGGCAAGGCACACAAACCCTGTTTCTAAACTTCAAACTTGTTCATGCGGCATTTTGGGTTTCTATGCAGGTTAACGGCCTGATTGGGCAGAAAGCCTGATTAGGTGCAGTTCTACTGCTAAAAAATGGCTGCCCATTTATGCAACTGGGACATGACATGTGGTGGTTAAAATGCAGTTTCCTTGTAGCTCCAGTGAGGTTAAAATGGTTTGAGGTGAAACACTAGATTTGCAGGGTTTGATTAAATTAAAAAAAAACCCAAACAAACCAGGGGGGAATATTTGAGCGTGTGGATAAATAGAAATGGTCTTTTGTTTCCTTTTTTTCATGCTTCTTAATGTGTAGAGTGGCATAGAAACAATGCTAGATTTCTGTGATGTGCTCATGCTCTACATCCCTCAAATCCATCTGTGGCTGCGGAGCTGTTGCCACACACAGGCTCTGTGTGCTGTGTATTTTGCAAACAGCTACACCTACTTGCAGGCAGCACGAGGCATTTGGGCTGGAATTGCCATGCTGCTGGATGTGCTCGGAGCCTACAAGCGGTGAAATGCATCATTCCAACTCGAGTCACTGCTTTGGCTGAGCCTGGGCATCAGAATATCCTCCAGTGGTGGGGGCAGGGGCAGCGCGCTCTATGTCTGACTGGAGGGTTTAATGGGGAAGGGTTAATGAAGTCACGAAGCAGTGACAGTGAAACTGCAGTGCAGGGCTCTCGCTGTGCGTGGGGGGAGAGCGGGGATGGATGGAGGCAGGTGTAAACTCTGCTTGGAGAAAGCAGAGCTCTCCATCTATGCCATGTCCTATTGGAGTATTTGTCTGGTTCATTCTGGCTTCCCCACCATGGATGTGTTGTAAGAGTAACTGTGTTCCCCATCCTCCCTCCCTCCTCTTCCTTTCCCCACCCCCCCACAAGCTGGAGGGCCAGAAGGTGGGGTGGTACCTCAGGATAATGGTAGCAGAAGGCGAAGGAGGCAGACAGCTGGCAAGTTCTGCCCCAATATGCTTCTCTGAAAGAGGCAAGGAAAACGCAGAAGATGTGATGCCTGAATGGCTCACTTTGCAGCAAAAGGGAAGATTGAAAGTAAAATTAGTTAACATCTTGCTCATTTCAAACCACCGCATGCCAGCTTTTTGCTTCTCTCCACCCCCCCCTCCCC
>VZTJ01004298.1:288839-347481 GCA_013397795.1 Orthonyx spaldingii | reverse complement strand
GTACGAGCCTGGACAGCTGGAGCAGACAGGCAGCCACAGGGCTCTGCCAGGAGCTTCTATTCTCTGTACTGACACAACAGGACGGGAGTGTGCAAGGCAGAGGGTGGAAATGGATACAGTGGTTCAGTCTGAGAGGGGAGTTCCTGAAGTAGGGTATGGGTGCTTCTAAGCCAATCTGGGACCCTAGGGGTGTTGAGTGAGAGAGATGTTGCTGCTGTTTGCAGCTGCTAAATGGGAGGGTGAGAGAAGGCAGAGCTGAGTGCTCTTGGAGGTGTGATGTGAGAGGGACAAATGGAACAATGGGAAATACCAGGTAAATGGAAGGGGGAAATTAATTCCCTGGGAGGGTGGTGAAGCGTTTGAACTGGGGGCAGGATCTTAAATGAGCAATACCTTATGCTAAAAGTTTTTTATTTCACCAGCTACTGCTTCTTTGGACTATCTGACTAGCACACCCTTTGCTGGCAGGGAGCTCCAGGCGTGTGGTGGGCTAGATATGCTGGTACTGCTGGGAACAGCACTCTGATTCAGGACAGCCTGTTGTGCATAGAGTCCCAGCGATCTGAGGGTCCGATGTCTTTGTTGTGTGGTCGTCTGTTTTGAAGAGATTTTTGGTCCAGTCAAGCAAAACTCTATGGAATGTCCTGGTGGTTGGTTTTATATAATGCTGTTCAAGAAGAGCCTGGGCCCTCAGTGAAGCAGATAGCAGCTTATTGAGCGGCTGTGAGCTGAGGCTGGGTATTCACTAGACCCCCCTGTAGCAGCAGCACCGAGGGCTTTGCTTTGGCACCTGACTTTCCCAAGTAGTCCTGTGCAACTTGTACCTGTGACATAAGATGGGAACAATGGCTATTTGGCTCCAAGTGGTTACTGGTCACCAGTGGAGTCTGCAAAGCGTTGGAGAGGAATTGGGGAAATGATCACGTTAATCCTCCTGCCTCCACTAGGAATACTAACTAACCAGCCTTAAATGTGTACAAAACACTTCTGTAGAAACTTAGTGAAAGTGCAGCTAAATGATCATGCTGTTATTGTAGAAGCATAATTTTTAGTACAGTTGATGTAGTTGAGGACAATTCCTTTGGATAAATGTTACTGTTGGTTAATTGAACAGAAACAAATAGATGCCAGTGCAGACTGCTTTTGGAAATTCCTTTGTTACAAACACCCCAAATCTCACATAGTACGGCTTTCAGTACAAACCAGCTACGCCAGCAGTTGGAGTTGGGGAAAAGCACCTTCCAAAACTGTTTGGTTGGTTACTGTTCATGGCAGAATTTCTCACACTGAATCCTGAACTATATGCTCTGGATTGCTGTTGCAGATTAGATTCTGTTCCAGCTGGAATGTAGCTCTGATCCTATTTGGTAATTCTCTGACTGGACTGGAGTGCTGTGGGAAAGACAACGAACAAGGAACTTAATTTTTTTGCTGGTTTTGGGGCCTAGGTCTTTGAGGTGCTTGTCATTCCAGCAATGCCTTTATAGGTAAAGGATGATGGTGTTCCCTTATGTCAGCCTGATTTCTGCTGTAGCCCAAGGGTGCTGCTTAGTCAGCACTTGTCATGCTCATGGCTCTAAGTGCTTTGGGCTACTAAGCAGAGTTCATACCTAGGAGCTCTTGTCCTTAAACATTCACCTGCAGCACTAATTCATTAACTGCCTTTCTCTTGCTGAATCTCTTACTTATAAAACAGGCCCCAATGATTGGTGGCCCTAGGGAATACCTGAGATGCCTCTAATGAGGCTTCCTGTCTATCTTCTCTGAGCAGACAGGACCTAAATTTCCTGGGCTGTGTCCTTGTGGCATTTTCACTGTCAGTATTCAAGTATTCCATCCCTGTTTCTCAGACCTTGTGGCTGTTTTGGTGATGACTCAAGTGATGTGTCTCAGGTTACTGTAAGGAGTGGGTTTTTACTGCGGTGTTTGCATGGCTGTTGTGACATCGGGGTGAGTAAAAGAAAAGGCTTGTCACATGCAGTCTACCCAATGTGGTAGAGGTGGCTTTGGAGTACTGAATTCCTTGGCTGCATATATATTTTTGATATATCATATATTTCCCCATGTGGTTCTAATGGGGTGGGAAAGAAAGTACAGTAATGATGGGAAGTTATTTAGTGCTGCATGGAGTTAATTGCTTCTAATCAGTGCTTACATCCGTCTGGTTTTATGGGAGACAACAAACCTTCGTTGGATGTGCTCATTAGCCATCCTCTAAATCACAGGAATGCTCTGGCATCTCACGTATTTTGTGCCCATTAGCTGGGTTGTGTTTCCATGTAGCTGTGAAAAAGGAATGGTATTCACTGGGATGGGAATGGATTAGAGTCTCCAGTTAAGGTCCCATGTAACAATTTGCAGAAGAAGTTGTTTCCGAGTTGGCCCCTTAAGCCTTGATGTGGGAGTTTCCTGGCTATGTTGAGTTCTGTGTGAGCAAATCAGGTGTCAGGAGCTGCTTTCCCAGCAGATGTGAAAATGCTGCTCAGGGTGGCATGGTCATTGTATCGATACACAGTGTGAAAGTGCAGTCACTCATCCTGGGGGAATCTTGGAGGGACACCCCATCCTTAAAAATAAGAGTTTCAAAAACTCAGTGCAAAGGAGCTTCTCCTTTGTGTCGAAATAAGCAAGTTGTGTCAAAGAATCTGTGTTCTTTTGAGGTCTTGATAAGAACTCAGTAGTGCTGGTAAGAGGTTTTGGCTTCTCTGTTCCAGAACCAAGTTAAATAATGAGCTGGAGAACCTGCCTTCTGCAGCTGCAGAGGTGTCCTGTCCCCAGGTGTGGCAGATCCCTGCCAGGCCCTGTACGTGCTGCAGCGTGACAGATGGGTGTGGGGTGATGAATGGTGTGTGTCTGGGCACCCATTAGAGCTCAGGCACTGCATGAAGATTAATTGGGTCAGGTTGTGCCAGCATCTTTCAGGGCTCAACATATTGGACATTTACCTATCCATCTTCCACATCAGTTACAGCACTGTGTGCTTGAGTCAAGAAACATACGGGTGAGTTAGAGCAGTGTGCAGATAAATGGGGGCTGTGGCTGTCTGCTGCAGCTCCTGCTGCCTGGGCATTGTGAGCTCAACACAGGTAGAAAAGGAACCCACAGGAGCGTTGGTCTTGGGTAGAAACTCAGCTGCTACGTTCCTGGTAATTGTTAGGATTTTCCCTTAAATCTCTCTGCTCCCAGCTCTCTCACCAGGTGGCAGCCTCCAGCATGCTAGACTGGGAGCCTGTGGGAATCTGAGCCTGGATTGTCAATCAGAACAGGAAGGAGGGGAAAAAATCCAAGAGCTAAGCCAGTGTCTGCTTCTGGAGTTTTTAAATGTTCGGATTTTTCAAAGCTTTTCAGAAGCTGCCACCAGGAGAATGAGCAACTTGTTGAAGGGTTTTTGGTTTTGTTTTTTTTTTTTTTAATAAAAAAAAATTCTTTGAAATACTGTTGGGGAAGAGTTTTACCATCCTGTGCTTGTAGAAGCTGATGCATACAGAATGGGTGTACATGGCCTGCATCTCCTGAGTCTCCACTGAGTGGAGGCACAGAATGAGCTTTGCTCATTCCTTCAGCAAAAAGTCTGTGGGTAGAGAATTATGGTATGGGTTGGGATAAGGTGGTTGAAGTATGCTGGAGGCAGTGAAAAATGGGAGAGCAAAAGGGAGCAGTGTCCATCAGCAATACATTTGATACAAAAAGTCACAACAAGAGCAAGAAGACGGTGAGGGGTAGGGCACAGGGAGCACACTGCCTGAATAATAGAAGGTGAGGAAGCTAATCTAGTCACCAACCAGTGAGGATTCCCAGGGGAATGGAGAGATTAAGGAAATAACAATTCATTGTATTCTGCATCCCTCATGGGCTTTGCTATATCTTTATAATTGATTAGCTGCCAAATAATGTGCATGAATGGTTGTGTTTTCTCATGTATCAGCTCTGATTACTTGGCTGATCTGAGATTGCTTGGAGCCCCAGCAACAGAAGTAAAGCAAAAGGCAGGAATCCTCAATCCAGATCTCACCTCCTTTGTTGGATGTATGGGAAGCCACCAGGTTGCTAGGGCTCTAGGAAACTACTATGAAGTGAAATTCCATGTAGGTCTAAAGAAAATATCTAGTGTGGGTCCAAGTGAGGCAGCCTGAGGGAGATGTGCTTGAGAGAGAAATGATGGAAGCGTAGGAGATGGTAGTAACCATTTTGGAAGAACTGGAGCTTCTGGCATGACTGTGAAGGTTTAGGGCTTGGAGGCTCACATGACAGCACCATCTAGAGGGTTCTCCCCCTGCGCTCTGGGTCCAGTGGATGTATTTACCTGTTCGTCTGTATTCACAGGTACAAGGTTCCCTTCCTAGCTTGGCCTAGAAAGGATCACGTGGCCACACATGCGGAAAAGCTTGTTCTTGGAGTGGGAGTTTTGAGCTGCTGAACATTTTGGAAAATAAACTACTTACATAATTGCCTTTTTAGGAGGTGACTTGGGAAAGGTCTGTGTACCTAATGGAGTTCGTGTGTTGGTCCATAATCCAGAATAGGGCAGGGAAAGAAGGAATGTTGGGGCATCACAGGCTTGCAAATCATGTTGTGGCTTCTGTATCTGGATTTTTCTAGCCAAGCTCACTGTCCCAGCCAAAAGCATTCAATATTAACATGTCTTCTGAGCTGCTGGGTTTAGCAAAGCTCTGGAATTTCTTTTTTTCAGTGTTTTTTTTCCTGCCCGCCTGTCGGGCAGTCTGGACTCTTGGAGTGAATTCCTGTGCCTGTGTGTGCAGAGCTGCTAAGAGATGGCTGCCTGCAGTGATGTGATGTCCCTGTCCCCTGCTCCTATTACATGCGTTTGCAGTTTAATAATTGCGTATGGATGGTAAAGTCGGTGCCAAACCCTGCGTATCCAAAGTCATTTGGTGAAGGAGTCCATTATGCTTGTGGCTCACAGTGATAAATTCCCTGTGATGGTGGCAGCTCACAGCAGCCTCCTCTCGTAATGGCATTCTGCTGTTGGCAGCCTTCCCTGGGCAGGAGACACTGCCCTGAAATAGCACAAGTGATGAGAACAACAATGGCTGCACAACTCTGAGAGACCAAAATGTGCAGGAATCAGTAATTGCTATCCTGGAATTGCTGTGTTTAAGGAAACTTGCAGAGGAGATGGCAACTGGGCATTTGGATGTTCCCAAGGCAAAGAGCCACAATGGACTAACCCAAGAGACCCATTCCTGAGCATCAAGGGCTGAATACAGTTCTCAAAAGTAGATGAAAGGGTCCTATGTGTCATACTGCAGTAACTTGACAGCAGAACCCTTTCGAACTTGTTTTTAAGATGTAAAGGATGGAGCAGGGGTTGGCTGGCAGTCTGGGAGGGGGGCAGAGGTGACATCTGAAAGAGAAGCAGCTTCCACATTATGTACTCTGTCCAAATCCTTTTGGTTTTGTTGTATTGACCTCGGGAACAGCATACTGACCCTTTGGAGGATTTGTGCTCCATTGATCCTAATCTAATTAAAGCAACACTTGCTGCTCAGCATGGGCCAAAGTGCAGTGGGGTCAAGTGTATGTGAGTAATTTGAAGATTTGGTTAGTAGGCTGTAAAACAATAATCAAGAAAGCTGTTTCTGGTGGAAACAGTTCAGTGCAATGGGTGAAATACTGTTGGGAGAAGATCCTGATATACCAATGCTGTTGCCAGAGACATTGAATACATTCTGCAAGGGATTTATACATGACAAAGAGTTCCCAGGGAATGGCTGGAGGAGGGGTTTATGCATGGACCAAAATGTTTGATGGAAGACTTATCTTCCTTCCTCTCCTTTGTTTATCATGAAGCCAGCCTGGTTATCCTAGATTCAAGGGCAGAAATCCACTTGAATTTGGGCAAGCAGGTTTTTGTTTGCAGATGTGGGGACTTAGAGCTCTGTCAGGCAAATGCAGATGCATCTTTAATGGTCAGGAAATGGTTAATACTGCTGAACTCATTAGATACCAGTCACTTGTAGGGTGTTAGGCTGCCTGTTTCCTAATTGTTAATGTTAATTGGCTGCTTATCTTCATGTATGGGGTAAGTGGTGGAGAGCCCCTGCTACAGACCCAGGCCCCCAGCTGTGAAGGACTGGAAAAGGACAGTCCCTCCTGCCTAGATGGGCTGGTGTGAGGAAAATGAGTTCATGGCCTGTGCCAGCCTTGAAAAAAGCTTGAGTCAGTGAAGGGAGCTGTGAATTCCTGGACTGACCATTTTGTGCAGGCCCTTTACCTGGGCCCTGGGTGAGTCACAAGAGACTTGCAAAATTAAACCCTTTGTCAGCTATTTGGGGGGTTTTTAAAGGCTGCTCTGCACACAGATGTGTGCAAAGCAGGCACACTTTTTCCTAACCGGTTTATTAAAAGCATGGTATTTCTTTTACTGGGTTATTCGCAAGTCCCTCGCTCCTGTCATTTGTCCTTGACTGCGGTATAACCGTAAAACATTTACTGCAAGGCCATGAAGAATCCATATGTCCGTGTGATCTGTCAGGCCACCAAGAAGCCAGGGCTTGTGGGGTAGCATAAGGATATCTGAAGGTGACACATGCTGTCATTTGATGAACAGAGATGCAGAAGGGGATTCTGGCAGCCACTACCTTGGCCTTGACAACTTGTGATGGTGACCAGGTGGGGTGTGTTATCTTAATAGTCTGGAGCTCTTGTGAATTATTTGCTGATAGATGTAAACAGCTGTTATTCTTGGTAATGGAAAGCAATTAGAAACATCTGTACTCTTGGCGATGAGTAATGCCTCCCATCTTCACTGCTCCCAAGTGCCAATTGGAAATAACTACATCATCAGGATGGGCTGGCAACCCACACTGCATTATGGCCTGGTTTGTACTGAGCTGTGAAGAACAAGAGGTGAAGCACGGTGGAATGAGCCTGTATCTGAGCTTGCTTGGATTTGTTTCCCCCTTCAGGATGAGGAGAGGGAAGCCAGGTGCTCCAGAACTCCCTGTCAGCCTGCAGGTAACTCGGTGTTCAGGAGCTTTGGGCTGGTATGGCATCTGGAGCTGGAAGTCTGTGATGGCACTTTGTGCCCAAATACTATCCTAGATGGAACTGTAGCTATCCCTGAGGCTTCAGCCAAGCATGTATTTTCATCTCGGGGCTTGCTGACAGCTGGCATGAGGTCCTGGTTTGAAGACTCTTGAGTAAAGCGAAGAGCAGGAGAAACTCAAGAGCTCGGGATGTAGCAGCTCTGGTAAGGCTTCTCAGATATGCTCAGAAGTCCCTGGCAACAAACATTAACCTAGTGACAGTGAAGTGTATTGTGTGGGGAGGCTGTTTTTGGCTCTCAGTATGCTCTGAGGTGTGTTGTGGGCTGGAGTATTCCAGGTTGTCTTTACTTCTCCTTGCAAATTACAGAAAACTCATTGTGGCTTCCTGTGCCTTCTGAATCACAGAATGACACCATTGATGTCCCCAGTTGGGAGTAGATGAGTTGTATTTAACAAAACAAAAAGTAGGGATCATTTAATATAGAATCCTTAGCTTTCAGTTTTATTAATGGGTGATTCTTCTTCACAGTTTTCCAGTAGCTCTGGAAAAGATAAGAAACCAAAAAGGCCCCAGAATCTTGATGGACAGAGTATCTGCTTTAATCCTTGGAGAGCAAGATCATCTTTAAGTAGGAAGGGTTGTTAGCAGTACTCCTGAAGTATTTGTGAGCAAAAGGGACTGAAGGAGTTTGATGACTTGGTGGTGTCTGGTCTGTGATGGATTTTTTTTCTACTTTTAGTTGACTATTTGTTTGTCTCTGTTATTTAAAAATAAAAAAGGGTAGCACTTCCCTATTCATTAACTGCACAGGTACCTTTTACTTCCTGACAGTTCCTCTTGGTTTTTTTCAGTCAGTGTTAATTTGTTTTCCATCATTGTTTTCTTTGTGCAGGAGTGCATCATTTTATGTTATGGGTTTCACATGGTGTTTAAACAAAGAAATGCTGAAGTTCCTGGTTGTAGCATCTCTGTAGCACCCTGGTTAATAAATTGCAGGCTACTGTCAGAATGGGATGGATCTGTTGAGTTCCTGAATTATAGTTTATAAGTTGAGAAATGCTAGATGGCCAGAAGTCTCTGAAAGAGACAACAGAGGAGTACAGCAGAGGAGTACAGTTTCTTGCTGTATCAGGTCATTGTCATGGTCTGTGTGGGTTAATTCCCCCACCAAATGAAGAAAATCAGCGAAGTAATTAACACATGAGACAGAAAATATGAAGTGCGATTCTGTGCAGAGGTATTTCATGCTTTATTGGTTTCATGAGAAGGCCGAGGTGCCAGAACAATAATTAATATGTTGCAAGAAGACAAAATAGATGTCTTCTGCAAGGTCAGGGCATTTGTTGGCTTTGCAAGAGGGAGAATTGTACTGAAACATGTGATACCTGCAACATGCAGAAGCAGTAACTGGGCTTTTATGCTCCCTCTGTGTGGGGTGGATGGCTGAAGGGATGCAGATATGGATGGTGTTGGAATAGGCTGTTACCCCAATGCTGATGGAGCAGCTGCTTTCCTGTGGCTGCTGTTGAGGGGGCATTTCCAAAGGACTCTGAAGTATTGAAAAGGCCACACATGGAAATGAGTACAGAAAAGGTTTATTCAGGCACAGTCTAAATCCTGGTTAGAATGTGAGTGGTTGTCCTCCTGCCCTTCTGGGTTCCAGTAAAACCAGAACAAGTAACCTGTGCATGCTGCATCTCCATGCACAGCAGGGTGAAATTCCCTTTGCAGGTGATACTTTGCATTGCTGAGCTGCCCACATGGGAATGTTTCAAATCCTGGTGAACCAAGTAAAAGGTGATTTTTTGGTTTCAGATTATCTGCAAGGAAGAGGGAAGCATTCAGGTTTCCTTGTCCTTTGGTGCCTTGGCACTAGGTGGGTACAGAGTTCATATCCATGCCATGTTCCCAAGTGTTCCTTGAGGTTTCACTGGGAGCTAGCAAAAGGTGTTCCTTTTGTAAGTGTGGCTTAATGAAAATGGGGAAGTGGAGGAGATGGAGCTGGCCCTTTGGATAGAGATCTCTGTACACCACCTGTGAGTGTCCGTGGATTAATCTCTGGAGCGCCAGTGGCCATGGTATCCCTGCAAGATGGGATGTGTGCTAACGGAGGGAGCAGGTGGGTGCCGGGTAGGGCAAAGAGAACTTGAATGCCACTCCTGGCTCTCAGCTGGGTTGGAAAAGTTGGGAAGCTGATGGACAGTGTTGGGGAAAGAGCATAAGTTATACAGATCCATGTAGCTGTCCTGAGGACTGGGGTTTGATCAGGATGACTGCGGTTGTATGCCAAGGACAGCTGCTGCATGAAGGATTAGGATGGGCTCCGATTGCTGCGGTTTACTTTACAGATGTCATAAAAAGGCCTTCTTCAAACCTGTTCTTTCCTTCAGTGCTGCTTTTCCAGATGGGAATTATAGAGCAAGATTCAGTGAAATCTGCTTCTGTGTTATTTAACAGAAAAGAATTACAGTAACCTTTTCTAATCCTTTCATTTTAGGTTTGATTTACCTGCTATACTTTGATCAGAAATTTGTGTCGTTTTACAGGATTAGGTATTTTCATGCCCAGTTGTGGAATGAGTGTAGTGTATAGAAAATTCTATGATTATTGTATTTTGAAAGCTGGGATTAACCTGTGATTGTTGATTAAAAAGATATCGTACAGGATGGGGGTGGGTAGTGAAATTGTTGCTTAGCTTGTGTCCCTTCTTGTTTGCAAGAAAGCAAAACTGAAGGTGCTTTCCAGGCAGTATGCTAGCAGAGTAGAGAAATTTGGAATTAGGGAAGGTAGAATTGTTTTTACTGATTTAAACACTTGAGAGTTTCCTTGTGAACAAACAGAATGATTGGTAACAACTAGGTCTCTGCTCACTGTGTCTGGTACTGGAAGATGGCAGTGCTGGATCTGTGTCTGCTCTCATGGTTTGTAGCTCTGCTGAGGGTGGCATCAGCCTCCTCCAAGTCAGGGACTTGAATATCCAATGGAAATCCACTTATTAAGGCCAAAGCTGATTGAAGTTCAGCAAGTCTCAACAAAAAGCCAGGTTTGTGCAAGCCAAGGCTTTTTTCCACCTTGGTGCAGAATGGCAGGGACGCCTGCCTCCCACAGCCAGGTGACTGAAGGGATAATTTGGAATTATGTGGATACAAGGAATACTTCCATATGTGTGTTTAATTAGAAATGCATTTTAAAAGCCTAAGTGTTTATATTGTACATAGCATGGTCTCCAACCTAGTAGAGATGTGTTTGGACTGCTGTATTTTACATAGAAATAAAGAATAAGTCCATATAATGTGCCCTATTTCAATTGAAATCCACCTGAAAGTCTTTATTGGTTCTGCTGCCATTCCCCCCTTGAATAGGGGGAAAGTAAAGAGTACAGGTCTACTTTGCTTAAGACTATTGTGGGAATTTTGGTGACATGATAGAGTATCCATGGCTGTGTGGGCTGGATTTGTTCTTGGTCACCCTTTTTAGAGAACAACCAGCATTGTTAAGGGAAAGGTTTTCATAGGTTTGTAAACGAACAAAGGGCAGTCTTGCCTTCGAGATCAAGGCACTGCCTAGTGCAGCAGGAAGGAATGCTGCTTTGCCTGCTGGGCAGCTTGTTGAGAAAAGGGCTCGAGTGGGTAGGTCCCCTTGAAGAACAGCTTCATGCTTTTTTTCCCCTTAAAGCTGTTGTCCAGGTAGTGCTGCTAATCACAGATAACATGGTCCTGTTGTGGATGAAGGAGTCAAGGGGCTGGCAAGGAACTGCTTTTCTCCATGCTGGGTTTAAAAGATGTGGTCCCATGAAATCCTTCAGGAGAAAAGGGAATTGAGGGCAGGCTGGAGCTGTGTGCTACCAAGTGATACAGACCTGACTGAGCTGGAGCATAGCATGCAAAATCAAAGCAGAAGTTCCAAAAGGCAATTATCAGGCAGCTTGGTTAACTCTCTCTTCCTTAGGAAATCACTCTCAGGATTATATGGTCTCAGGAAAGATTAGCAAAGCTGAGGAATCTTCAGGTTGATAAATAGGAAGATTAGATGGAAACCGTGGGAAAGCTACTTAGTACGAAGTCTTTGCCCTGAGAGCCAAAAGAAGAGCTTTTAACTAAGCGCATTTGGAACGAGCAAGCCTGAAATTGCAAGAAAAGATGGCATAAGGAGGCAAGATGACAGCTGGAACCTAAAGGAGCTTTTAGTTGCTTCTCCTTGCCGTTGATGGCAACTTACCAGGAACCAGTACTAGGAACAGACAGGGCACCATAACCCTGACTGCTGCTCTAACTGAGTCTCTGCATGGGCTAAGCCTCCATGGCACGAGGCTCTCGGTGTTAGGAGAAGGCAAGGACCAAACCTGGGCTAGACTGGAAACTGTGAGTACTGAATCATACAGCCCAGATCCCTGATGCAGCAAGAGAAATGTTTCTGTTCTCTATTCACGATGGCGGCCTGCTTGCAAGGGTGTTCTGGGCAGTGAGTCTTGGTAAAGCCTGAGAAAAGCACAATTTCAGCTCAAATGAGTTTTTTTAGTTTGATTGCTATAAACAGTGCAGTTGAGTGGTGCACAGATAAGAGCAAGAAATAGTTTGTGTTGAGTGTTTGGTTTGGTGTTCTAGCATTTCTAGGAAGTTGGTGTGTTAGATGGTTTTTTTGGGGCTATGGACTTTTCCATCCTCCATCGGCGACGAGTTGTGGTGGGGCATCCGTTCATCTACAGTCTGAGCTGTGCAAATGGAAGGCCTCTTTTTTCTCCCTGAGCACTCTCTCTTTCTGAAGAGTTATGTGAGGTCAAGACCAACTTCCCGGCTGGGCTGCTACAGTTAAGGTGATCTGGAGCTGAGATGTCCTGCTGCCAGGACCCCGTGTACCATCTGTCCCCAGGGCACACTCCCAGGTCTGTGCCAGAGCTCCCTTTACTGCCTTGCTGAGGGATGTGCTTGGATCCCTGGGGCTCTGGGATGTCACTAAGCATGGAGCTCAGGGATGGGTCATAGCTGATAAGTGGTGCGATGGGCCCTAAGGAGAAGTGCAGGCAGAGGAGCCAGGAAATATTTCTGTGTTCCTGTATCTTTTCTTAACTTAGTATGAAGGTAAAAATGATTGAAAACAACAGGAACACTGTGTGGCTGTAAAGTACTGCATAAAACTGATAGAAAATGGATCTCTTCTCACAACTAAGTACTTTTCACTTCTATCCACCAAATAAGAGACCAGTGGTCATTTTGAAAGGGATTCTCTGTCTCCCCTGGATCTCCACTGCTTGCTTTGTAGTTTATAGCTGCTTTTTTAACTTGTTCATTTAACATCACTGGTGATCCATGGATACCTGGATAATAGCAATATGATAAAATTAATGTCTTGGAAGTGTCATATGTTCTGTATACTTGTGCTGTCAGGAAGTAATGCAGCAGAAACATGAGAACATTACACTGAATGATGTGGCAATCGTCTGACTCCTTGCTGGTGATAAGCAACCCAAGTATTCCAGGGAAAAATTAAAAAGGAAAAAACAAAACCAAAAAAAAAAAATCAATCCCAAATGGGTAGTTGCAAAGTGACAGAGGTAGAGGGGAAAAAACCAAGTGTGAGCATGTTTGATATGTGATGATAAGTGGCTATTTTTAAAGATAAAGTCTTGCTTATGGCAACTGAGATCGAAAAATGTGTGATTTTCCTGGGTTTATTATGAGAACAAAGTTGGGTACAAGGAGTTTGAAGGACAAACAGCAAAAATACATAAACGGATTTTCATCTTTAATTTGTGTGTTTGCCTTTCAACCTTGCTGAATGTAATAATCTCTGACATTTTCTGAAATGATTGTGTGTCAATAAAGCAAAAAAAACCAAATCCAAGCCCCTTAATGGGACACTTGTGCTCATGTTTGTGTCAGGAGCCAGGTTTCAGTTTGACTTGCAGCACACTTCTCTGTTCTTACGTGTCTGTACCATTATAGAGACAGGTTCCTTGTCCTGCTGTCCCAAAAACCTGGCTGACTTCTCAGATCTGCAATAGTCTCTGCCTGGAATTTGGCACAGGAGCATTGCCATTACTGGTTCCAATGCTCATTACTCACTGCTGTAATTGTTCTGGCTTTCATCTATTCCATGTTCCTCAAGTCTATAAGTTGGATTAATCCAAATGAGTTGGTATTATCTGCATAGGTCATCACCTCATTTTTCAGCTTCTTCTCTAAATCATGACTAATGACTGTAAATAACTCTGGTCTTAGTGTCTTGGCCACCTCCTTGTTAATCTTGAGCCATTATACTAATTGACCATTTGATCCTCATCTCTCCCCTGCCCCTCCCTTCGTCCCTCTGACTAACTTGCAGCCAGAACTGTCTGTGCACAACTGTCTGATTTTTTCAGAAGGCTTGATGAGGCACTTGAAGGCTCTTTGGAAGCCCAGAATAAGACATCATCACACACATCTTGATCTCCTGCTTAGATACAATGGCATTTTCTGGCATCATTTCCCACACCTTTCCCGGGCTCACTGGTGATTCGTTGCACTGCTGTGGCGGCTGCTGCTGCTCACTCTTTTTGGTGTCTTGTTGGCTCTCCAGAGGAGAGGGTTAAGGTGCGGAAAGAACTTGGAGAGATGTATGTGTCAGGGGAGGAGGAGGAACAGGGGGAGGCAAACAAGCCTTTTGTCCTACTTGCTCCCAAAGTATTTCTGCCAGCATGTCACTGTGTCATCTTGGAAACAAAGGTTCAAGTGGGAATTGATTCAAGGCATAACTGACTGGGATAAAATAAAGAAACTTGCTCTTAAAGATTATGTACGAGTTGATCAGACTCTCCTCTGTTCTTCACTCACCATTTTGTTATCAAGCAGGCTGTAAAAACTGGCTTTGCCCATTCTGTGTTTCACAGTCGCTGCCTATTGGGAAGTGGAAGGAGAAGTTTGGTGTTTCTTTTTTTCTCTGTCTCAGCACCAATAGGCTGTATTTTAAAGGCTAAGGTTGCAGGATATCTGCATAAGGAAATAGAAATCTTTTTGGCATTTCAGTTTTCCCCCTGGAAATCTTGTTTTAATGCTCAGGTGCTGCGGAATTCTGGGGGCTCCTTTGGTTATTGCTGCCTTTATGAAAGCAGCTGTTCCATCAGTGCTGTAGGTTTGGTACTTAGCAGGAAGGTAGAGAAATACAGGGAATGGCTACTGCAATCCAGTACTTGTGTGAACCGCATGTTCGTGATGGAATAAATCAATTCCAGGGCAGTCAGTCACTGCTGATGGCTGTGCAGCTCGGCACTGTTAGGGAAGTTGTTGCTCTATGTGTGTGCAATCCCTGTGCAGCAGAGCTGCTGGGGAGGCCAGTGCTCTGTTCTTGGACCCACAACTGGTCTGTCACAGGCCAGTCTCACTTGTGTTTCCCTCTCTCGTTGCTGAAGAAAGAGGTGATGGAGACAGGAAAAAGAACTGAACTCTGCAGAATAAAAAGCAGAGTTGCCAAACAATTTCTAGTGGATTGGGGAGGCAGAGACTAAATGCCAGATGTGGGGGAGCTAGATGATCCATTTCACCAGTGTCATAGTTGGGTTAAGTGAACGCTCGGAGAAGCTGTAGGTGGGAGTCCCCATATCTCAGAGGCCAGGAATTTGACCTGGATGGTAATAAGTGAGAGGTTTGTAGGTGTATTGTGGATGGACTTTGGTGGATCAAATGTTACACTGAGTCTCTTCTGCTCTTGGGTCATTGTTGAGATTTTTTGGTGGGGAAATGATAGATAGATAGATAGATGGATGGATGTGAAGATAGAACACAGATGGATAGACAGAAAGACAGGATCAGATAGTAGATGAGTTACAGTTGTAGCCTAATGCATGTGCTGTCTTAATGCTGCAATATTAGCATAGCATCAGAGTCCCTCTACATCTGCCCCCCTTCCTCCAACTGTACCGATTTATATGAAAATTAAGATTACAAATTAAAACCAGGCTATCCTAGAGTTTTCCAGTTCATCAGCCATCCAATAAAAATGATGTTGGGCTTGTGTGCATAATTCCCAGAAGATTACTTTGTCCTTACAGCTAAGCTCTGTCCCTGATATAAAAGATCTCTATCCAGTTTTATTGAAATAAAGAACTAACATCATAATCCCAATATTGAGGTATAATCTTCATTATCTCCTGACCCTCTTGAGATTTTTTTTTTCTCCCACCCCCATTCTATCCTGATTCAGATTTATTTCATTTATAATCCCTATGTGTTTACCTTTATTCAGATAGGATTATAAACCAAATAAATAAAACCCCTCCCCCCAACATGCCCTAACATACAGCAAATACCCTTCATCTGAACTCTCATTCCCTGATGTGTTGGGCTAAGCTGTGGCGCGCTGGGCTCAGTTCATGCCGCCTCTGCACCTGGGGTTCCCCACAGCAGCATTGCCCACACACCCCTGGACCTGCTCCTCAGGGCAGGGGCTGGTGCTGGACCCCCATGCTGGCAGGCGTGGGGGGGACATGGTGAATGTCCATGGAGGTGCAGACAGGTGGGCTGGCCTGTGTTGGAATGCTGCTTCTGCTAAGCATACCTCCTCCTTACAGTACTTTCAAGTACTTGGTGATACTTGAATTTCCTTCTATGCTGAGTGCAAGGCCGAGGCTGGGAGTTAGAATCAGGTGACAGGCATGTTGGTGACTTGGCCGAAACCTCTGTTGAGCTGATACAAAGAGTGGCTTTTCCTTGCCCAGATGCTTTGTGGCTGCAGGCTGTGCGCTGGGCTGGTACCTGCCTTAGGGCTCAGTAAATGAGACTCACAGTGTTGCTCAGATCAGGGCTTTTTTGGGTGCAGAGGAGTGTTTCTGTGTTTTAGAAACAACCAAGTGGTAAAGGTGAGATGTATACCTGCCTCTTTTTAGTCACAGGGGGGTGATGATGGCTCATATCATGATCAAGTACCTGTGGTTACATCGGAGGGGTAACACAAAACCCAGCTGTGCCAAAATGGAAGGAAGGCTTTTGGCAGCTGGATTGCATAGTGGTGAGATAGTGTTAAGGAAACCTTTTATAATCACTGAAGTGTTTACTTGCATGGAGAAGAGAGGAACCTCCAAAACATGAAGTGGGAAAGGTGATGGGGTTTTGGGGCATGTGCACTGTAGGCATTGCAGCAGGTTGGAAATCCCAGGGATGTCTTGGTGGCAGTTCTTTAGGAACTTAAGGAACAGTCACCTGGATAAAGGCTGTGGAGATCAACAGTACCAGTGGGGTCTAGTATGGGAAAAGGAGGTGAAACTCCTGGCTAGGCAGGTAGCTTTTCTGGTGGCCCCAGTGTCTCCCTGAGCTGTTCAGTCTGTATGAAATGAGGTTGGAAATACTAGTTTTCAGTGAGAACAACTTGGAGAATCCAAGGGGAAGATTGCAGTGCAGTAGGACATACGTGATGTTAGAGGGGAGAATTTAGTTTGCTACAGAGAGATATCATGTTACATTGCTAAAATAATTGCAATTCTTGTCCTGGAGTATATTAAGTATATAGTTAAGAAGAAATCACCCAGGTAAGCTGAGGTTATTCCTTCTGTGCCTCTATCTGCTAAGCTGATAACACAGAGACATATTGATGAAGGCTCAAGGAAAACATGAAATATTTCATCAGTAAGATTATACCACACAGAGACAGATGTTGGGAAGCTGTAACATTTAAAAATAAAGAGATAAACACATGCTTGCAGGAGGGATGGAAAGATTATTGTGGGTTGTTGTTTTGGGGTTTTGGTGGTTTGTTTTTTTTTTTTACTGCACAGGCTGAGTGCAAGGAGGGAAGGCAGAACAAGGAGCTGGGAGAGGAAGAGGCTGTATTGGAACTTAAAGAACGAGGTATTATCTGATGGCAGACAGAGGAGGTGAATGTTGCTGCCTTGGGATAAGTAGCTTTTGTGGGAGTAAGGTAGGAAAGTGAGCTTAGCCAGGTTTATAACCTGTCTCTTCTTATATGGACCAGCTGTACTGCTACTCATGACAGATTGCGTTTTAGTCCTTAATTGTCAAGCTTTACTTCAGAACTAGTCAGACCTAGGAGAAAGGTAGTGCATGATTTAGGGGCGCCAGTGAACAGGAGGCCCACTGTCTGCTCCAGTTTGCGTGTGTCTGATTGTGTAATCCTTGCATGCAGATGCCAGGTGAGTCTTCTGCCTTGCCTGTTGCTGCCATGGTGTGTGACTGGCACTGCCAACGTTCTCCTTCAGACAAGTTCCATGAACCATGGCATTGTGCTGCTCTGCAGCAGCTATCCCCAACCTTGCTGTCATGCTAACCCTCACATGGCCATCAACTACTATGAGTCATGCCTTGAGCAAGCTGTGTGTTATCCATGAGCGGTGCTTAACAGCTGGAAGCATTTCCACTGAGCTGGGGCTGTCCAACCCTAACTGGCCTGTAGAGGTGTTCTGCTGTCCCCAGTGGGTGTGGATGGGGGTGTGCGTGTGTAATAAAATGGAAGTTTTCAGCAGAAATGCTTCAAAGGAATTGGATATCAGTCAGCTTGGGTATGTAGTGCCTGGGGAGGAAGAAAAGTGTCTTCATCTTTCTCTGAGGATGTGAGAGCCTGTCACTGGCTCCTGTCTTTAGCAAAACTGGCAGCACCTTGCAGGTTTGGTGCCAAAGGAGGAACCTGCTGGCACAGGTTCGTGGCTCTGTATGTCACGGTGGTTGGCCAGGCACCTGCACTGACTCAAAGCTCTCATGGAATTCTGCAGGGATACAGCTTTGTTTAGGGCCCTGCTGGGCAGTGACCAACTGCAGGTTCCTTGTCTCACCCCAGTGCTCTTGGGCTGGGGAGCCGTTGACCCCAAGCCTCCACTGACAGGGTCTCCTGTGGGTGTCTGACAGTTGCACACAGTTCCAGGGGTCAGAAAACAGCACTTCCTCAGCTTCTCAGCTGAGAGAATTGGCACAGCAGCTATCAGGTAAGGGATGTGCCCTCCTCTTGTCGAAGAGAGTTCTTTGACAAGAGGAAGGCTCTTCTTCTACTGTGAGGAGTAGATGAGTAGTCTGTATTGGTGAAGTCATTCTGTTTGAAGTGGGGAGGACACTGCTGCTGCTTTCAGGGCTTGTCCTGACAATCCGTGGGCTCGCTGAGTGCTGGGAGAGTTTTCCATGCCTCTTGGCAAAGTACAGAGTTGGACTGCCCCACCACCAGGGAGGGTTCCTTTGTAACTTTCTCCCTTTGATCCTGTGATGGATGGCAGTGCCAGGGACATCCTTAATGCTGTACAACCTCTGAGGTTCCCTAAAGGTGATATACATCATATGTAAACGTTGCCATCTGCAGAATGCTGCTTTATGAAGAACTTCCAACTCTGTCTTAAGTGGGAGGCTGGAGTGACAAAGTGATGGTGTCACTTTGCAACTGGCCCTTGAAAGATGGTCCATTCCCTTCGGGAACCATCTGTGTAGCCCTGTGTGCCTGATGGAATGTTTATTGCATTAGGCTGAGATAAAGAAAGTCATCTTTCTGTTCTTTGTGCTGTGATTTTAAGGGAGTTTAAAAGCTTTCTGAAAGATTATTCCCTTTTGGCCCAAGGAAAGTTAAATTTGGAGCTGGAGCACCGGCCAGAGGTATTAGCTTTGGTGGAAGCTTTTTGAAACCCAAGTGTCACAAAGAGCGGTTGATACAGATTTTCTTCCTCCTCAGCATGGGAACCAGCCTTCTGTTTGCCTGTGATTAATCAATTTATATAGCAGGTGGGAACAGCAAATTACCTACTTAGCTATGAGCAGGAGTGGCTTTAAAGGGATGGAAATATCTGAAATAATATTTGAAAAAAAAAACTTGTGAAGTTGTGTGAGGTCAGTGGCCAGCTGTTGATAGGAGGGGTGTCTGAGCAGCAGCTGGCCATAGATTATCACCTTAATGATGATGGTGTGATTGCACTGTCACTCTGGCTTGGCCAGTTCTTCATCCATTTGTGTCAGCCTTCTTCCCTGAGGCTGCTGGAGAGGCTGCAAGGAGAGCAGAGATGTACATGAGGGTGTTCTGGCCTGGGCTTAGTAAGGTAATGCTTATCCAGAGGTGCCCAAGTACTGGTTGGGTTCTGGTGTTTCCCGCCATTGGTGCAAGCATGTACCTGGAATGAGCTGCGAAAACAGCATGAGGGTGCTGACGCCCAAAACTGCCACTGCTCTTGTGTGGCCAGCCCAGAGCACTCTGGCTCTCTTCATGGTGGCGTTTTGTATCAAATAACTTAAAAGCTATAGCTTCTTTTAGTGTAAATACTGTTGAAAAGGTTTAGAAAGGTGCTGGAATTCAGACCTCCTGCTTTGTGTCAAGTTTGTTTATGTTGTTTTGTTGTTTTTTGGTGGGGGGGGCAGGATTCAAGTTTTTTTGGGTTTTTTGTTTGTGGGTTTTGGTTTTGGGAGGAGTGGTCTAATTTTTTGTTTGCTTTCCTTCTTTTTAATATATATTTTAGTTGTTATTTCACATAAAGGCAGGGAAATACTGTGCAAGGCACAGAAAAGATGATGGCAACAGGGGCAGATGAGGAAAGAGTGCAGCAGTGCCCATCTCAAGAGACAAGGCTGGAAAGAGCAGCTTGGTTAGCTGTGTGTGATGGCATCTGTCAGGAGTATATCAGGGTGATGAGCTGTTGGAGCTGAGAGATGAAATGCATATGAACTTCCCATGGTTAGATAAATTCCCTGGAACAAAGGAGATGGGCCCTGTACAGAGATAGCCAGGCTTGGGCAAGGGACAGTTCTTTGGTGTGAGAACATTGCACTGACCCGCCTGCCCTGTGCAGCTGGCCCGGGATGCATGTGGGCTCTGACACCACTCACCCAGGGAAGCTGTGTGCATCAGTAAGATGGTTGCTCATCTGGGAATACCGAACAACTCAGTCTGCATGTGGCCTTGCAAACTGGGCTTGTCTTCTTTCCTGTCTTTCCTTCCCACCTTCCTCCTTCTGCCTGGGTTTTCTCTCTCGCTGAGCAAATCTGGGTGATTGTCTTCAGAGCCCAGAACTACTGGCTGTGATGCCTGTGTGTCCTTGTCCCAGCTGATGCCTGGTTGTGCCTGAGTGCTTCTAACAACTCTTCCAGTGTGGGTGAGAAGGCACCTTGATCTGCTGAGTCTCAGTTTTCCCAGCTGCAGTATGGGCTAATTGTTTTCCTAATTTCTCATTTTATGTGAATGGACAGCAGGACAGCTGCATGATGCTGCTAACAGCAATGGGAATGGAAATGGCAGGGATCTGTACGTGTCTGTAAATCCTTGGCTTCTTGGCTAAAATAGCTTCGAGCAATTTCCAAGAAATTTATTTTTCTTGCTCTAACATCACTACAAAAATCTAGCCGGAGGACTTGGAGTATTTAGGACAGTCTACAGTAAATAGTAACAAATTGATTGCTTGTTTAAACCTTTGTGTTTCATGAAATGTGGTTGTGGGCAGAATTCTTGCAGACCTGACGGTAAGGGACATGGGTTTGGCTTCTTCAGGCCACAGAGCTGTCATTGGTTTAATTGGGAGGAAATAGACAAGACAGTCAAGTGTCAGGATTTAAGATGCAGATGTCAGGCTAAATGTCCATAGTGCAGGAAGTCTTTCTGTAAAGTAGCTACACATAACTAACTTTCGTTTGGAAAGGCGGCTCACAAACAGCACTGTGCCACCTGCAAACAGGAAAAAGTGGTGCCCACTTGGAATATTGACCTTCCGGGCTTGTTTGGTGGCTGGCATCTCTCTCGAGTGTGCGTGCTGTCTGAGCTGCACCCTCAGCAGCACAGTGAGAATGGCAATGCACAACATCCAACAGTGGGAACAGAGGTGATGTGCTGGCCACCACTCTTCTGCCTCACCTGGCTGAATGTGGCAGAACTGCCACTCCTCATGAAGATCAGAAGGGAGCTACTGTGCACTGTCTGGAGATGTTTGTTGGAACTGTTGACTGTAATGAGAGGTGTGAGGATGCGCTCAAGAAGTTTCTTCAGGTGAAAGGCCTTTGGCTGTTCAGATGGGCCCAAGACAGGAGAAATACTCGGACAGGAATATCGCAGAGCAGCGGTGAAGCATCTGGAAAATTCGTCTGAGCAGTTCTCTGCAAGATGTGGTTTGTCTACAATGTCTATCAAGGCTTCTAAGGTTCCGTGGAGAAGATAAATCATCTGCCTTCCGTGTTGACAAGAACACAAGTTGAGGAAAGATTTGGCCGTGAACAGGGCAGCAGTGCCCAGCCTCAGGGCCAAGGACACGGGTGGAGCTGCAGGACCTGGACAGAAGCCTCAAGGGATTCCGTCTTGAACCTGACTTAGCAGGTGGGAGGCTGAGGTGCACAGCCCAGCCCAAAGCCCTGTTCTTTGAAGGTGTGTGAATGGAAACATTGAGGAGAGGGCTGGCTTGGAGCACTTAATTACTATCATTGCCTAAGTAATGTTCACACTTTGTCATTGCTCACTTTTATGGGGGGGCTGGCTTCAAATGCAGTATATTACACAGTGGTTTTGTCATGTATCAGTGATGATATTAACAGTCTAATGCTAAACAGGTTCAGAGGAAATGAGGAGGATAAAAAAATGACTTACTATATTTACTCTGAAACAAGATTCAATCTGCCACTGTATTTAATGCTATATTTTTCATTATCTCACAAGCATATGTTGGAACTGCTACAGATGATGAAGTTAGCTGCTGGGCAGAGCTATCATCAATGCTTTCCATCTTTATTTTAATAAGAGGAACGAGCAAATTGTTTGTGACCTTTGTCAAGGGCTTCCTGGAAGACAAGAAGCCTAGCTGCAACAGAATCGCTAGCCTGGAGCCCTGCTGAATATTCAAAGCTTGAGCCCTGCCTGAAATGTGCTGTAACAAAGCCATTGTGTCTGATGGAGCCATGTCTGCCACAAAGGAACTGGGAGCTAACAGCAAAAGTTAAACCTTTCCTTTCTTCTCCCTCACACTCCTGCAACAATGTGGCAATATGCTGTTTTGTTCAACTTAGTTGCAGGGCAGGAAGCTGAAAATGCTATTTCCCTGACAGCTGGCTCATCACACATATGCTGCTGTGGAGAAAAAAAGTGGGATTTTTTAGGAAATAAAAAGCTGACATATGTGCTCTTGGTATGTGTCACATGAGGGGCATGTCCGCTACAGCCAGTAGCACTGAGGAGCAGGGAGATGCCATTTTGAGGTACCTCACACAGCGAGAACCTTGTGTGACTCGAAGCACGTGATACAGTATGGAGCAACCAAGTATGCTGAGGCAGGGATGGTTACCAAATGCATTCCTGGCATGGAAGGCGTTCCTGCAGAATCCCCTCACCCATGCCAGAATACCAGAGCACCAAATTCCATCACTACCCCTCCACAAGGAAACCCCATCCTGAGGCATTACTCCAGCCTGTAGGCAAACTGGGGCGAGGGCAGTCAGTCCTGGGACTGGAATCGCCTCTCAGCAACAATAGCTTTGACATTTTTACTTGTGCAGTTCTTAACAGTTTGTGGAGATGGAGATTGTCCTAGATGCTGTCTGGTGATGCAGGTGTAGGCTTTGTGGGTGACCTCAGAGAAAACACTTCACCGTGGGTGCTTCTTTAAGCTTCCAGGCACCATTTCATAAATAGGGAGAAAGAAAAGTGCAATACAAGTGATAAATACATCCCTGTCTGTCATCTCCACCTCTGGTGACGGACTCAAGCTTCACATGCCCATAACATGGTACAAGAAGGTGATGTGGACACAAGGTTTGTAGTTGGGTGATTTTATTTTGGCATCAGCTGTTTATAGTTCTCTGAAATCTGAGTAGGTTACTCTGATGCATTGACACTGGCATTTTGCTCACTATGGTGTCCTAAAAACTTGGAGGGAAATTCCTTGTGGTCATCTAAGGAAGTTCAGTTTTCAAGGCAAATTTCATCAAGCTTTTGTGGGGCCTGCAACACTTCAGTTTGCAAACATTGTTCCAGAACTGGTATTTGGTTATCCTTGTATGGGTGCAATGGCTGTACAATAGATGAGGAAGCTGCCCTTAACTCCCCTTGCCAAATGAAGGAGCAGTGATGTGGAATGGCCAAGATCTAAAGTCACTTTTTGGCACCTTTAGTACCTTCTTCTAAAGACTTCAGACCATTCCTTGCACCTTTGACTTGCTGGTGCCATTTACCAGGATTATTTTCGCATTAGAGCCTTCTGAAAACTGGGTGTACAGTGATTCCTGGCATTAATGCTTCTGTGCAAAACCATCTGGTGGAAGCTTGGAGTGCTGAATGAAAGGTGTAAACCTAGATTAGCGTGGATATGGTTCTCTATTGCATTTGGCTCGTTCACATCTCACTGGATGTTTTCCAGGTTTCCTTGGAAGAGCCAAGATTGCCATCATACAGTGTAATGCCATATGTTAAGATTCATATGACATATTACCTAAAAGTCATAAATTAATATACTGTGTCTCTTTACAGGGCTGTGATTAGAAATGTTTATGTAAATGCACCTTCCCAAGAAAAATGGCACATGATGTTAAACAACAGTATGCATGGCAGCTCTAATGACGTACTTTGACTCAGTTAAGATATTGCCTTGAAAACAATCTGATCTGAGTATAACGAGAAATTAATGTCCTTTTTTAAATGTACTGATCTTAGATGAGCTTTCTGCTGGCACTAACATTACTGGGGAGGTACTCTGCACCCTCTAATGACAAGGGGGAAGAAGACGACTGAGAGACAAATCTGCAGAACACACAGCTCTGCAAATTGGGAATACTTGGCCCTAGAGTCCAGTTTGTGGTCCTGGCATTGTGCCTGTGTCACTTGACAGAAATCCCATATGTACACACATGTGTATAGAGATGTCCTGTTCTCACCCCTCTCATATGACTGAGGCAGGTTTCACTTGGACTTTTAAGTTGCTGCCATAAAAGTGAAAAAGTTTTTCCTCCGTTAAACTCCCATTTTTCTGGTGTAAGTCAGCTGATCTTGAGTTCTGCCAATGATGGAAGGTGTAATATGCCCACCTAAGTTAGCTGTAGATTTGCTTAACTTCTGCTTCAAACACAGATACAGAAATCCATCCAGTGACGAGAAATGGCCTTAGAAAGCTGACCTAAGTGAGCTATGTATCTGTATTTGGAAAAACAAACAACAACAAAAGAAAACAAAGGAAAAAAAACCCCAAACAACCCATCCCCCCCCACCATAAAAAATGAATTGGGTGGTTCTCTTAAATATCTAGACAGAGGACATGGAACAATTTGGATGAGGCATTGGAGTAAAAATAAACAGGAAGGATTTAATGCTGAGAAGAATGTGCTTTTTTTTGTCTAACAACAATAGATTTTTCAAACAAGATGAACGGATCCAATCATTCTAATTAGCACTGATTGACTTTCTCTCCCAGAGGGATTATATCCAAGCTCTGTGGTGGGTACAGCTGCACTTTGCTCTCTCCTGTCAGTGGCTGGGACATTGGAGCAGACCAATACAACACAAAATGGGATAGACCTCAATGAAGGTGGTGAATCGGTTTGGAATCAAAGCATTCAAGAAGCAGGAAAAAGAACAGAGAACACAACTGGCTTGTTTTGAAGCATGTGTGAGCTCGTACAGGGCTCAAGTTGTCACAACGACTTGTAGTTGTCTTTCACGTGGGGCATGTGTGACATGGCCCCTCAGTGGCACCTGCAGCCTAGAGCGGCTGTTCTGGCCTCTCCTGAGTGTGTGATCTCTGTGAGATGTGCTGTGCTGCTGCACAAGCACTGGTGTTGTAGGGGGCTGTGTCTGCCTGCTCTTGTCACCCCCACATCAGCACCATGGGCAGGTTCCAAGGCTCAGTGTTGCCATGGGATCAGCTCTCCCGTGATTATGTGAGGGATCAGCGTGATCGGCTGTCACTGATTTCACTGACATCTGTCCCCACAGTGAGACAAGCTGCAACATGAATTATTGAAGACGTACACATGCAGATTTGTGTCGTGATTACGCCAAACAATGCGCTTTGCCACCCTCTGGAGAGCACGGAGAGCCATGCAGACAGCTGCTTTAACCCTTTCTGACAATCTGTTACCAGCTTCCCAGCACAGGAACTTTGCAGGGGTCTGGGACACTTGGACTGCCTCAGTCCTCGCTCTCTGAGCTGAGCTTCTAATGTAGAATTAATGTCTGGAGAAGTTTCCTTCTCTGCAAGGCTTTGCAAAACAAGGCATGTGAATCTTGATGGGAGAGCTTGGTCTCGTAACAGGCAGAGAATGCTGGGCCTGATCCAGAAAAAGACCTCGTTCATTTAAATCTCAGTGAAAAAGGGCTTTAAACCTCATCATTAAGGATGACTGAGACTTGAAAAGCTTTGGGGCTCCGAGTACTTTGCTCCCTGTGTGGCGGTCTGAGGAAGGAGGTTAGGAAGCAGTCTTAGAAAACAATAATGAACTTGCTGATTTGAGTCACAGGGTGGATTCCAAACCTGTGCTACATTGCAGCCATTTATGTTTGCTTGGTTTAATAGTGTGCATGATGAAGACAATCTGATGCCTCAGGTCCTTTTGTCAAGCATAAACCAATAGACATTTGAGTCTTAAACTGCTTATCCTGTGAAAAATGGTTTGAGTCAAGCTGGCTTTTCTATCCCATAGTTGAGTGAGCAGCTTCTGAATCTGGGTAGCTTTATGTTTAAGATGAAACTTTTTTCGATTTTAGTGCAACTTCAACACAGGTTTAAGTGAAGCAGACATATATAGACCCAGTCTGCTGACTGTGGGGGTCGGGGGGCCGCTGTGGGATGCAAGTGCCTCTGCTTCATTGACCTGCTGAGTGAGCTTCATAATTCAAGGGCTGTTTACAGCTGTGATATCAACAGTTTTGATCACCATATCCGATGAACCTTTTCTCTTTTGGTTTTAGCTTATGAGCCATTTTGGTGGGGTTTGCTGCCTGCTTAGTGTGGTTATGGGTTATTCTGTATTGGTTTGTTATGACTGGACTTGTTTGGATGAGTTTTTTAATCTCACTGTTTTCTGCTCCTACACAATAGATATTGGTTCAGCAAAGACTTAATATGCCTCAAACACTGTCAAAAGAGAGGATGAGCTCTCCTAAAGGGCTTAGCAGGAGTCAGATGTGGCCTTCACCTTGTTGCACAAGTAATTATAATGCAGACTCTTGGTCAGGGCCATGCATCCATAGCCATGAATGTTTGGAGCTTTGGGGGAATGGATTATTTGCTCTAAATATACTCCAAGTAATTGTATAGCTCATATCCAGCAGGTCAGGATTACAAATTTCATTACAGATTTCAGAGATTGGAAGCCTTTATACAATTACCCTAAGTCCAACTAAGAGGTAAAATCATTTCTTCGAGATGGACTAGGAGAGGGATACTGATCTGATATGACTTTCTCTAGGCTTCAGTTTCATTAGGAAAATAAGAATCCTTTTTCATTTCATCTGGGTTTGATATACCCTCAGACATATGGCATATCAGGTGTGATATATACTTGGAGCCTTTTCCCCCGCATGTCTTAAGGCTGTACAGGTAATATTCTTTGGGCCTCTGCTTGCTTATTTCTGAACAACTTTGTGACTGCTGGCTAAGGGGTGCCTTGTGAAAAGCCTTGTGAGGCTGGCGAAATACTGCAGCCAAGTTGCAGGAGGATGTCTGTACGTGAGTATGTGAGACCAAATTGTCACAGTATGGCCTAGGAGGTGAGGATTGATACAACAGGGTGTTAAACAGTGATGCCAACACAGAAATAACCGATTTTACTTACACACAGGTCAGTCAGTGTTTATGTCTGTGTAGCAGGGTATTGGTTTTCTGCTTAGCAAAAAGGAAATATGCTCACTATAAAGCTAATTAGACATAGTGCTAAGGGAGAAGACCCAGAAAGGTGGTAGAGAGGAATAAATCGTGAACTCTGCAGGCTGGCTACAGGCTCTAAAGATGTGAGCAGGAGGTAACTCTGGGTGCTCTGGGCGGGCATGTGACTCGAGTACAGTACTGAGGTGCTGGAAGATGAGCATGGGCCCTGGTGCTTTGTGGAATCAGGGCAGACGTAGGTGGGAATTGAGATGGGGAAGTAAGGACAGCCCTTCCTCTGCCACCGTGGGCTTGAGCCAAGTGGCATACAGGGTTTAAATATCAGAGAGACATCACTGCTATGCCATGTCTTCTTATCCACATCTGTGGCCCTCCCCTTCCTGTGGCAGAGCAGAGGATAGTGACAATGAATTCCATGAGGTGAGTGAACAGGATTATAGTTTCCCATCAAAAGAGCAGCATCTGTTGTTTTTAGCACTTCTCAGAATCATGAGTGTCTTAAATCAAACTAACAGTACATTAAGGTTGTTTGAGGTATTAATACTCCATATTTCCGTTTTTGGGATTTTTTTAATAAAAGGACCTTGCCTTTAGTTTTTCAGGCTTCCCTGTAGCTGATGTTATTTTTCCAAAGCAGCAACTTACTGCTGTTGTTTTCTCACTGCCTTGCCGGTGTCACACAGGTGTTTGTTTAAAAGCAGACCTGCAGTGTGACAAAAGTTTGTGTGTGTGTGTGTGAGTGGACATACGGGGAACCTGCAGGTCAAATTCACTGTTCCTGGCTGCTGTAGTCAATCCAACCTAAAACATGTTATTAGCCTTTGGCTTTAGGAAGCCATATGGCCAACAAATCTGGCCAGAAGCAGACTGAATCCAATTCACAAAAAGCTGGTAAACCTGGATTTGTTGCTGAGAGTGTCCAAATGTTGTCTTTAGTCAGCCAAGAAAATACTCACAGCCAAACTATTATGATAAAGTCAGACTGATTGTTGTGTTTTCACCTGACAAACACAGGTGATGGATGCAAGGAGTGACAGGAAACCACCAGCATCTCTGTCAGGCAACGCAAGTTCATAGACACTCTCTCCAAAGTGCGGTTCAGGCTCTGGTGTAGTGTCAGTGTTATGCCGGCGAGGCTTTGGCTGCCATTCTCTTCTTTCTTGTACCTACCAGAGCAGAGGAGAAGAGGCTCAGACTTGGTGCTCAGTGCTCTGTGTGAGCAAAGGAAGAACAGAGGGGGTCTTGGGCATCACCTCTGTCAATATTTATGGCAGCATTGCCCAGTGGGCTTCAGGTTCTGAGACCTGGCTGGAACTGGAATGCAGTTGGTTTTCAGTGTTTTGGAGAATGAGATGTAACTGTTATTATGTGTAAACCCAACATGTTTAGCTCCATAACAGAGGGAGTGATTTTTATTATCTTTCCCTAGTAAGAGTTACTTGCTTAAGAAGCTTTCAAAATATTACCCAGTCACTGAAGGTTCTTTAAGAAAAATATGACTGCTCGTGTAAACAATTAATGGTTGTTAAGCGTGGCAGTGTATATTATGACAAACAACACATGCTACATTATGCCAGCTGGTGTAATGATGTGATAATGTCTGACTCATTAACTCTGGCACACAGTTTACGATGCCCTTCTATGACAGGATTAATTGATTCACACATACATTAAAACAAAAATAACTAAACTGAAATTCAGCTGGAAGCCTGGCTTCTCATTTGTCATCAGCCCTGTTGGTGGCTGCAGCCAGCGCGGACCCAGTGCAGAGTCAGCCGAGGTTTGTCCCCTGACCTCTGTTTTGGCCAACTCCATGAGTGTCTCGTGAGAAGGGAGGAAGTGATGAGAGCAGCCACCAGAGCGCAGGGCCCCTGCAATGACTTTCAGCTATTCTGGGACTGTTCAGATCAAGTAAGTTGGAAGGTGAAAATACCCCAGAATTGCAAAGCCCTTTTTGGCTGAGTAAAGCCATCAATGCACGGCCTGTTGTTTGCTGTCTGTACGGAGCTGAGAGCTAGTTAATGTATTTGTGTCACAGCACTGAGATAAGCTGTTATTGGGGAATCTTCCCTCAAACAAGAGCTTAGACACAAGAAGAAAGTGCTGACGGATGGCTCAAAGTTGTCCAGGCAGTAGGAAAACTGACTTGGAAACAATTTGATTAAAAAAAACCAAACCAAATTAGTTTAAAATGGAAATGAAAAAGCTTGTGGTGATGTGACCTCTGGCTTACCTGCCTTGTGCTCTGTGCCAGGGAGGAGCCTGGAGCGTCTCTGTTGTTGACACTGGAGCTGTATTGTCACTAGGCTTAGAAAAATAATGTAATCTACATCTTCCCGTTTGGCAGGGAAGGAAAGAACAAGTTAATTGTTCATACTAAGAAATTGTTGCAGTTGTCTTGCTAAGTGAAAATTTGTAGCAGAAGGAAAGTCCCAGGGCCTATCTGCGTGCTCAGAGCTGTTGGCAAAGGGACAGAAAGGAGGGAGAGCAGGGGCATAAGTGCACGAACTGTCTGGAAGCTTGAAAGAAGCTGCAGGTGGAATTGAAAATTTATTTCAACCTGTGGCTTCTTCTGGCTTTCCAAAAGGCAAGGAAGCTGCTAAAGTAAACAATGTGCTCTGAGAAAAGAGACTACTCAGAAAGTTTTAAGGAAGAATTGGCATTGTCCGGTAGACTTCACACCATTTAAGAGATCGAGGTGGCTGAATCTTAATGTTCAACATGTTCTTAATGTTCATGTTTTAAATAGGTTCTCCTCGTTTGTGGTATGACTCCCATAAGTGGATCATTCCTGCAGCATGGAGCAGAGTGTGAAGAAGCCTTTTGGGCAGAGAGATCTGTTAAAGGGGGAAGGGCCCAGTGCAAGCTCCTGGAGTAGGTGTTTGAGCTTTGCTGCTGGGAGCTGGGATGTAGATGAGACCTGGGATGTGAGTCAGACCTGACTGCCCCAGCTGCTGTGTTTCGTTCTTGATAAACATATACAGCAGTCACCGAAACTCTCAGAAAGCTCAAAAATACGTCCCTGGCTCCAGAGGAGTTTCCTGCCTCATGGGCTTGCTGGATAATAGAATTATACTGTGGGAAAGGATAATCTAGAACTGAGTCTAATAGACAATCTCTATTATAGGCATTTCTATGCAAAAATGTTTCCCGAGTGAAACAGTATAATGAAAAGCTTTTTCCTTCCACTGAATACTCAGGGTTGGGGTTTTCCCCAAGTTCACTCTCTGGAAAATAGACATGTTTTATATGTCATCCACCTTCCCAGCCTCCAGTTTCCTCGGAAAATATCTTTCGTTTGGGGCAGGTTTTCTATCCTGTGATTTTTCCCGTTGGAATCCTGGTGTGACAATGTTCTTGGTGCTGGACTGCCAACCTGGGTGTAATAAGGCAACCAGTATTTGCACTGAGGCTTTGTGCATGGAGGAACTGTCAGAGCATCCTCTCCTTGTTTTGGGTTTGTGTTGGGTTTATGATCGTGCTGTCCTGCCTACAAGTGGGCAGTGTGCCAGTCAGAAGAATAATCATACTTGAATTATGATTGTGAAGATGAATGGAATAGTAATTATAGGCAGTATTTTAGCTATTTGAATTATGTTGGGCACTGAGTAGTTTCATGTGTCCTAACTTTCTGTGCCAGTGGCTGCTGATACCTAAGGAGATTTTCAGGTATTCCTGCCACATGCTCTGGCCTGAGCTCTAGGCACAGGTAGGTGAAATCCCTGCTCAAACCACAGGGAGGTGAAATCCCTGCTCAAACATGGAGTCATTTCCTATGGCTTTGAATCTTGCTCCACTCTCTCTGCAGTCATTTCCTCTTTGAAAGGCTCTCCTGTGAAAGTGTGCCTCAGGTGTACCTCTCCATCTCACTATGGGGAGAGCCCTGACTGGCTTCAGGGTGGGCTCATGTTTGGTTTATTGGAATTTCTCCAGGCAAGGGGAGCACTTGAGGTACTGTTGAGTTTCCAGCCTACACTTACTGAACTGAGAGCTGGGGCTGTGCACTCAGCCGGCATCACGGTCACCTGGTGGGACATGGGGACTACTACAGATGTATCTTATCCTTGTAGTCAACACATTCTTCTGGAGACTTCATGTTTCCTGCACTGAACTCCTCTGCTGGTTTTTTTTTTTCACTCAATTATGGTAATAGTCCGACTTCAAAACCCAGTTCAGATCAAGGCCTTAAGGTGTTTAAGCGCACAATGAAAACTGTTTCTGCCCTAAAGAACTTACAGTCAGGAAGACAGGTAAGGAGAAAAAGAGAGTATTTGATCTTAAATAATCCTGGGAGTCTGGCAGAGACAAACATTCAAGATGTTGTCTGTAATTGATACACCTTGAACTGGTATTTAAAAAAAAAAAAAAAAAATTAAGCGTTTGCCCAGAAAAATGCCACATTAGGCTGTGTGAACCTTGGCTATAAGAATTTGAGTTTGGCTTATTGCAAGATGTACTAATCTCAGTGGGCTGATAAATCGGGTCTTTGCTTCTGTTCAGAGTTCAGATGACAATAATTGGTTCCATCAGGTTTTCAGATGAAAGAAGAAACTATGATGAGAAAAATAAATTAGAAATATTGCCAAGGGAGGGCATATATGCCTGCGCACACACTGTACAGATTGTACAGCATACCTGTACAGCTCTGCTGGTAACAGAAGTGCATCCTGCCTCATGCAATCTGCTAACAGCCGATGATGTTTTAATGGCCACCTTAAATAAAGTATCCCCCTGTGCTTGGAGCTTGTGTCCCTTGGGCCCTGTGGTGTGCACGCACAGCTCTGAGGGGGTTCCTAGGTACTGCCAAAGGAATGATATATCTGGGGCTTGTGGTAATGATGGAGAGGCTGAATTCCAGCTGAAGGCAGTGTCTGATAATGATGGAAAGTTAACAATCACCTCCAGAGGGATAATGGATCACATTATCTGAGCTGCACTCAGACTTTGCTTCCTCCTGGTGTGAAGTTCATACTTAATGTAGAGTTACTTTTGGAGACCCCTGCAGCTCTGGTGGTTTGGAATTTGTCAGAGGTTTCTTGGTAGTTTGTGTCCTGGATAAGCGTATATAACTATTTAGAAATAGCCTGTGGAGCTGCTGGGACAGTAAGGACTGTAATGCATGCTAAACACAGGGGTCAAACATTGCAGGCAATTCCTCCAGGTCTGTAAATCACCTGGTAAAGGTGATTTTGCTGCAAACTGAAGTGGATATTTAAATATTCCTCTGGTTAAGTTTGTTCATTTTGTTTTGATTAAAACAAAAGTGGAACAAATGGTGTTGCTGTAATTTCAGCAGGAGGTTCAAGTGGGTGACTGATCAAGTTGAGAGTGTATTTACTCCAGGCCTCAGAAGAGAGATTACTCATGGGGATCTTATTGGGCTGCGTGGTTAAAAAAAACCCCACAAAAACAAAACAAAAAGCAGCAGGAACAAATTTTCAGTATCTAACACATAGAGTGGCTGTATAATGTTGCATTTAGATGGATGATACTTTAATTTAATGTTTAGTCTTATGCATGGGCTTACTCAGACAAACAGTTGCTTACTCCCAGGGGATTATGGGCATTATTATCAAAGTGATAACACAAACATCACAGCAATGCTCAAACAGAGCGCTGGAGGATTCAAAGCAGCCTGGTCCTTACAGGAGCTCATTTGTTTGGTTCATTTCACTGTGACTTTTCCTGCTTGAGAGACGAAAGAGGCTGGAACAGCTGCAGCATTCCCTGTGCCTGCAGGTGAGAGGGAGCTGGGCTCTTGCAGCAGTCCCTGGTGGGATGTGCACAAGACACCTTGTCCTTGAACTGCACCGAAGAGCTGCAGCTCTGGCTGCACTCACATCCCCAGTCTGTGTTTCAGTGACCACTCCTGTCCTTCCCACCCTGCCACTCGGGACCCTGCCTGCTCCAGCCCCCAACTCCGACTGCTTAAACACGGGAAGAGCAGCCCAGGAAAGTGTCCTAGGCGAAGTGAGGTCTTGCCCTGCCTTGGGTGTGTGTAGGCAACACACAGGTCTTCAGTTGATGGCTTGATGTCTCAGAATGGGCATGTAAGTAGTTCTGCTTAGTGGCAAGGCAGAGAAATTATTAACTAACCACTTTGGTATTAGAATATACAGAGGCGATGTAGCTGCCTAAAGGAGGATCAGAGGGCTGTAATTTGCTGCTATCACTTGAGTTATATTATGGAAATGAGCTTCAAAAACTACAGGAAAGTAGAGTCAAAAAATATGGCTGTAATGGGCTTGGGTTGTTTTTTAGTAGCCGTTTTTTTCTGATTTGCTAATGATTATTGTATGTCCATCCTTAAAGTAATTTGTGATGTGTCCCATGCTGAGAATTATGACCAGCAGCAAGAAATGAGAAATTAATTAGTTTTAAATGATACTGCACATTATCAGGAGAGAGGCTGCATTTTCAGCCACCAAAATGACTCCTAATGACAGGCTTAATCCTTCCATCAGACCCAGCTGCACAGAGTGCTGCACATCGGCTGCTGGGTACAAGGGTAAAGCACAGGCTGGATAGTCTGGCTCAGTTGTTTGAAGCAGTAAACAAATGTGGCATGAAGATGTTCTGAGTGATGGAGCACTCCTGCTGAGAACCTAGTAAAGAGGGAAGTGCGGAGATCAAGGTGTGTGATTAGCAGAGGTACACATCTGATGGGAGTTCCTGGGGCTGTAAAGGACTGGAGCTTACACAAATCAGGCAATGAGGAATGCAAGCCCCACCAGTGGTGGTTCCCAGCACTCCTGAGGGGCCTTTCATCAGGAGCTGGAGCCAGGCAGGAGCTCCAGACTGAACTTTCTGGCCATTAGGTGGTTACATAAATGAACAGATAATGACATACAGACTTCCTTATAGAAGTGCTTGTGTTTCCCTATATAATCAAAGCCCACCTTGCCCTAAGTTTCTTGGCAGCGTTTTTGGCACAGTGTGATGTTTTTCTCTTTGTCTTGTTCCGCTGAAGAATTTCTTTCCCCAGTTTTCACCTACCTTGGGCTTTGAGCAAGACAGGGGCTGTCCCAGTTGAATTGTTCCAGCTCTTGTGCTGATGGCACAAGTTGCACACTGCTGTTGCTCTAATGGGATTTACGAGCAGTGATGTACAGGTTGATGGAACAGCGAGTCTGGTACAAAGTACAGTTTGCCTGGGTTCAGAGGTCAGTGGCTCAGAGGAAGAAGCTATTTTCTAGGTTTGAGAAGTACTGAGTCAAGGATGCCATTCTCATGTGTTTTTGTCAATAGCCCTTGTTGGAACTGCTCTACGCCTGTAACAACTTATTGGTGCATCTCAGAAGGTTTTGTTTAGGTTGGAAATACTGATACATTTAGAGAATTTCTCTCCATTTTTGCTTCTGAATGACATGGGACCATACTGAAGGAAGTAGTGATGTTTGTTATGCAAGTTGTCCCTCCAGCTGTGTGCCTGGGCTGCCCCAAGGTGCCGTTGTTTGTCCTTGCACGAGATGTTGAGTGCCTTGGAGTGGTGTTTTCAGAAAGAATTGTTTTACACCTTGGCAGATGTTGGAATGGTTGTTCCCAACCAGCCAGGGTCCAGGACTTTGCTGTGTCTAAAGCAGTCAAGGCATGATAGATATGGGAGAAGCGGGCCATTGAAAGAGGTGTCTGAACACGGGCTGTCTGAGTGTCCTGTGTGGGATGGAGCCTCCCCTGTGCATGTCACACTGCTGTGTGTGATGAGCGCTGGAGAGGGGCTGTTTATTTGGTGTAGCCCACAGCTGGCTATGGAGTGTGGGCTCGTGACTGACAAACCAATCAGTTCACCCTTCATCCTCTGAAAGTGATACCAAGAGTCTCCACATCCCGTATTTTAATTTTTGTGTCCTTCTTTGTCATTTTCCCAATGAAAATTACCACGGCACTGATCTCAATGTTAATGTATTCCTGCTTACATTTGACTTCTGAATATGTTATGGCTAATTATCATTACACAGGATGAGAGATCAGAGCCCTGACTGAGGTGCTCGGTGTGGGAACAAAAGAAGGCCAATGCTGTGCGTTGGCTCAGGGCCCAAAAATGGTGACTGAGCATCTTGAAACTGGTGGAGTCTGGAGAGGGGGGCTTATTCACTTTTTTTTCCTTTTAGTTTCATTTTATTATTTTTTATGAAGTGGGGGAGGGGCCAGGATGGGGCTAAAATTTCCCCTTGAACATGATGTCAATATGTTGGCATGTCTCCTTTTATTAAGATACCATCCAACTGATAACAAGTCCTGCTGTGTTTTACCAACATAAAAAATTAGACTGGAGACCAGGGAGCGGCAGGTGGCTTTTGGCACCAAGAAATAATCACACTTGATGTGGAAAGTAAAGTAAAAGGAGCCATCTGTTCACTGCAGGAGGACGTGAAAAATCACATTAACATATTGTCACTAACATCATGAAATACACAGTTAATAATAAATTTAGTTATCATGGCAAGCTGCATTGGGTGCTTCCTTAGAACAGGTATTGTGTGGAAGATGTGCTTACTCACATGCCCTTATTGAGCTCTGTCCTGTGGCAGCCCGAGCCTTCCCGTTTGTTGCTGTTGGTGTGAGTAGACAGGCGTGTCTCTGCCAGGAGCAGGGATGGTGTGTCAGAGCTCCTCTCCTGCCTCTGTCCTTTCATCTGCTCTGCCTGGATCTATCCTTGTCTCCTGACTGCCAGGCAAGCACACAAGATGGTTGAAAAGGAGGAACTAGAAATCTTATGGAAGGAAGGGAATGAAAAGCCTAGAAAACAAGAGGAGTCATGAGCCAGGTCTATCTGCAGTAAGTGCCAAAGTCCGCTCCCATGTCCGCTTCAGCCCTTGGGAAGCTGGTTTTGGATCACTGGGTTTGTTGGGTGTTTGGGGATGGGGCCCTGTGTTAGCTGATTGTGCTGGGTGCAGCCTGTTCCCTCACTGTCACTGCCTGCATTTCCCAGGGGTGCCAGGACGGTAAGCACTGATGGATTGGTCTTCACGGCCCCCCATGAAGTGGGACAGAGGGGTGTGCTCATTTACAAAAGATGAAGATTGAAGCCTGGAAAGGCAAACACCCACACACAGGCAGGCTGGGGCAGAAACAAGCATTGAATATAATTAATGTCAATCAACCTGGCTGTATGGAAAAGAGATCTTGTCAAATGAACTCGATATCTTTTTTGATGAGATTATGAATCTGGCTGATAGACTTCTCTTGGTACCGAATGAGATTTTGATTAAGAAACCAAAATGATACAAAGTTATCACACATCACCAGATTAAAAACTTGCTAACTGCTAAGTCTTGAAATACAACTGTAGCCAGGTTCTCAGTGTTGAGCATGTCATTGTACTGATACCCTGCTGGAGTAGCTTTAGTCCTGCACTGTTGCACCTCACAGTTTTCTGTTACTGGCATTGAAGAAAATACACTGTGGCTCTCAGCGAGGGCACAGAGGTGTCTGGGATGTTCTGAAGCAGGAGAGGCAGTGCTAAAGGTGCTATTGCAGCTCTAGAACAGCACTAAGGAGTTAACAGCGAGAGTACTGAAATGCTTCTGTGCCCCTGAGGGCTCGTGACTGCCGTTTTCAAAGCTGTGCTTGGTCCTGGGGCTGCCTGGCAGTCAAGTGGAACTTAAGAGAATGTGAAGAAGACTGTGAAAAAGATGTAGAAATTGGATTAGCTCTCTTCTGGGAAAGTGGCCTGGTCACTCTGTTGAAATGGAGGAGGGAGACAGCTGAGGAGAGGTTGGAATAGCAGTCAGGGACTCTGGGACTTGGGTAATAGAAAGCTCTTCAGTAAAGAGACATAAACCTGCAATAAAAAGACTGTTTTGTAAGAGACTGTGTCTGGAAGCTGGAACAATTTTCTGCTTGCGGGTGCAAGTTTCCTAGTAAAAGGGAGGCTTGGTTTTTCATGGCTTGAGATCTTGGTAGAAAAAGTAACCAATATATGTTTTCAATGACAAAGCAAGACCTGAAAAGTAGACTTGGTTATCCTTTTTCTCAGCAATCCATCTTGTGAGCTTTCTGGAGAGGCCATTCGGCCTCTCTGAAACCCCTAAACAGAAACATTTTCTTGTTGGAAAGGTGAGTTGCCTGGAGTAGAGTGAAATGATGGATTTGGCAGAATGTTTGGCTGCTGACAGTTCATTTTACAAGTAAAATGCCACTTGGGGGGGAAAAGCCGTATCTAGTGACAGCCTTTGTGTGTTCTGACAGGCCTTTCTAGTTTAGTAGCTCCTTCGTTTTGTACCTGACGGACCTCTCCGGCTGTGGATGCCGAGGCAGATGGGCTCCACAGGCAGCCTGAGGGCACAGGAGGAGGGAGGGACCAGAACTCCAGAGTGCCTGGAGCTTTTTGCCTTTCATCACAACACTGAGGGGACCCACAGAGGCTGACAGCACTGCGGGGGCTCCAGGAGGAGCTATCGGTTCCCAGGGACAGAGGGGATGGTCCCCTGTCAGGCCATACGGGCATTTTAGCACAGGCATGGGGACTGGGAGAAGGTTGTGCCTGTACGGCCACAAGCACATGTGCTTCATGATCAATTCCAGACTTCTCTTCCCTGGCTCACTTGTCACCTTTCCCTACTTGTCTTTTCCTTTCTGATGCACAGACATCCCTCTGCCTGCACAGGGATCCCACCTGTTTGCAGCAGGCAGGCAGCTCCTCCCAGCTGATGGCATCTTGAAAAAAAAAAAAAAATAAAATAAAATAGGGACTGAGCCTCCTCTAATGACTATTAGCTGCTGGCTGCAGGGGTCAGGTTATTTGGCACTTGAATTGCCTCCAGAAGACAATGCTATTTGCAGAAAAGTGTTTGCAAGACTTTACAGTTTGGCAAGTTCTTGTACATATAATGTCCATGCACAGCTTGCAGTGTTCCACTGCCAGAGGTGTCCATCCAGCTCCCTGGGATATGCCCCTTGGTAGGCTGCAGTGTTTTAAAGGACAAGCATGTTGTTTTCATTCCTTTTCCAAAACACTGCCAGAAGCCAAACAAAGCCCTTTCAGGATACCTGCTGCTATGGAATGGAAATGGAATTAGAAGGAAGCATCACCATACGTATCCCAGTGTATTCATACACACTTAGATCCTTGGAGTAAGAGTAGTGTGCTATTGTGTGTTCTCATTTACATAACTAATTGGAGCACAGTCCTTATTATTTTGATGATGAGTCTGCATAATTGAAATCTCCTTAAACCCCAGTAGGAGACTGGGGAGATAAATACCTTTGAGGTTCAGTCCTGTGCTTCCTTCAGTGCTGCAGTGTGCTTGAAGTGGTGCTAAAGATTTCAGAACATCTGGCAGGAGCAGGTGGCGGTTTACCTTTCAATATGTTATTTAAATGACAATTTAGTTAAGCCCGCAAATAATAATAGTAATAAAAACAGTCTCACATATATTCTTGTCTTAAAGGAGCTTTCTGAGCTGAGCTATCAAGCCTGTTCTGTTCTAGGCTCAGCCCATGTCCACTCTCTCCTGCTCTCCCTGCGGTGCTGAGCAGGTTTCCTATGCAAGGTTTGTGCTGAGTGTTTTTTCTTTACTCGCTGGTCTAAAATGAACTGTCGTATTGTCTCAAGGCTGTATGAAGGTGTGAGAGCAAAGACAGTTGGAGGTGTCAGCCAGGAGCTGTTGTCATGTCTGAATATTCCATTATCTCTTGTGTGCCAGCCCCAGAGAGAACCTCTGGTGCCTCAGACAGTGGCTGAGGCTGAGTAAGTGTCTCCCCGTGTCTAAGGTGTCAGTCACTAGCATGTATGATCCTTTGGAAGTGGTGTTCTTTTACCGTTGGCCTCTGATAAATGCTGTCAGAGCAGGAGCAGCACCTCCCTGTGTTTCTGTGCTCTGTGTTGAATCCTTGCTGTTCCACAGATATTTCTTCGTTTCACCACATCAGGACTGTGACTGCTTAGCACAGGCAGCACTGAGTGGTAATGAGAGTCTGATGAGTACAAAGAGGCCCTGTTTCTTTACTTTATTAATTGACTAATAAAATCACAGGTCTTATTTACAGACAGAAAGCTGACTGTAGCTGTTGAATGTGCTGGTAGAATACTGGGGCCACAGGAGATACAAGGTGAGACAGAGAAGGGGATGAATAAGATGCATTTTCTGTTGGAAAAGCCGAAGACATGGATGTAAAAATGTTTGACCCAGTAAGGTGATTGCTGCAGTTTTCATTGTTCAAGAAATGATTTTTACTCTGTATCACTGCATGAGTGTAGATTGGTGGGATATTAATGGAGATAATGCTTTCTCTTGACTCGTGTTAGTGGCTTTGAAAACACACCAGTTTGGAGAAGAGAGAGACCATTGCAAAAGTAATAGATCTAAGGGTACAGCCACTGTTTTCACCTTGGTGATGGCTGTGACTGTAGGTGAGCCTGGGAAAGGGTACTTCCATTGTCATGGCAGTGGGACTGCACCCCATGGAGAGATGTAAGGAACCGAGTTTTGTCAAGTATTTACTTTTTGACAGTACTTCATTACCTGCTCTCTCTAATTTATGGTGCCATATGGAAGGACATTGATTGCTCCTCATCTCTATGAACACGTGAGTTTCATTTACCTGGAGCAGGCTTTTCAAGGCTTTTCAGTGGAACTGGAATCAGAGCAACATTGTTGCCTTGTTACAGTCCAATTAAAATGCAATTTGAACCTAACGCTAGGTTGATTATTAATTGTCTAGAAGGCCCTTTCCCTTCTGTGCCTTTAACTAGGATTTCCCATTACAGCCTCATCAAGAAGCACGCAGGACTGAGAGCTGTGCGCAGCGCTGTGGGCTGTGCTGTGGGCAGGGGTCCGGACCTGCGCACAGAAAGCCGGTGTGGTGCAAGAGCTCCCAAGCCCACCTTCCACAGTGACAGGAGACTGGGCATGTCCCAGCTGGGGGTTCTCACCCTGGACCTTCAGCTGAAGGCTTTTGAGGTTGGAGTAGAGTGTCCCATGAGTTGGTTGCAAAACAACTCCTTTTTTATTTGTTTACGTCTTTGTTTAGTGTTGGACTCTGTTAGGAAGTGCAGGCTTACAGGGCCTCTCAAAGAACAGTTGTGTCTCTAAGGGTGCAGTGGGAACAGGACTGGAAATTTTGAGGCTTGCTTGCTTTCTGCTATTTATAAATCTCTTTGGCATTTAATCATTGGGAAGAAAATTAGTGGAAAGGACATCAGAGAAAGATGTCATTAAGTGGAACTCCGTGTGGTGAAATGCCTGGTTTAACCTGGCTGGTGCAGCATGTACATGATGTGGAGTATCTTGTAAAGGCATTGCTTGGGGCCAAATGTGCCCCAGCTGGGGTTTGTTTTGAGAGGGAATGGCTCACTCTCACATATTGCGCAGTAGGAAACCTTCTGCCTTGCAGCTCCCCAGTGATTTATTGGAGGTGTTTAGCCAAGGACTTAAATGGGTTAGTAGACTAGCACCTTCAGGGAAGTTGCTCTTTATAATTTAACTTTGAGAGAGCAGGTTATAGTGCTCTCAAACAGTCGTGTCAAAGACCCAGCAAAAATTAATGGTTCAGAACTAATGGCAAGCTTTCCAGGATGCTGCTCTGATTTATTGAGTGGTGCTCAGCTCCAGCATCCTTGTGTGGAGAGCACTTGCCTTCCTGTAAGGGGGCTAATATTACCTCAAGCTGTTGTCAGTTGACTTGGTGAATTGCTGAGATGCTGCTCCGGGTGTACGTAGCTGGTAGTGATTACTCCAAAGCATTCAAAGAGCAGAAACCCTGGGGAAAGGCTCATGAGCTGCCCGGGAGGATGATGTTCCAGCCGTGTAAACAAACTCCTGCTGTCTCCTGGCCATAATGAGGACCAGGCCCCAGTGACAGAGCCCACTTTCCTCTGTGCTGCTGCATCGGAGCTGAACAATTTGCAGGGGAAAGTGATTGGAGGCAGGCCCTGGGATGCACGTAATCCACTAATCACCACTCGGAGGTTCCTGGTTCTCAGGAACAGCAGGAGGGAATTGGCTTTTATGAGCTGAAGGAGACGCTGGCATATGTTGTTGAGGAGAGGGGGAGGAGGGACTGCTTAAATATTTATAGATTAAGGGTACATTGGGATCCCTTCTGTCTTCTTGTGTGCCTGGTTCCCCCACTTCCTCCTGGGGATAGCAAGAGGCAGTCTTCTCAGCCTTACCTGTGGTTAAACTGGGAATCATCCAGTCTTGAGCCTCTTTTCTTGTGCTTGCGCTGTTGGACTGGGTGGATGTGGAGCCTTATCACCACCCATCTCACTTGGCCAGCTCAGTCTTCCCCAGAAAATAGCACAGCTGAAAAAACTCAGGGCATGGCAGCCTGGATGCTTATAGAAAGTGAGGGTGGCAGAGAAATAAAAACCAGGTTAGTGGCAGGCAGAGAGCAGCTTCGTACAGAAAGCTCTCTGTGACACTGTCCCGTGTCTCCACCCCAGTCACTCCAGACAGAGCCTGCAGAGTGGAGCTCCAAGGTTCCTTCCCACCCCTGATTTCAATATAAAGGTTTCTCTTCCTGCAGACAAAAAAGGTGCCCTGTTCATTGGAAGGCTTCGCCTTCAGTGCTGACTTCTCATGTGTGAGTTCTCCCCATTTCCTAGAGGAGGGTGTGTCTCATGTTGTGCACAGTCACAGAGGAGCAGGTGGCAAATGCTGTCTGGTGCAGAGTGCTCTGCTCAGCCCTACCTATGGAACCCGTGAGAGAGAGAGAAGAGGGCGGGGAAGAAGGAGCCCTCAGCTACCTCCTGCTCTTCACATGGAACCGGCCAACGTGGGGACAGCAGTAGAGGAACAGTGCTCCATGGAGGAGTGGGAGGCCGGAGGAGACACCTCTCTCACCTCCAGAGGCAGATGTGAGGCAGTGAGAACGATGCCTGTGAGCAAGGTGCCTGGAGGAGCCCTTCCTGTGTGGACAAAGACTGTGATACTGAACCCGAGGAGCTGTGTGTTCCCTTGCTCCAGCGTGGCGAAAGCTGTAGGATTTTGGTTTGGGTTTTCCTGCTTTTGCTGTGCTGTAGGAAATTAGTTTCTCTGCAAGACACATGTATTTTCCTCAAGAGCTGCTTTTTTCATCAGTGCTTCTGGAGGATTTTTGAGGGTATGCAAATACCATGGCTGGTATTTCAGAGGTGCTGGCTATGAATAAAATCACTCAGAGTCACCTCATGTCTCACTAGCGCAGGCAGAGCTGAGCCCCGTATGCTCAGAGCCCAAGTGCAGAGGCCTGTCTGCTGCTCACCTTGTGTGCTACAGGTAAAATACAGAGAGAGAGAGAGGCTTGGAGAAATTCTGCCAGTTACCTGTTTTTAAAAGACCCCACAAAGCTGTGAATAAGCTATAGTTGGTGTTTGCAGAGCAAGGTGACTTGGTTTTTTTGTTCGTGCGCATCCTCCAATCTCTTCACTTGCCTCATTCAGCTGGTTCCATGTGCTGTTTGGCTCTTTTGCAGGAGTTGGTGCATAAGTGTCTTTTGTCCTATCCAGGTTAACAAGTCTTTTAACACCTTTTAACACCTGTACTTATATAAGTCACTTATTAAATGGCTTAATATTGAGTATTAAATTGCATAAATCAGTTCTAACTAGTTAAAACTGTTGTTGTAATGAAGACCTCCCCCTCAAATCCAGTGTTGTACACCAGTCCTTGACAATCCCTGTACAGCTGGCCTGAATGCTTCCAGGCAGCTCAGCTGATGCGCTGAAGGAACCGCTGGAAACAGCAACAGAGACTGGGCATTGGAAGTGTTCCAGAGTGGTCCCAATAGCTGGACAGTGTGATTATGACAGTGTGCAGCTCTGTGCGGCTCCGTCATGGAGTGTGCGGTTGTTCTTGTGGTCATAGTGGCTTTGGTGACTTATCTGGAGGCACAGAGTTAGCGGGCCACAGGCGACACAAGGATGTACCTTTGGCTCTGGGAGCATGGAAGAGCCGCTGCTGGGGTGATTGAGGACCTGGTAGAGCAGGTTAAGGAGTGTTTCTGTCCAGCTGCAGCATAAAGCACTCATAAGTAAATTTTAAGCCTGCTGCAGCTTTAATGTTGTGTTCAAGAGAATTATATGCAGCCCAGTCTCCAAGCTTGGGTTAAAGTTAATGCTCCATCTGTGATGTCGGTTCTGGCAAGTTCTGGCCTGAGTTGCTTCACTGGCTGGGAGTCTGGAGCTCTTGTCTGGAATCTGGACATAGGTGCACCATTCAGTCATCCAACCACCCAGTTCTCCTTCCCAGATCACCGACCTTTCACTGGGTCTGTGCCACTGTGGCTCTGCCAGTGGAAATACTGGGATTTTGTCTGGAATTAGTAGTCACTGCACTTCTTGTTTTTAGCCAATGGTGTCACTGCTGCTCCACAAGATTTGTGTTTTCCTGTAGATTTGAGGAACAAGCAGTGGTGCTCGGTGTTCCAGGGGCTAGTCGAAGCCATGGACCGGGGGCATGTGGCTGCCACGCTTCCCAAGAACGAATCTGGCCAGGTGAGGGGAGCCCTGAAGATCTGAGAGGAGAGTGGGTACTTTGTTTTCACTTAAAGCTTTCAAGATGGCCGTGGCAGTGGATGTGGTGGATTTACTGAAAATGGTGACTATGACATCCCTGGGATTGTTGGAGCTCCCAGCCACTGCCACAGAGAAGGCAGAAATGAACCCAAAGAACCCTTGTGACCATTGGGCAGCCTTAGGCTTCTACTGTCCCAGTTTGCCAGTGCTGGTTTCCTACCCAGGTGGAAGCTGTTTTTGTTCGGACTGTTTTCCATATTCAGAATGCTGTGTTGCTCCTGACAATAGAGCTGACAGTGTGTCGACACCGTGTGTGCTGCCTTTGATGGAATTGCCAACACGTGCAGTTCATATTTTTTATAAATGCCAGCTATGGGTCCAACAATAGGATGGCACCCTGCAGTGAGGTCAGAGCTGAGGCGAAAACACCAATCCACTTCTGTTGTAGGGGCAGAAAGGGAAAATCCTGTAAACTAATTAGCTCATTTGGCTCAGATGTCATTTCTGATCAAGCCACTTAGTGCTGCTCTCAGTGGCAGATCAGATGTCTTCTGCATTAAATGCCATTCAACAGGACCTGAAAGAGTCCGGGGCACCTGTCATCTGCTCTGTGGGGATGCTGGGGACACGATTAACGATGGCAGAGAAACTTCCCCAGATTTAATTCAGCCACCAGAGTTGGGTTTGTTCTGTCAAAGGGCATTTCGATGCGGTCGACCACATGTCAGTGAGCTTCAGGATTTTGTCTTGTGCCGGCTCACTGGGAATTCCCAGGGAACAGCTTTTGTGCGAGAGACAGAACTCATGGAAGAGACTGAGGGTACAGGCTTACCTGCACCAGTGGACCTTGGACTCTTCCTTACAGGGGCCAAGAAGCAGCTATGTCAGTGTGGGGCAAGGAGGCTTCACAATGCAGGACTGGAATTTACTCGCTAAAACTGCAGTTTCTGTGCTGCAGTGAACATTAAAAGGGACTGATAAACAAGGAGGATGTACTTTGAACAATGGATAAATATAATCCTCACCAGTGACTTATAGAGCACTCAGGGTGTTCGTGTGATTCAAGTGTGTTGACATTTGACTTGGAATGACATGGTATAAAACCATGTGGTTCAACTTTTGCTTTTTCTTCACCTTTATGCTGAGGAACCATTTTTCCCTCCAGGATGTTTTCACTTTTAACAGTGAAAGGGGTTAAGAGAATAGCCAACAATAAATGATCAAGTGAGAGGCATTATTTGGACTCCGGTCTTAGATGATTTATTTTCATTTCGGTAGTTCCTAGGGACGCAGGTAGGTTGGCACGTGTGCTTAAAAGAGCGCATGAGCCACGGAGATCTGCTGGTCACTCTACCAGGAGTCAGTAGATGTTTTATTGTGTTAGAGGAACACAATAAAAGAGGAATTTGGAAAGAATAGCAGAGAGGTGAATTTCTCAGAAGGATGCTGAGGAGAGCAGCTGCAGACAGATGTAGTGCTTGCCTAACCACTGTTGCATGTTTGTACCCGTGCTTCTGAGGTAGCTGCAGATGGAGGAGCCCTGGAATGATGACGTCCTACTGAAGGCAGGAGAATCTCAGCAGAAACTGGTCAAAATCTGGGAAGCTCTCCTTGTCCCCTACTTGAGTGACCTTAACCTTTCCCAAAGGTTTCTCAGAGAACTTAGAAAAGGAATACAGGATTTCCCTCTCTAAAGGTCAAAGTGTGCATAAAGCAGCTTGACACCAAAGCATCCATGTTCAGTTGATGCTGGGGTGTGACAGCAAGCGCAGGGGGGCGTGCAAGGGAACAGAGGGTCAAGTTCTTCAGTGGTGTAAATTTGGCATCTTTCCAGCAGTTCCAGGGGTGTTTTGCTGGCTTACACCAACTGAAAATATGGTCCATATGATCTTCATGAGAGACAAGTGTCATGAGCCTGGTGTTTTCCATTGTATTGCACTTTGTCATGGTTTCACCCACACCTGTGAAAATTGGTACAGGATCAAAGTGGAGGTTCATAGGGATGGATACACACCTACAAGTGCAGAGCACTGGAGAGAGAAGCCCATCCATTTTTCCCAGAAGTAGCTGCATATTGGTGTGTCCAGGCTGAAGCAGAAGTTTGTAGCTTTGTATATTCCCTGTCTATCTTGGGGTAATTACAGTTACAGCATCTTGCATACCAAAGATAATCTGTACTGGAAGCAGCGTCTGCAGGAGTGGTTAAGGATAAATATGAGAAGAATGTCTTTGCCTGAGTGACAAACTCAGTGAGCTTTGTTTGACGGTGTCGAGTCAGATCCCACGCTAGGATAAAATATGTGTAACTTGTATCTTCATAAACATATGGTACATGTAGTGGGGAAGGTGATTTTCTGACAGGTCTACCTGTGGTGTGCTTTAGTAATGTGTGGTAGAAATACTGGCAGTCTACTTGCTGTTGCTCTCTGCAGACTCTGCAAAAGATAAATGCCACTTCCCTAACCCTTCTAATTTAAAATTTGGATTCAGAAGGAGAAACAAGACTATTTTCTGGTTATCCACTTCTTTCCTGTACCTGTGGCTGGGCTGATCCTCCCTGATGTTATTCCTCATGTTGGTTCTGCTGAGATTACTGGAATTGACCGAGCACTGGTCTGGAGAGGGTTGGGGCATCTTATAGTGGGGGAGAGAACTTGGCTTAACTTGATCGTTACAGCTGCAGGGTGTTGGGCTGCATGTTGGGAAGATGTCCTTTCCTGGCACTAAGGGCCAGGTGAGCTGATGGCAGCGTGGCTCATGTGCAGCTGTGGTGGTGGATGGCACTCGGAGAGGTGACTGGGAAACAGCCAGCAGCGGGCAGCAGCTCCTGAACTCACTGGGAATAAGTGCTGGTGGTCAGGGCGTCTGAGAAGGGTTTTTCGAACAGGGTACAGTTGGCAACCTCTGGCATCTGTAGGAGTGGATTGGACAGGCAGGATCTGCTACCAAACACCAAGGCCTGACCTCTGGCAGTTACTGGGCAGTGTTTTCTTTTTTAAAAAATAGAGAGGGAGGTTTGCATCTCAGTATTTGAGCGGTCGAGCATAATACAGTGAGAAAGGTGTCAGGATGCGTTTCATCTAATAAAACAGGATGCTGTAGGCAACACTTTGAAATTTGTTGAAAAGCAGGTGACAGCCACCCATGTAAAGAGTCTCACTTCCCTGAAGTATGTTATGTTGGGCTGTTGCTATTAATTTCACAGGCTCTGCCTGTGAGTGGGGAGTGAGTGAGGGATGCAATACTGCTACCCAGAGCCACCTCAGCCTCGGAGGTTCCTGGGTTAGTTAAACATGTTCCGTGTAATCCATTTAATTTCATGCGTGAGCTTGTCAGGAGAACTGCCAGCAGAAGTAGACCCATGATGTGCTCAGAAGTGTGTGTGGAGAACAAACTGCGTGGTGGATTACCGTGGTGTGTTACTGTTGTCCCAAGTTCAGCGGCATCTTTAATTCCAATCAGTGATTAGAGCACTTGCTGCTGGATCTTAATATAAATCGAGTCAGGTGTGGCAGGAAGCATCCAGCTGGAACGATGAGCCATAGAGCAGCGGAACGCCTGAGGTAGTGCAGGGCCAGTGGCCTCACCCCTCAGGCCCAGCTGTGGTTCCAACTGTCCACACTTGGCACCAGTTCTACTGTTGTTTGGTTTTCTGTCTTCTTTCTTCAGGGATATGGAAGTAGCAGGATTGAACACACATTGCTCCCTGCTGCCTGGGTCTCAGCAGAATGATAGCACATCTGTTCCCAAAAACTGTGTGGAATGAGGGAGTGCTTTGTGGCGTGTCAACCTCTCCTGTAAGAGCCAGGCTTAGTGAGTGCTATTCAACAGGCTTAAGAGGGGGTTGGTTTAGGACTTGGAGAGGCCGAGTGAAGGTCAGCTCCTCCTTCACATTCAATTCCCATCACTGTTGAGTTGTAATTCTAAATTCCTTGATGCAAACTCTAGAAGCAGTAACAAGTGAAGTCACTAAGAAGGCAGTTGTGTGTTTTCAGCACTAGCTTCTCGTCTGGTTGTTGGTATAACCCTTGTGCTTTGTCCTGTCTTACTGCTGAGTTTGTAGAGGTCCAAGGACTTTATTTACTGTGTTTGCGAAGCCTCTCTTCTAGCAGTGAGGTGTTCTCAGTTTGTGGTGGCTGGTCTAATGAACATCCACAGCGCAAGAGTATTATTCCTGCAGAGAGAGAATTGGCTTTGTAGCCTGGAATGTGTCAGAGGTGTCTGAAGCCCCACTTTAAATTGTCCAGGTAGCAGAAAGTAGCCAAAGATAGTCATCAGGTTTGTGAACTGCCTCAGTATTACTGCATGTCATGCCAGTTTGTCTATTCCAAATGGAGAGAAAATTGCTGGAGTGGTTGCTGAGATGCTTGAGCCATGTGGCATGCCTCCAGCTACTTTCCTTTCACTCTCTGGATGCTCAGTGGCAAGGTTCCCACCCTCTTGCTCTTGAATTTTGGGTATGAGTGAGCAGTATCAGAAAAGCTGATGCCTCACTGGAGGAAACCTGGAACAATGAGTAGGTTGGAAATTCTGTCCCTTGGTACTGTTTGTAATCAAGGTAATGAAATGAACCCAACTCACTACATCTGAGACCAGGCTGGGATGTGTTCATCCCTTGTGATGTGTGTGCCAAGCACCATCCTTCCTATGCTGCGGGCCTGGAATGCAGCTGTCACTCTCCAGTGTGAAGAACAGGAAATTTAATTTGTTGGGTGGAAAGAGTTAAATGAACTTTAACTGAAAAGCTCTATCTCTTCCTCTCAGGGTAGAAAATAGCCAAGGGCAACAGCGGATGACTAATGTGTAGAATATTGCAATTAGTATAGCAAGGTACTTACAGGGATCAAATTAAAAAATTCATTAACGTACGCACTTAATTAAGAAACACTTTTCGGTTTACATGATAAATTATGACACCTATTAAATCTTCTAGTACAAGCTGTAATGGCTTCTTTGCTCCTGGGCAGAGAACTAGTGCCTTTGAGGTCCCCCGAGCTCCCCCAAGGAACATGGCACTGGTTTCTTGGGTGTCACAAACAACACTGGTCCCTGGGAGGTGCAGGTGCAGCTTTGCTGGAACTCACTGAAAGTCGAGGAACCACCCTGGGGGTGAGACATGCAGGATGAATGATCGGATGAACAAGAGGTGACCTTGAGAGTAAAGAAAGAACCAAGAGAGCAACGTGCTGAGGAGGGTCCCTGTGAGGCAGCAGGACCCAGTGAGGAGCGGGCCCCTGGGCATGTCCCCGTGTGGCTGGGCTGGAGTCTGCCCAGCCTGGCTGGTGGTGTTGGGAGTATGGGAGAGTTTCCCAAGGCAGGACCCTCCGCTGCAGCTGCTCCTTCCTGCTTTGGGGTTTCTTCGGGGTTTTTTGAGGCAGTGTGACATTGGAGTGGGAACTGGACTGTTTGTTCAGCTGCACGGGGAATGTGATGAATCCAAGGGGCATTTAGGGAACTTTTTTACATTCTGAAATAGAGCAAACCTGCAGTTCCCAAAGCACCTGTTACTGTAATTTAAGGGCGGGGAGATCCAACTAATGGAAGTGATGTATTTTGGTTTTATTATTGTACCTCTTTGAAGTAAATCCAGAGTACCAGTCTAAAGCAGACTGTTTGAGAGCACTCTGACCTTTAGGAGAAGGGCATTTTCCACTTCATTTTTGTAAACCTGCTGGGCTTTTTGTTAATCTGTGCTTTTCTCATCCAAGATTTTTCTGTAGCATTGGAGTGTGGGGTTAGCAGTGTGGGCTGACCTCAGGAACACCAGAGGCTGGTACCCGGGGATCTAGGGAACTCTTCCAGAGTTGTCGGGTGAAGGTCTGTCCTAGCAGAGAGGTCTTTGATGCTTTTCTTAGTTATTCCAAAACCTGCCAGGTAGATGTAGTTGCTCCCTGTAGTTGTTAGTCTGTTTATTTGTTTTTAGTTTCACTTGGCCTGTAATCTGCTCTTGGTTTTGGCTGTGTACAGTAACTGGCGAGGAACACTTGTACAGCCAGGTGAGCACGAAACCATGGCCCAGATGTGGAATTCCACACGTGCTGTGATCGTTTGGAAAATCATTTTAGATTCCTGAGCAAAACCTGCAAGAGCTTAAGCTGCCTTCAGTCTTCTGCTCTGAACACCTCACACTGCTTAGGTGAACCTCAAGAGTGCTTGGTGTCTAGCATCTCTCTAGCGTTTCAGGCACTTCAAGTGCCCGTGTTACAGTTTCATACTCAGTGCTTTCAGAAATTGTGGGTTTCATTTTCAGGTTATAAAATTAAACTCTTGAAAATCAGACTCTGCTTATTGTCCAGAATGCTTCAGTCAGCCTGAACGTGTGTTGTGCTGCCAGGGCCTTTCTGGGAGTGGAAAACATTTTTCTCTCAGACTGATGTGGATTTTTTCCTAAACGAGTTTGAGTTTTGAGTAAGGCTGATGAAATGCCTTCAGTTTATTAACCAGAGCAATTCTAAGTAGTCTAAAGATTTACTGTTCATTAGCAAATGTTTGGGTAAGCCTGAAATGAGAACAAGGCAGGAGAAGCAGGAATGATGGCTTAATTGCTACAGGCACACAAATAGAGTTCAAAAGGGAGGCGTTTCTCCAGACCCCAGTGACTTGGCTTTGTTGTGGAGCTGGACAGGGTGGATACAGTTGGGACGTGCCTCACGCGTGCAGCTGTTTGAGGGGACACATGAGACTTCGATGCTCTTTGTGTTGGTTGTTTTCTTGCTGGTTGAGTTTTGGTTATTTTCCTTTGCACTTGCTGAGCTGTGGGCTGGTAGTAGATTTTCCCCTTGCATCTTCTGTCTGGCGTTCCCAGTGAGAAACCCTGACATGGAATACCTTTGGGGACCCATGGGGCTGTTCCAGGTCAGTGGCAGGGGGACAGGGCTCTACTGTCTTCGGGAGTACCTCTGCTCTCTCCCTGCACCCCGTCTGCCTAGGCAGGATCAGGATTCTATTGAGCACTTGCACAGAGGTCTGCCCTTTCCCTTAATTATACGGAGTGCAGTAATCTCTAACATCCACAGTATTTTATCGACAGTGACAGGCCTGCATAAATAAATAAAAATCTTACTTTATGCAGTGAAATATCTTGTTGCTTTTTAATAAATCAATAACCGGGGGTGACAGGAGAGAAGCATCTTGAAAACAATTTCTGAGGTGACGTGGAAGGCACTAGATTATCTCAAGTAGTAATTTTCTTTGTGGATCGTTTGGTTTGAAATGAGTTCCCTGCTGAGTTCTCCAGAACAGCCTAGAACAGCTGCTAATCACCAGGTTTGTCAGCATTTACAGCTTTAGATCTTTCTTGAAGTGCCTTACATGTTCAAGAACTAGTACTAAAAATCACAACCAAATAAATATTCTGGTCCCATTTCAGCTGACTGCACATTTCCATTTATGACAGGGGAAGGGTTCTTCTGAGTTGAGAAGAAACAGCTCGGATTTCTGACTGCAGTTTTGCACTCCTCCAGGATTTTTTTCATGGAGTGCCAGCACTCCTGTGTGCTACCTGTGATCCCATGTGAGAGCTGTGGAACAAAGTACAGGTGTGAGTCCTTTACTGGTGACCAGGAGATAGTCTGCCCGGAGGAGAAGGCTCTCTCTGACAGCACCTGGAGCTGTCAGGCTGAGAGGGCAGACCCCAAATGGTGAAAGGAATATTCTGGTAGCATCACACCGTGGTCTGTCGTGACATTTCTCTCTCTTGTCATGTCCCTCAGAGAAGGTACAGTGCGAATGGCTGCTGTGTGGACACACGCACCTGATCCAGCTGAGCTCAGCCTTAGCCCGTGTGTGTGGCACGGCCTGTGCTCAGCCCTGTGCCTGTGGTGGTTCCTCTGTGGGGCTCGTGGGGCTGCTGTCTGGTCCTGTGCAATGGGAAATTGCTCTCAGGTGTGCTCTGCTCAGGGAAGGGCTCCTGCAGGGCTCTGTTGGAAGAGTTCTGGGGTTCCCTGGGATGCTGAGCCCAAGGGGGGCTTGTCAAAGAGCTCATTGCTCTGCTTGGAATGGCAGCTTCTGCCATTAGCAATCTTCCTGGAGCACAGTCCCATGTGAAAAGTCTGCATGTGATGGCCTGCAGGCATCATTCAGCAGAGAATGTTGGGAATTTCTTCAATACTCAGTGTACGCAGTCACACAGACTGAGCGTGTGGTGCCTCAGTTGCTGTTCTGCAGGTGTGCAATGCCTTGTTTATATTGGTGTGACATTTTTCTGTCTTCTCCCATACTGAAAGTGCAGGTTTGGTGTGGGTCTGAGCAGCTCCTGCCAAAGGGAGAACTGAGGACTCAGGAGCTCTTGCGGCAATGTGGGGCTCAGGCCTGGGGGCTGTCCCCTCCCCAGCCATGGTAATCCACACATGACCATCTCCCCTACTTGCCGAAGCAGCCCTTGGAAATGTGCCCAGAGCCCCGATCTGGAGGCTGCTGAGCTCTTCCATTCCCACTGATGGTTGTGACACCCTTGCCTGATGGGAATGGCTGTGAGAGTGCTGCTGGTGCTGTGCACAGTCCTGCCCTTGGCACTGTCACATGCTATGCCAGAGAGCATTCACCATGAATACCAGGAATCCTTTCCTGCTTGTCTCTGTTGCTCTCAGTTCCCTCTAACCTTCATTGGATTTCTCCCTGTCTCTCCTCTCTTGTTTGTTTCCTTCATCTCATATGCACTGGCATGGAATACTGATGAGGAAATATTTGGTCTAAAGCCAGGTAGTCAATTTTGGTTAATTAATTGGAATGGTGATTGCCAAAACCCCAGCCCCAATTTTTGTAGGTAATTTATAGCCTAGGTAATCGTTTACTCGTGGATAATTATCTCTACCTGTAGGTAGCAGAAGGTAATGGTTATGGAGATCCAGATGCATCCCTAACAAACGCAGGCTGAGGAAATTGCAAACACTTGGTCTGAGTTATCTGTTTAATTACTAGAGCTGTGCACTAACCCCATCCTTCTTGGATTCCTGCACCTCGGGCCACGTGAGCAGACGTAAGGGGGAAACGATTTACTCTTCCTGGGAAGTCAACGTTCCTGTCTGGGTTTGTGTGTTAGGTAGCACAGATGCATCGGCTCCTGGGATGTCCTAATTTGCTTCATATCAGGCAGCGGTAAATCCCTGCAGCTCTGCAGGGAGCTTGAGGGAGTGGATGAAGGGTGATGGGAGAGGGCAGAGTGCTTTGAGTTGTAACCTCTCATGGGGTGCAGCTCGTGTTTTCGGCTAATCCAGATGTGGATGTGAGGCAGCCTTCGGCTAGGTGCCTGACTCTTGGAAAGGGATGAGCTCATCGAGCCAGGGGCATGGGGCACCTGCTCAAGAGCTCCCCAGTGCCAGAGTGTCAGCCTGTGTGGATGTTTCTGCACTGCTCATGGGCCAGAAATGCCGTCTCTTGGTGTGCAGCAGTCTTGGGTCTGGCTTCCCATGTCAGATTCTGCTCTGCAAGTGACTTCCTCCTACCACAGATGTAGGAGGTTTATTTTGGAGGGTCATGCCAAGTTGAAATCACTCTCTACAGGACAGGGGATATATTTTGTCTCCAGTGACAGTGCTGTGCCCCCTCTTGCAGACGAGGAACAGGAATATGTCATCTCTTGCTTTGGCACTACTGGAAAATTCCTGTTGGTGTGTTCAACTGTTTGAACTCCCCCTCTGCTACAAACATACCGGGGTTTGGAACAAAAGAGCAGCATATCCCAGTACATGTTCAGTACTTAAATGTGACGGCTACATGAGAGGAAGACCAACCAACTGCTGGGATTCCAGACAGCCGTTCCCTTCCACTGTGAATGGGCGGGTCCTGTTTCTTTGTTTGCCTGAAGCTGCTTGTTGTGCCCGTAGAATCTGCTGAAGTTCCAGTTCCTTGCTCCAGTGTGAAGTGTAACAAGCCAAAGCAGAGCCCCAGCACCATCCTGCTGCAGCAGTGGGCTGAAGGGTTGTTTTTACCCTTGTAAAATCCTTTGAGTATATGGTATCATTCCCAGAAGGCAGCAGGCTGGATGGTGACATGCCTTGGAATAAGAAGCAGGTCTCCATGCTGTCAGTCTAATTTTGCATTAGTGACAGTATGATTTTCAGCTCTGCCCCTCAAGAAGAGAGCAGAGGCTTCTCCAAAAAGAGGAGAGAAAACCCTTCCATTTTGCCTAGCAACAGAGCAATATCTCAGTTCTGAAAACCAGACTCTACGAGTCCTGTTGGGTTTTTAGCACACTGGCTTTTCCGTTTGGCTGCCTTGCTGAGGGAAGCGAAGGGGAGCCCAGGGGCTGCGTGCTCAGGTTGGGCTGAGGGCTGGCGCTGCCCCCTGAGCTGTCATACCTGCCAGGTCTCCTTCGGTGCTCGGGGAACATCACCCACCAGCCCCTCCAGGCCTCGTGCAAGGGGGGGGCTTTGTCAGCAGTGGCCCAGCAGTGCTGCTGGGCACCAGGAGTCCATGGGATCGCACATGGAGTACCACCAAGTCTGCACAGATTTACATCCAGGATTTGGCACAGCCAATGGGATTTATATGGATTTATACCAGGCACCTAGTTGGGTCTATAGGAAAGCTGCTGGATTGAGGGGATTGCATATGGCCCAGGAGAGCAAGGAGAATGGGAAACATATGCTTAGCACCCACAGGTACTGCAGAACCAAGTGAGTGTGAATTGCTAAAGCGTAGTTTACATAATCTGGTCAATAATATGCACAGATGGAGCCTGAACGTATCGCATGAATCAGGAGATGCTGAGTGCCGTAAGGGATGGCACAGCAGCAAACTGGAACTTTGAGGGTAAATTGAGGAATTATTTTCTGTTTACTAGAGCAGGAGGGAAAAAACCCAGTGGAATTAGAAGGCGTTTGCTGCGGACAGCAGCGCTGGCCACTGATGTGCGTGAAATGGGTCATGTTGGCAAATGCTGGTATAAAACCAGTCTGGGTGGGTGCTGTGCCCAGTCTGCAGAATTCCCTCACACTGCCTCTGGATTTGAGTGGCTCAGGGGGGTTTCAGTTTACAGAAATGGTGCTTGTAGATACATTTGGATGGAAGGAAATTGTTCTGTCCCTTTATCTCCCAGTCAATTTTGGTGAACTTGGAGTTAGAGCAGAGGCCTTTCCTTGGTATTGCTGATCCCAAATTTGCTTTGTTCAGCTTGAAGGTGTTTCTTGTCAGGGTTGGCCTGTCATGTCACCTGGATGGAAGGCAGATCTGTGTCTTAAGGCTTGGACTAGAGCTGTGATAATAACACTTTTCCCACATGTGTTCTGGACACCTGTGCTTTTGCCAATAGAACAGTCAGATCCGCAGCGGATAAGCAAAGGGTGCTTCTGGGGCAGAGTGTCTTTAACTTGAGCAGCGTTTCGCTGCCTGCTCTGTTAGTGATTGACAGCAGTGTGGATGACAAGGATCAGCTCCAGCCTGGTGGGTGGAAAGGACGGTTGGGCACCAGCACAGGAACCGCTAGTATGTTTGTAGTGCATGGAGGGTCAGGAGTCCCTCAGAAATTGAAGTAGGAGACTTTGTGTGTGCAATTCCTTGCTAACATCTCAGCAGAGATGGAAGTTGGCACATATAGAGTCTTTGCTTGGATCTTTTGTTTTTATATACTTTGCCAAAATTTAGTTTGGCTATTTTCATTTTATGTAAGTGTGAAAAATGTTATCTGTTTAAGTTGCTTCTTTGCACTTGTATGAATAAAAAATGGCTTTAATTAAATTAGGGAAGAGCTTTGACAAGTGATTTGTCTATAATACGTACTTATGGTTTATGGCATTTTAAAGAATAAATAACCAAGATGTTGAGGCTTAAACATTGGCTGCTGCACATGTTCTGTCATTCCTTCATGGAGAGAGAAGTGTTTTGAGTATGGATTTTGGTCCCCAACCTGCAGATCCTGCATGTTAGGTCTCCCCTCTCCTTCAGAGATAGGCAAGGTAACTGTCAGTGACATGGGGAGGAAATTGAACTGGAAGCAGCCCAGGAAGGCTCTGAAGAATTCAACTGGAGTTCTCTAAGGCAAGGCTAAACAAGGCTCAGATTGCAGCTCTGTGGACCTGCAGGAGAACCAGGGACATCAGGAAACTCAGTGAATTCATGTGCGAATAAAGCCACATAACCTTCAAAAGGTTGGAAGGAATTGAGACTTTGGAGGGACTTTGCCACATTCCCAGTGGCACATCAGGTACACTGAGATGGGAAAGTAGGTGATTGGAGGGGTAGGAGAGGGAAGGAGGGGATTCAGAAAAAGAGGCGATGGGTTAACAATGGCCAGCTCAAAAAGGAGAGCTTCTGAAGCAACCTGCCTGCCGGGATTATTGCTGGTGATGGGATTTTTGCTTTGCCTTCTTTAGCATTGGCTTTACTTGGAAAAGACAGGAGAGCCAGGAGAATGGAAGGATCAAGTCGCTTCACCCTGTCTTTTTAGTGGCTGCGTTGACATCGTGGGCATTGACTGCCCTGTAGTTCAGTGTGTCTGTTGTCGTCTCTGCTCCCGAAGTTCCAGCTCTGGGCACAGAGGAGCCGAGGCGTGACCTGTCCAGCAGATCGTGGCTGCGGGGCCGGCCGAAAGCCTCTGCCCCGGGCTGTGCATGGAGCTGCTCTGGCAGCCCTGGGCCCGGGTCTCTGTGGCCTCTGCCAGCTGCCGCTCTGCCGGGGCACAGCCCACCCTTTTATTTATTTGTAGTTTCTCTCCCTGACTCTTTGACACCCACCACCTCCCTGCCAGCCTGGTGTGGCTGATCAAGCTGTTCAAACAACTGGAAGACATCAGAAGTTAAACACTCATTATTTTAATTTGATGCTAATCATGTGTTAATGAGACTAATCCTTGCAATGATTCAGGTAATTTGCTTAATGGCTGCCCAGAGTACAGATTACAGCAATCAGTCACATCTGATAAGATGTCTGTTGTGGAGGAGCCTGTCAGGTGAATGAGGTGGGAAGAGACTAAGAAGCAAGATCTGATCCGGTGTAAGTCAGGAGCCTTCCTGTGGGGAAGGGCACAGGAAGGGGAAAGTCCCTCTGCACAACCAGGTTTGTGGCAACGAGGCAAAAGCACCTCAAATCTCTGTGCTTCAGGGCTGTTCCATCGGGGATCTGGTCCTCTCCTGCCTGGGGAAGGACTCACGCTGCCATCTGCATTGGGCACTGTGTTCTTGAGGTCCTTTGAACCATGTCAGAGCCTTCAGCTGTAAGAGACACCTGTCTGATCCCCTGAGGTAGTCCTCTACCGTAGGTACAAGCCTGTGTCTCGGTTATTCTCTTTGTGGCGGATCACTTCAGCTGGCGATCTCTGTGGCTTCTGTTGGCAGTGCAGCTGAGGTAGCTCCGGAGAGGTGCTCGTACCGTGTGTTCCAGCAGGTCTTGGTTGAACAAAGTGAGTTTCAACAGAAATACTTATCCAGGATGTAAAACCAGTTGTAATTGAGAGTGAGCGAAGCCTGGATTTAAATGAGAGGATGCAGGTACCCAGTAGTGCCGTTGGCAAGATGGTGTTTGGGTGCTTGTCAGCACAGCCCCGGTACCTGTCCCTGCAGGCACACAATCCTAAACCTCTACTTGCCAGGCCTCAGCACCTGCCCCTTCAGAACTGCACTGGCACAAACCCCTCCAGAAAGCACAACTGGAGACAATCTCTCATGTGATAGATGTGCAGCCCAACAGCTACCTCTGAACTAGAAGCTGGCGTCTGCTCTGTACCCCCAGCAGCAGGATATTGTGTGACTCCTAAAATAAAGGAGGTTTTAAAAAAAAAGCCTGGGTTGAAAAAAGCCACTAATCATATTCCTGTCTGCAGACTCAGGAATGGGAAAATGTCTTTGGCTTGTCTTCATGATGCGTGGCAGAAATTACTGTTTGTTCAGTGGTATTTGGATTCCGCCATTTGTGGCAAAATATGCTGGGATTTAATCAATTTGCATCTCTGCTTAAGGCCCAAATTGTTACAGGCTTTAAGGGGATGGCATTGTCCTAAAGCACTCATTTAATGATTTAGAGCAAACAGATGGTTTTATTTTTTCCCATTAGAACCTTTCAGCTTTTCTAGTTACACAGAGATCATAATTATATCTCTCCTTTTGATTAAAATGCATAGTATTAATGCCTTACTCTGTCGGGCTCCAATTGCATTAGTTCTCTGTGGGTTTATTAAGTGCTGTTGAGTTGACATCATGTCCAACATGCTGTGCTATGCGAGTCTCTGGGAATCAGCTGACAGGGACTGCCAGGCACTTGGCATCCTGGCAGGACCACCAGCATGTGAACGGACATTTGGGGTGTTACAGCAGGAGGCTGGGCTGGGGTTAGCTGGGCTGGCTGCAGGCAGGGAGGGTTTGTCTTGTGCAGGGGGTTTGGTAGCTGGCAATAGCTGTTAGTGGTGGCTGCTGTGACACAGGCACATGTAGCCTGGTTTGGAAGATGCACGAGGTTCCATCCTTTTGGAGCAGGGCACACAATGGCAAAATGCTGAGCATAGGGAATTTGGGAAGGGAATGAAGCAGGAATTTGTTACAGCCTTGAATATTTTTTTTTAACTGATAGCTGAACAGAAATGTTAATTCTGTGTCATAGTGGGTGGAGCTGAGGCTTGAAAATGTTTTTAACAGCTCAGAGGCTTTGACTTAGGAACGCTGTCCAGGAACATCAGCACTGGGACACATGCAAAAAAAAAGCCCATATGGTTTATTTACAGGGTGTAAATGAGTGAGTGGCAGTCTGTATGTTTTATGTCTCGTGCTGGGTAGTTTTGTATGTTGGTCACTCAGTGATCACTTGACCTGTCATTTTTCAGTTATTTGTGAGCACTTTAGGTTTATCAATTACTTTCCTGGCTATAAGGTACCTTTTTTGAGAGCATACTTTGTTTCTAATATATGTTTTAACAACATGATTTGTTTCATGTTTGTAATTAATTTTGAGCTTTGAGACTAAAATTGCATGAGAAATGGTTATGGAGAGAGCTATTACCTCAAATATTGCTACTAAGGACTCGTAATATACTGGGACTGTGTCTCTTTTCTTACTGACTTGATTTTAGTGGTCTTGGAACTGGGATTTAGGGAAAGTAGTGACAGAGGAAACATGGCAGTGTGACTTGGCTGCTCATGATTACTGAGAGGAAATTGGAGGAGCTAACCAGTTTTCCTTTAGAAATTGAGGGATGTTGCTGTGGTGCCACAGGTTTTCCTTCCTGAAAAGTAGTTGAAAGTTCCACCATGTTCCTCTGGCACAGCAGGAAGGATTTAGGGAATCCTGCCATCTAACTTCTTGGCCCAGTAATTCCAACTTAATTCAGAATAGCAAAGGAGCTGCTCTGCCTGACAATGTTTTCTTACACATTGTTCCTACAGCATTAAGCAAAGCCCCCGGAACAACACAGTCAATGCAAGAAATGGGCATTTCTTCCATTAAAAGCAAGTTTTATCTTCTTGTCGAAGACAAACAACTTTCCCTGAGATGACTGAAAGTTTCTGTTTCCTGGAAAGACAAGGATTCTC
>VZTJ01004298.1:277952-288823 GCA_013397795.1 Orthonyx spaldingii | reverse complement strand
TTTTTTTTTTTTTTGTAACCAGTACAATCCAACAAGCCCAAGGAAATGCTGGAAATGACAGTTTCAAACATTTGCTGGACATACCCAGAAATATGTCATTTCTCAATGACGCTCTGTGAGGCTAAAAGCCATTTTTAAAACTGGGTGGTTCTTTGGTGGGGATGACTTAAGGGAGACTCATAAATGGGAGTCTGTGAAGGACTTTGTGAAGAGGGTGAAAGATGGCAAAATTGAGTTTCAAGTTAAGTACTTAAAAATGTGACAGTTGTTTTCTGCTTGAAAACACAAAAACCTTTTCCAGGTAGAACTGGGATAGAAAGCTTTGCTTCACATAGTGTTTTTAGCAAGTTCTGCACAGTAAAGTGGCATTTTCAAACAAAAATGGACATTATTAACAAAGGCATATCTTGAGGCAGTGTCTGTGCTGTGAAATGAGTGTCTGTAAGAGAAAGTTGAAGCCAGGCAGAGAGAAAGAGCTTGATTAAACGCATTCATAGGTACATATTTTGGGTTTAACATTCTCAGCAGTGCTGTAGGTAGACATGTGGCTTAAAGAGCCAGAGGTATCTGGTGTGGTCTTTCTGTGCGTTGATGCATGTTTCTGCTGCTACCAGATGAAGGTAACTGGAATTGCAGAACTTCTCTTTAAGAAGACTTGAGATTTTTATTAAAATGTCATGACTTACCTTTTGTTTGAAAGTGCCTTAATTTGCTGGGATCATTGGCCAAGGCTAGTGGGAGTTGCAGACGTGTTATGGTTTGTCCTCTACTTCTGACCGTTTTTCTGCTAACTTGTGTTTGGAAAAGCACACATTTGGAATGTTTGTGTAATGTAGGCTATTATCCCTCTAATTCCCTGTCCATCTGTAGGACAAGCGTTTAAGCTGTGTGCAAACTATACCAAGTATATATCATCCATAATGTATAACTGTATATGAGAATGTGCCACCAATGTCAAATTTTATTTTATTAAATATAAGCTGCTCTCCCATCTGCGCATTGGAGACCCCATATATTGTTTGCCAAAAAAAGAAAAAAAAAGGCACCATTTACAAGCATTCAATAATTTCACATGGAACGATATGGAATGCCTCAGTTTCTTCTCTCCCTTACATTGATAGAACTCCCTGAGTTTTGATTCCTCATAGCTGGTTGTTCCTGGCTGTGTAAGAGCAGTGCCAGACCCTGATGGTCGAGCCGGGCTCAGTCTGGTTGACCTGCGAAAGCTGCCTCTGGCTGGGTCCATGGCTGCCATGGTGCCGCTGGCTGCAGAGTTGCAGCTGTGCTGCAGGCTGGTCAGGTTCTGTCCTCCCTCTCAGCCTTCTGCCACCATGATCCAGCACTCCAGCCATGACAAGGCCTTCAAATGAGCAAGGAGACAAATGTTTGCTGTAGCTCTTTATGCTCTGGCAGATGAGCTGCTGGGACCTTTAGTTGGCACCTCTCTGTGGTTCCAAAGGAGCCAACCTTGTCACGGCTGCCTTTTTCCCTTTTTTCCCATTGCAGGGATCTCACACTGTATGTGTGTGTGAGAGCCTGAGTGTCTGTGTGGCTCATGGTACCCTGCAACTGAGATTGACAGGAACCAGAAGCCAGGTTCATCAAAGGCACAGATTTCTGATCCAGAATTGTAGTGACTGATCTGTGCCAACACAGACCTAGACTGGCCAGATAGACTGAACAGGAGGAAAACGCAATGCCAAAAAGGAAGAAGCTGAAACCTAATTAATCAGAAACAAATAAGTCATCCTAATGGCAGCACAGAAGTGGTACCAATTTAATTGGAGAGTACCCTATGTTCCGTGAGGATGACACTGTGCAGCAATTCCACTGCCAGTTACTGCCGTCACAAGTGCTGAGTAGTGAGAACCAAGGGAGTTAGTGCCTCAAATGGGCTGGATTCTGCTTGTTTCAGTTCAGGTTCCTGGGGATTGGAAATTCAAATCCTGCTTATGGATTTTGGCCTCTTTTTCTCTGAGTGTGACATCTAGCCCATGGGGCCTCTAAAATCAATCAATCCTCTGCATGGTTTAGAAGAAGGGGAGTGGGATTCAGGGAAATGAGATGGATGCGATGGTGTGATCATGTGACATGTTCACCAGGCAAACAGGACGGGAGCTCGCTGCTGTTTGAGGCACACCTTGGAAATTTGGGGCATGACAGGAACTGCAAATAGGTGCTTTTTCACCACGGGAGGCAGGGAGGTGTGTGAAGCATAAGAACAAGTTACCAAAGGTCCAAGTGAAGAGGAGATCAGGGGGGTGAGGGGAAGAGTTAGTGTCCAGGAGATTAGTCCCACCCAGGACTTGGAGAATGCTAACCAAGCAGAATGCCATGCAGAAGTGGCACAGCTGCTGTTTCAGGCCAGTGGAGTTACATTGTTTGGCATGAGGAGCAGAGCCAGGCTGGGACAGCATAGCAGGACTCCTTCGCTGTTTCTCTGGATTTGCCATAAGCCCTTTGTTACTGCCTTGGAGAAATGCACTTGAAAGGGACAGAGCCCTTCTGAAAGAGTCAGTGCAGATGTCATAGCCAGGAGGGCAGTAGCCAAGCCCATGGCTACCAGGTATCCAGGAAGTGCATGAGCAGTTCCATGTTCAGTTATCCTGAGGGACTCTGACAGTGTCGTATCATTGGAGACAGGTGCTGTGTCCTGCTTGGGAGCAGCAGGTAATGAGAGACAGCACTGCCTGGGAGAGCTTGGACTTGAAATGCTCATGGTATGAAACATAGGAGAGGGCAGTCGCAGGTGCTGGATAAAGGTAAAGAAAGGAGACTGGTGTCCTGCTGCTGTGTCTGGAATGCTTGCTTTCTCTGGGTGAAATGTGGCACTCAGTCTTCAACAGCTATTAGACCCCGCAGATTTAGAAAACCCAACCCTTAAGAGCAAATGCTGTATGAGAGAGAAAAATCACTTCTGTTTCCTTGGTTACAGAAGAACATGAATAAATTATATGGGAGAAAAAAAACCTCGGTACATTTTGAGTGGTCATTTATGACAACTGGTCCTGTGAGTGTTTGCACTGGGAGGAAGAAGCAAGAGCTCTTTCTCTCTGGAATGGCCCCTGTGTGCAGTGTGAAATGGTGGACAGCTCACCTCCATGGGCTGCCAGGCTGGCTGGGCCGCTGCTGGGGCAGGGAAGGTGAGGGACTCCTGCCACTGTCAGGGGGCTCAGGGAGGGGACTCCATGTCACACCTCAGCTCTAGTCAAGTGAACCCTGTGTATCAGGCTCAAATTTCCATGAGTTAGGTTTTGCAGCCTGATTTAGAGATTACCTAATTTTCTGCTAACTGGGTTTGCAGAGCCTGTGTGAGACTTGGATATTTCCATATGGAACTGTTTTACCAAAATGAGGTGTGAATTTAAAGTTCCCTCTAGGAACATTATTTTCTGGACTACATTATTTTCACAGAAAAATACTTTCTTTGCAATCTAGTTGGTGTCACTTTAGAAATTGTTTGAACGATGCAAGCAAGCTCTTAGTGTAGAATAAGGGATCCTTCTGGATAGCTGTGCCTCTTTAATGATCTGTGTTTATTATGGACATGCACTGGTGACCTTCAATGTGGCAGGATTATGGATGTCTGGGTACCGCATTCGCTTTGGAAGTGGGTCTTGGAATTTGTTAGCTTTGAATTTTTCTAAGCCCCAGTCCTGTCTGCATTCTAAAGGAGCTGATCTCCTACAAACCTGGGTCCGATTTCCTGCTGAATTGCCTTCAGAGGCTTGTGGGCAGAAGCTCTTGGTGATGCTACTTTGCTTGTACAGAATGCTTTTCATCCCAGAAGAGAGTTTACTTCTGTGTACAGTTCCTGCTCTGGAGGCTGGGATAAAGGTCACCCTTTTCAGGTTGGTGATCTCAAGCATGGTATGTGTAGACGATTGCTTTAACATTGTTCATGACTGCATCCCCTGAACAGTCTCGGAGTGTTTGGAGGATTTGCTAAAAGGGATACCTCAGAGGTCCTGCAGTAAGGTTTCTGGCAGGCCCAAGGGCCCCCAGGCAGCAGGAGCAAAGGCTGTGGGAGAGCTCACTTTTCAGTGCATTCTGGATGATGAATGAGGGGTCGCAACTGTTCTGAGAATGGAATCAGCACGGATTCCTTCTACAAACAGAGGCAGTTGTTGAGTGCGATGCCACAGCAAACCCAAGCGTGCTGTCCTACAGCAGTGGCCTCGGGGTCCTCTCCAAGTAAGGCATGGATGAGGAGAGTGGGATGGACTGCAGCGGCCAAAGCCTGTCCTGTGGGGATCCTCTGCCATGTGGCTGAGGAGCTTCTTGGAGCCCTTGGGCAGGCAGTAGAACTCGCATAGCGCTAGGCCAGATGTGGCAGGTTCCAGCGTCAGGGCCAGCTGTTCCTGACCCCGCTGTCTGTGCGGGTCCGGCAGCATCCCTCGCTCACACCGCGCTGTGCTCAGCAGCTGCAGCAAATGGGGCTGCTGGGGCTGGGAGGATCCCTGCCTTCGGTTCTGCCGTTTACAATTCTCAGATAGGAAAAGTTAACACACTTTGGAAAGAGTTTTTTTTTCTTTTTTTCTGGCACTTACAAATTCAGCACGCTTTTGTGCATTCCAAGCAGTCCTGCCCAGATCGACCACCTGTTCCCTAATTCTGGGTATAGGCAGGCTATAGTTCTTTTCCATATGGGCAGTGTAATTCCATTAAGTAGCAATCCAGCACTCTTTTTTTAACATTAAACCTCGAGAGTTAATCATCCATCTGTGTGTAATCATTGATTCCATTAAGCCTTATGGCCTTGTCAGATTATCAAACATTTTAAACAGCACTTTTTTCTTTTTGCCTTACTCGACAGCAAAAGCATTTGTTGGGGGCACGATTCGAGTGAAGTTTTCAAGCCATACCCCAATCTTGGAGACATTTGCATCTCCCAAATCTTCTCCCCGTTCCCAAACACAGAGCTGGCCTGCATGGAGTCCTTTGTGTCACACACTAAGTCATTCAGGTGTTCCTTGACATGCAATACCAAGATGTTTACTTGGTGTTGACAACTCCCCCACTCCCGAAAAACCAATAAAGCAACACAGAATGCAACAAAAACACCCAAACAACCCCCACACATACTTTTTTTCCTGATTATTCAACACTCAGGGCTTACTCACATCGCCTTGAATTTGGGGAAATTACGGTACTTGTGCTGCAGTCAGAACAGCGCCTCAGACTCATGGATGCATCTGACCCTTATTTTTGTAAGAACAGGGCAACCTGTTGTACGACAGCATGTAGAGCTTTTTGTATGAAAACAGAACCAAAAGCTGTTTCTCCCACGCAGGGTTTGAAAAATAAGGACATGATATTCCTGGAATTAACCGTGTTCTCAAGTGATTTCCTAAATGTGACAGTATAACTTTGCATAAGCGTGTAATTACAGCCTGGTTATTGTCCAGAAATTCCTGAAATCAGAGCTCAGTGGGGGGGGGGGTGTTGGATGAAGAGGAAGGGAGATGCTTCAGAGCTGCTTAAAAAATCCCAAGCCAGGAGGGTGGTGAGTCCATCCCAGGTGAGGGGTTAATGGCAGGAGGCACAGCCTTTTCCCTCCAGGCTCTTCCTTTGTTGCATTTTCATTTCCCTTAATTGCATTTAGTGTCACCTCTGACCCAGGAATGCAGTTGCCCCAGCCTAAGCACCTGTGGCTCTGATGGCTGGAAAAGCAGAGAGTTTGTCATCTCCTGCAGCTGAAAAGCCTTCTCAAATCTTTGATAAAAGCTGCTGAAACAGAGTGAAAGGTAATGGTAGAAGTCATGCTGGTAATTCTGGGTCTTGGGCCTGGATTACATTTGTCCTGTGCTTAGGTCAGATAATTTATCCTAAGAAAAGTGCATATTTGAGCTGGATTTTTGATGATACTGTTTAGTCAGAATCTTTTTTAATGAAGAATCTGTGGTGACTGGAGAAGTGAAGAAGTGACCAGAGAAGTGATGAGGTTTTGATTTTGAAATATTCTATGAATTTCGGAATCTGTGAAGTGCTGGCAAAGAATCCAAATACCACGTCTGATTCCAACCAAACCACTGTGGTTACTACTGAACCTGATTTGAAATCCAACAAAAATAGCAGGTCGGGGGGGAGGGGGTGGTTTCTTCGTTCCTTGTTAATTACATTCATTTCTTTTTTTTGGAAAAATATTAGAGTGATAATTAGGCCACACATCATGTGTGGTTGGATAAATACTAGTTACATGTTGAGAAAGGGGGCAGAAAAATGTATCTAATGAAAGGAACTGGTGCCAAATAGTATAGAGATTTGTGTTTGCCTTGGATAAATGCTGTGCATTCACCTCGGCTGAAGGAAGATGTCGTATGGAGCGCTCCGTGCCCACGCAGCTCTGACAGAGGCTGGGGACTGTCCCACTGGCAAACAGGTCAGCATCTCGGCTCTGGGAAGCACAAAGGCTGTTCTGCGAGCAGTATCTTTGGGAATGTTTGAGTAGAGGTGTCAATTCCTGTACTTCGTACACAACATAGGTCTGCTGTTCTCAGCTGTGGGCTGCGGCCAGCCCTCGTGGGACACAAGGCCACCGGAGTTGGATCAGGGCTGACTTAGGAACACACAGGAATACACGGGACGAAAGCCTGGTGTTGCTGCCGTAACCTGTGTGGTTTTGGTGGGGCTTTGGTGTGCTCTGGAGGTTGTGTCCAGCCTGGCTTCCAAGGCCACCAATGGCAACACTGCAGTTGGCATGAAGGAAATCACTGAGCTGTGTGTGCAGGTGTCTGGAAACTCAGCGTATTGTCAATTCTGCGTGGAATCTCTTGTGCATGTGCATCACTGAACTGGAGCAACATGAGGCAATGCCTGGCAGGATGAAATGAGGGACGTTGGGGTGTGCCAGCCAGTTCCATGAAGTTCAATATGGTGACTTCTGACCTAGTGGGAAACTTGATTCTTTGGCTTCATGGATAACTGAGGCAGCAGCTTGATACATTCTAAGTCCGAAATTCTAAAAATGAGGAGGTGTTGTATGCTGCAGTTAAGAAAATTGATAATTACATCAGTGAGCTGTCTGGCTGAGGGATTTGCTAAAAATGTATTGAGCCCTCAATTTCAAAATTGCTGATATTTTTCCCTCTGAATTTGAAAAGTACAAGAGAGGAAGCAAGTTGATTTGCTGTCTGTGTCCTTGCATGTCTGTTGAGCAGACAGAAGGTACCTGAAAGGAATTTTTAGTGGGTTTTCCATTGCTTTGAGTCATGCCATAAATGTTAGGTTATAAAGTAAATGCCGTGCACAGCACATGTGTGGTAGGAAAAGCTGTCCAGCTTGTTTACACCCAAAATCTGCACTGAGCCCTTCCCTATCTGTTGTAGATCTAGGGTTTCCTCATGCCAGCTCGAGTGAGGGTGGAGCCACCCAGTCCTGTTTGGAGCAATTAGAAAAGTTGCCTTTCTCCAATCAAAGAGAGGTATTAGTGAAATGAATGGGAGTAATTAAATCTAATTTAGTCATGTAAATGAGTTTAATTAAAAGAAATCTACCCTTTAATAACTTGAGGGGGAAAGGCGCTCCACACGGAGTTTGGAGTTTGGTTAAGCTAACAAGACACAATAGCTGAGCAGATGAGCCCATGCTGTTGTCACCTGCCATGTGCCCAGAGGGCTCAGGGGGCCAAGGCCTTGGGGTGGGCACCCTGGAAGTGACAGATCTTCCTGTGGCCTTGGAGTCCCACCTACTGGCATTTGTCCTGCTTGAGGAATTTGGGGAGAAAATCCTCCAATGATTTTGGGTAAGAATTGGCATGGGAGTTGACGTGTATGGCATTTTGGCAAAAGAACCCTTGAGCTGTTTAGCTGCTCCCCTGTGTTGCATCCTCCAAGACTTTTCTGTGTGAAACTGTGTTAATTCCTGAAGTATCTAATCACTGGCAATAAGCTTTTTCAGCTTATCCATGAGTCCAAAATGTAGAGAAGCAGTGTGGGGAATGGTGCCAGGGGAGCTCCCAGTTTTCCAGGAGTAGATGTCTGAGCCACGTGGCTCCATCCTGAAAGCCTGACCTCATTTTTCCATCACTTGGAGGGTGCTGCTGCCAAGGGGTGTCATTTGAGGCCCTTCCTGACAGGGGAGTCTTGTGTGTACCTGGGGCTTCCTGACAGGGGAGTCGTGTGTGTACCTGGGGTGTTCTGGGGCAGGACAGTGGCACAGAGATGAGGATGGCCATGGGAGGAAAGAGTTCTGCTCCCAGCAAACTATCATCTTCCTCCTTAGAGAGCAGCTGTCCATCGCCTACAAGTTGTTCATGAGTGTATCACTTGGAGCTTTGACCTTTATTCCATGTGGTGAATTGGAAGTAATTTTATTTGCTGTGCAGCACTGCCTGCAGGACTGCAGAGGAGTTGTTTGTCCCTCTCAGTAGAGCAACGGGACTGACAAAGAGGGCTGAGGCCTTGTGCTTTCCACCTGGGAAATGCCAAGGTGTGTCAGAGCATTGGGGAGGGCTAGGGGTGATAAGCACCAGACAAATGCCGTATACTAAGTGCAATGGGGGCTGCTCAGAAGGCGGGTGGCGCTCTTCTCCCATCTGGGATTCCCGAGTATTACAGAGTGCGTGTAGAGTGGCAGCCCAGAGTCTCCCAGCTTTGGGAGCTCGGCCTCTCGGCTGGCCAGGACATAGCAGCCTGGCACATCCACTTCCTCTGGAAACAAATAATTCTGGTGAATCATTCCTTCAGAGTCACCGGTGCTGTCCCTGTGTGTCGGCAGGAATTGTGATTAAAAGCCCAGAGGCAAGTCAGAAAAATGAATCCAAACAGCAGCTGAATGGAGCTGAGCAGAGGTAGGGAAGAGGGGCAGGGGCCGGTTCCAGCTCCCTGCCCATAGCTGGTCCCAGTCACTAAGATTCACTAAGATTGTTAAAATTATCTGGTTTTATTTTCTTGCCCTGTCCAAAGCACGACGTGCACTGCACGGAGCTGTCTGTGCCAGGGCATGCCACTGACTGGGTCAAGTGTTCCTCAGGGATGTGGGCAGGTGTGCTGGAATGGCTTCATCAAACAGGCTCCTCGGAAAAACCATGAGAGCTGCGGGTCCCATCGGCATAGCTGGGGAGTTCTTCCATTCCAGAGGCTTGTACATTTGTGTGTTTATTTTTCTGACTTAATTTACACCAGCTGGGACATGTTTGACCATTAGTTTCTGTCACCCCTTGCCTGTTGAGGAACCCTGGCTAAATGATGTTCTTGTGGATTTATGCAGAACACTTACCTTGTGGTTAACGCCACCACTTTAGCCTGGAAATGTGCGCTGTGTGGAGGAATTTTATGTGTAGATCAGTTGCGTAGCTAAAAATAATTTCAGTAAGTCCAACTGTATGTATCCAGACCCAACTATAGCCATTAAGTGATTTTTTAATTTCTATTTTTCCTTTGAATATAGCTTTTTTACAACAGTCGGTAACTGCAGCATCCTATCGTATGTTTTCTCTTTCATGGTCTTTTGATTTTCTGAAACTAATCTCATAAAACACTCCATTTCTTCTTCAATAATAGTGAACATTCTGTAGCTGGAATTTCAAGTGCTGGTTCAGATCAGCATGTACATTTTGATGGGATGAAGCAGCTTCTAAAGAGTTAGCCTGTGATTTTAATAACCAGCACTTGGGTTCAGCTCTGCTCCTGATGCCATCTGCCAAATTTCCTTTCCCTTACAGGCAAGTCCTTGTCCAGGTGGTCACTTCAACCACCTAAATCCCTTTCCAGCCAGCTGAAAAGACTCTCTTTAAGCAGAGAATATTAAATAGATGAAAATCTCAAAGTTTGATTTGGGTTGAGCAAGAGGGGGAGTGGTTGCTATTGGAGGTGCTCACCAGAAAAAAATTACTAAATTTGGATTCCTTCCTTCCTCCTCTTCTCTTTGCCTTGGATCAAAGCAGGTTTCTTAGGAATTGCTGTTTTGAAGAGTAAATTAAATTCAGACAGCTTTGTTAATGATGCCCTGCACTGGTTATTGGCTTTGACTTGGCTGAAATGAAAACTTCTTTTCTCTGCAAATTATTTGCTTCTTCAGGGTTTTGTCCATGCTGGTTCATCAGCACAGCAAAAGCAGTTTGTGCTGTCAGGGCTCCACTGGATTTACTCAGGTTTGCGAGCCTGAAAGAAATGCAGCCAAGCAATCAAAGTAAAATGAGAAGAAAAACTTAGGAACCAAGGTACTGGAATCAGTCAGTTGCTAGTAAGAGTTGTCTGAGGGCTAAGCCGTGGGACTCAGCAGGGTTTTGTAGGCATTATGTTGCATGGTGAGGGTGTTACTGATCTCAGCCTCTTCTGGTGGTTGGATTGGTGCTGGAGATGTAGGGGCTGTGCTCTGCAGCACCCAAGGAGCTGCTGGAATGGGGCTTTGCCAAAAGTACCTGGAAATCGCGTGGAAATGTGCATGGACATTCCTCATGCTTGTGTCCATCTTGAGGGCTTTCGCTCCTTGCCAGGAGGTCAAACCCTTAGCAGTGCAGCCTTGGGCATGCACAGGCTCTCCAGGTGGTGTCTGCTGCACAGCTCAGCACTGCCATTGATGTTGTTTCTTTCAAGTATTCTCCATGATGGGCAGCAGTGCCTGCTGCAGAGCTGCCTGCGGCTGCCCCGGCCTTGCTGCACACTGTAGGTGTGGGAGCTGCCCTGGGATGCTCCAAGAACAGCCACTGCTGAGGATGCAGAGATGAATGGGCACCAGCCTTGGCTGTGCTGGTTCTGAGAGCTGCCTCTTTCCTCCCAGCTGTCAAGTGCTTCTCTCAGGCACCACGACTGTGTAAAGGCAGAGTTTGGATAGTGATGGCAGCAGTCACAGAAGGCTATAAAATGAGACTAAGGCAGGAAATACTATTTCTGTAATTGCGGGGGGGGGGGGGGGGGGGGAGGACAATT
>VZTJ01004298.1:145860-277938 GCA_013397795.1 Orthonyx spaldingii | reverse complement strand
GGGGGAAGGTCAAATTGCTGTTATTTACACCTGCTGTAACAGGGATTAAATCCCATAATGAACTGCACTACTCTGGATTGACACCAGAGAGCAAAATTTATCCTGCTAACTGGGTGTCCCTCAGATTCCATCAGACTGCGCTGGCTGGCTGATGATAGAGGGCTCTGAGCTTTGCTGCTGTTCCTCAGCCTGTTCGTTGGCTGCCGGAGCCCTGCAGGGTCCCTGCTCGGGGCCAGGGCTGTGCAGGGCAGGCTGCAGGCAGCTGGCATGGGCAGGCAGGGGTCCTCCTCTGTGCTCCCAGGACGTGTGGTCACACCCAGAACATCTTTGGGGACGCTGGTGTTTGGAAGTAAACTCTGCTCCCCGCCCTTGCCACTCCCCAAGGAATTGGTGTGCTGGAGTGGGTGATGCATAATTGAGCACGGCTGTATCTGAGTGTGTTCGGGGTGCAAAACATCACTGTCTACGAACAGGGCTTGTGTGTTAATGTGCTTTTCCTTCATGCAGACCTGGTTCCATTAGGAAGGGAGGCATTGTGTAATATAATAGACATGATTAACTTTAATTGCACTTCTTTGTTGGGAAAATAGACATGTAATTAAAAGCCTGACATGCGTTGTACCTTTTTTCTCCAACAATTTACTTGCTGGCATGTCTTCAAGCAGATATTCCGCAAGGCCCTCACCACTTACTTGTGCACGTCTCCACAAGTCCAACTCCTGTCTTTCCGAAACCCCAGTGTCTGATGCCCAGGTTGAACTGCCTAGTTAGCACATCCTGCTGGTCATTCCCGCCTTTCCCTGGAGAAAAAGAGCTGTGGGTCTTAAAATGCTGCTTATGTTGTGGGATAATTTGGGGTATTGATTTACTGGAAAAGGAGATGCTGTTTACCTTCTCACTACTGAGGAACGTGCCTGGTTCTTGCTCAGCGTCTCCCATCCACAAGAGGTGGGGCACGACTCAGGCCAGGCTTCAGTTGTACCAGTTAAATCATAATTCTGCTTTGGCTGGAGTCCAGACCTCTTCTCCAGAGGTGCTTCTGTGTATGCTGAGAAAATCTTTCGGGGTTTCTTAGTAACCTTCTCATTTCCCAGAAAAAAAGGGCAAAGTTCAGAGAGCCGCAGCCAGGCAGTGTTATCCGTGGCTGATTTTATTCCTCTGGCAGAGTCCTTTTCCCTTGGGAATTCCTGTCTCTTTTTCCTGCTCAGGTCCTTAAGACAGCACTGAGTTATTGTACTGAAATGTACCCTGGCTCTGTGCCGTGGGTGAAATGGAGTGACGTGGAGCAATGTGGGTCCCTTTGTCTGGCAGCACAAGGACGTATCTGAAAACCTGAGATGGTGTCACCTACCAAACACCTCTGGGTGGGTACAGAGCACTCCTCAGCCTTACAGGAGCAGATGAGCAAATGCCTAGCATCCGAGCTGTACAGCATAGTTAAACACTTCGGCTGTGGTCCAGGGCTGTGAATATCTGCCAGGGACACCATGCACATGGGGCAAACTCCAGCAGAGATCCTCCAGGAGAGCTTGGGAAATGTGTCGGCCTCTGTGTTCCTTTAGCTGGGCTGCACTGGGGCTCTCAACAGAATTCTCGCTGTCCTGGAAGACACTGTTGCTGTGCTGATGATTTGTGCTCAGCTGTTCCTGGGAAGCCTCTGGGAAGGTGGGGTTTTATGGACCCCTCATTCCATTTGTTCTGTTTATCTCTGCCACACTTTATTTTGTCCATCTTTCCATGGTCTGTGTTGTTTTCTGGTTCTTTTATTGTCATTATTCTAAACTTGAATAGAAGTGAATATCCTCTAAGTTATGAATGTAATCAATTTTGAGTCTTTAATTGTAATTTTTTTTCCATAAAATTCTTTTAATTTAGTCTAATATAATGGCACATCAAGCAGTAATGGGTACATTAAATTGAATCATGATGTTCATATACACATTTTATGACACAATCAAATATCCCAATGCATTAATTCATGTCAATCAGTTAATAAAATCAAATAGGAAACATTTCTCTAGCGCTGTTAACTGCATTTCTCCCATTTGGAGGGTGACAAGATGGTGAGGACCTCTATATCTTGCCTAGTTCATGTTTTCTTGGCTGTGTTGAAGTCGATATATTTACTTACTTGATGAGTACAAAGCATGTCAGTTCTCATGGCTCCCCACCAAAATCCAGTAGTGGGGAGCACAAGCCCCCACGTTTACCTTGTCCTACCCTGGTTCTGTTGGTACAGTCCCGTCCCCAGAGACTCCCCTAAATAAGAAAGGAATATTAGCTGTGAACTTGGGAGATAACTTCTCTTTAAAGATGTCTTCCCTTCTGATGTTGGCCTTCAAGGACAAAGAGCTGCAGTGAGTTTACTGTTGTGAGGAAGGAGAAAAGGAAATTTCCTTCCTTAGTGGTTGGCTTTGGAGCAGTTCTTTGGACTTCTCATCTGCTGCACTTCAAGGGTGGGTGCCAGCCGGACTCCAGAGGGTACTGAACCTGCAGTAGGTCTGTTTCCCTTCTTTGCTTGTAAGCCCAAGTTTGCTTTTCAGTAACAATGTTCTTTTGCCTTGCTAATAGCCTGCTGACAGGTATTTTACCTTCAGTGTACAGTGCTGGATGGAAAATGGACTTTTTTGTGCAGCAGTTACTCAGTGTGCATCAGAAATGGACTGTGACAGAAGCAGTGAGGTATGAACCTTATGGGCTCTCCCCATTCTAGACTGGGGCAGTAGAATGTAGGTGGTAGCAGCTCTTCCTTCTCGTGTAAAGAAAGGAGTCATGTTGATAACCAGCTGAGTAGCTGAATTAATTGTGTTTGGATACCCCAGCTAGTGTTCCAGAACTGACATTCACAGCCCCACACATGGACAGGGTTTGCTAGAGCTGTTTCCTCTATGATGCTGAAGAAGTTTGTTTCTTTGTTTTTTATTTTCCATTGTTTTATACTTACTTGTAGGGCTCCTAGGTATCATGTCTGATCTCAGAGTGAGAGCCATGACATTGCAACTAAAAGTGGGGATTTCTGGTTGGTGGGGAAAGGATCTGACTGTGATTTTATGATTTTATCAAAAATTCAGTCTCTTCATTACGGAGCTTCGAACAAAGGCCTGAGATGTACACAGCAGCTAACCTGAACACTGATAGCTGAGTGTTCACAGGGGGATTTGAGTCTCAGAAGTAAGGGGTGGGATTGTAGGGATATGTTTGTCTCGGTGACATTGGTTGGAGGAAATTTTCTATCAGTTGGCAGTTCATTGCCCTCCAGCTCCTTGTCCCCTCGTAATCCACCATTTGTGTTGGGAAGGAAACGAGGGAAGAAAGCAGTGATGTCTACACCCTGTCAGTCCATGGTGGTTAATGGCAGAGTGTCAGGGCATCTCTCAAACGTGCCAGGCAGAAACTGTGCCAGAGGGCTGGAACAGCTGCTTTGGAGCATGTCCTTGTAACCCCAAAGCTTGTGCCCAGTGTCCGTACCCTCTGTGGAATTAGAACCTGGCCAGGCTCACTGGCAAGGATTTGTGAAGAGGACATTTATTGCTTGCTGCTTGCCTGACTTGTTACTGGAGCCTGGTTCAAGGTGTGCTGAGCTTGGGTTCCTGCTCTTCAGTACCTCTGGTGCTGTTAGTAAGGAGTAACCACTGTGTAAATGCAAATGAGAGTGGAATTGGGTGATGAAAATAAGTAAAGTCCGAGACTTACCAAGGACAGGGAATGTTGAAGGCAGCTGTGATAGTGCAAGGTGTGAAATATCTGTAAGCATACAGCATTTGGACACCCGTTTTTCTGCTGAGTGCGTTGAAATCCTCCGAGCCCTTGTGTTTTGATATCATCTGATATTATGGTTGGTTTGAGAACAATGAGCAATGACAGCGTCATGCATCTGGATCCATGTGAGTGTGTGTGAGCAGGGAAGGGAAGGCCTGGGCTGTGCTGGTGGGCAGCCAGGAGTGAGGGTGTTCTCTGCTGATGGCACCACCACGTGCCTAGCAGTCCCCACAGAGTATTTGCTTTTTTTCCCCTTCCCTCCCCATAACATTATAGGAGAGAAGGATTTTTAGGGATGCTGCTCTACAAAGTAGGTAGAAGCACTAGATTAAGTTAAAGCTCAAACACTGACCCATGACGGTCACCCCGCTCTGTGGTGTGCCTGTTGGGGTGAAGGTGCTTTGAGAGCAGGATAAAATTCCTTCTAAATAAATAGTTTTGACATTTCCTTCCCTGCGTAGTGTCTATGAGGAACAGTACCAGTGGCATCTTGGCAGGGACAGCTCTGTGAGGTGATTCCATGGCCCTGTGGTGTCCCTGGAGTCATGTTAGCTGTGGGAGGGGATCAGCACCTCTGGTTTGTCATCTCAAAAGTGTCCGTAGGCTGATGGCTCAGCACATTTCCCGGGTCCGCTCTGTCTGATGCAGGAGAGGATGTTTAGTCAGCAGAAACAGAGCACAGTTCATGGGCTGTCGGGGTTTTATTCCATGCACCACAGTATTTGTTTGCAGGCTTGTCACAAACTCAACAAATCTGTTGGAGGTGCCTGCTGTCAGAGGGCATTTCAGAACTGTCTGTTTCTGTACAGCTGGAATTGTGCTTCGTGCTCCATGCTACCTCTGTGCTTCAGTGGTGTGGGGGAACCTTTGAGAAGGGCTCAGATACCCTTCGCTAGAGAACCAAACTGGTTGCATTATCAGGAGAGGGAGTTGAAGCCTGGGAGGAAGAGTGGAAGGTTGGAAGGGTCTGAGGGACGGGCCTGGCCTGTGCAGTGCTGGGGCTGGGTGGGATTTTAGAAGAGAATACAGCCAGGAGCAGGCAGTGAAAGCCCTTTGAGCTGAAGCTGCAGCGAGAAATTCAGTTGAGGGAAGGAAGTTCCTTGTTTTATTTGTCCAGGTAACGTTGCAGGTGTGTAAGTGATGTAGAAGAGATGGTCCAAGATGTTGGGTAAACCCTGAGACTGAGCAAAGTCAGGCTGTTCTGAAAGCAGGTGCTCCTGGTGCCTTGGTTGAAAACTCGTGAAGAGGGACCAGGGTTGGAGGCAAGAAACAGAACTGGTTTATAAAAGATCTCTATTCCTCCATCCCCATTGTAACATCCCTGCCTGAGCAGGGTGGAGGCAGGATGGATCCCAGGGGTGCAGGAGGGAGGGATGCAGAAAGGGAACAAGTGTCTGAGTGGGACAGGAGGGCTGGGAGGTCCCTGCTCTCAAAGTCTCTTTCCAGAGCACAGACAGATGCCGCTGGGTTTGTGCTGTGTGTGTTTTGGAGTCCAATTCCCAGCCAAGACTCCCCTCGGCAATGGAGCAGAGGGTTGTGGAGGCAGGAATAGCAATCCTCCCCCATCTATGGAGCGGATAAACAGCTGCCATGGGGGCTGGGCAGAGCTTTTTGCCTCAGGCTCGGACCCGTCAGGCATTTTGTGGGAGCATGCCAGCATCCACATTTGACAAGGCAGTGGGTTGAGGTGCTTTCCCTTCCTGGCTGTCCCTCCCCACTGCCCCTGGACTTAAAATATTTAAGGAGCTGCATTGCCCTCTCTGGGAGGGATGAAAAGGCAGAGATGCGTTTGTTGGTGGTGGCCGTGCCAGGAACCAGACGTGGTTCTGCAGGCCCATCCCCTCACGTTCCAGCGGCTCCATTTGGGGCTCCAAGTCTGACCACAGCCCCACGGCAGCTGGAGTGGCTGGGAGCAGAGCACAGCAGTGCACCTCTGGCTCTGACAGCCCTGTTAGCCCTTTTCCAGGTGTCCAAGGGAGCCTGGCTGTGACAGGTCCGTCACTCTGTCTCTAGGTGTGCAAGGGGAGCCCTTGTAAAGGAAAACCTTGCCCTAGATAAAAAGTGCTTCAAAAAGCACATCCATTTCTGCCTCTAACTCAAATTCACAGCCTATGGGGTGGCTGCAGCAGGAGAATGGGCCCATCTTCTCTCCCTGTCTCCTGTGGTCTCTAAGAGCAACTTTTCCTTCCTCCTGCTTTCACCTCTGTCAGTGGGGATTGTGAGTAGGCACCAGACAAAGCTTTGGTGACTCCGGCTTTGGGAGCCAAGGACCAGAACACTCCTTCTCCTGTTGTCTACCTCAGCGTATTGCAGAGGCTTTGAACTGATGGAAAAAGAATATTGTGATTAACAGGTGTTTACTGTGTGCCATCTTTTCTACCTTCCCACTCACCTTGAGATCATGAAGGCCAAACTGCAAAGGTTTCAGAGACAATCCCTTCTTTCTTTCTTGGCATGGCATTATGGCTGTCGTTCATGCAGTGGTAGATAAGCTTAGTATCAAGGTTATAAGATCAGTGAGGCACAACCTCCAGGGCCATTATTCCTCTGTAGACTGATGCTGAGGTTCCTCTTGTCTCAGCTCAAACCTAAACTTATTGGCATGATTAGTACATGTTCATTATTGTTATTAAAGTCTGTGGGTAACCTGGAAAGAAGCTAACTCAAGGCACGGTAAAGGCACTCTGGATCTAGATCTTCTGTGTTTGCATTGAAATGCCTTTAGGACAACACCAGTTATTTTCTAAGCAGCATCTCTGAAAATAGTTGAGGAAAAAATTGAAATTATCTGCCCTTAAAAGGAAGAGGTGAGGTGAAGAGTTCCAGCCTAACTGTACTGGCTTCTGTAGAGTCTTTCCATTCTGTCTCTGGATTCCCGTGAGAGCAGGATGCCTTGGCACCAAAGTTAGGGAGTGTTTCCCGTACAGTATTCATTATGGTGTGTGTGTGTGTGTAACGCTGAGGAAGGAGGGGCATCTCCAAAGACATCGCTAATGAAAATATTCATTCTAAGTGAGAGAAAGGGTTCTAATCAGTCTGCCTCATTTTAGGTTATTCATGTAATTGAAAACACAGTCTACCTAAATCATGCAAATTATATGCAGGGTGAGGATTTTTTTCTGCTATCATAATGATAATCTAAATAAAATGTGGGTTGTAAGTGGAGTTGTGAAAGACTGGATCTGAGATTAATATGAAATGCAGAGATTAAAAAAAGATATGCGTAGTGTAGAGCTGCAACTCTGCTTTTATGACATTTGAAACCCTGATTTATGACCATTGTAACCAGGTTTTTAACTGTATGGAAAATGGAATGAGGTTAAACTTCTTCCTATTAGCATTAGAGTTACAATCACAACACATTACAAAGGACTAATAAATGTTACTTTTTGAGTAATGAAATTGCCATCAAGGCCCTGTTAAGTGGAATGAGATTGTAATTGGAGTTGGGCTGTGCAGGGATGGGCAGAGGCTGCCAGAGCCCCCACAGCCTCCCAGACACCATGGGCACTCCTGGCTCCAGTCTCTACCTACGGAGTGCTCCCATAACACCTGAGAACACCCAGATCTGCCGCTGAGTCCCACGGAGCCAGAGCAGCCTGGAATCATTTTTCCAAGTTGTCTAGGATCTTTTGGGAAGTGAATATGGACTGTGTGTCAAGAGGCCCAGGACAGAGCTTAGAAATGTGTCTGTGTGATAGGCAGAAAATGTGGGTTGTCACCACGTTGGGTTGGATTTCAGATTTTATTCCTGTAGGGAAAGGAGCTGAATTGTCAAAGTCAGAGTGGGGATCAGGTGTCCTGCAGCGACTGGAAGTCCCCTAAAATACCTACAGCTTAAGCAGAAATAGCTCCCTGTCCATTCCTGAGAAGCTCCAGCACAAGGCAGCATCACAGTGAGCTCCCTGCACTTCACCACTGTGTCCCGTAGCTGGAGCTGTGAGGGACGCAGGAGGTATCCAGGAGCTCAGGGAGGGAACACTGCGGGTACCCACAGCGCCTGTAATTCCATCACAGCCTCGGGAAGGAAAACGTTCACAAGTATCCATGTAAGAGGATCCGTTCTGTGGCTGTTCAGGGACACAGGTATCAATTCCCATGCATGTCCGTGCATGGGAAGTGATCTGAAATGCTGGAGAGTGCAAAGGGACCTTTGTCCTGGGAACAGTGGAGACCTGGCACTGTCTGACAACTGAGTCCCATTTGGTGAAGGTCTTAGTTACTGTCCCTTCCCTCATCCTGAGCAGAGCTCTGGCCCAATCTGTGCTGGGTGTTGCCGAGGTGAGAGGGGACAAGGAAAGGCTGGTTGTGTTCTGGTATAAGTCATCCCTGGATTTTTTCCTGATTTCCCATGGCTGGATGTATGGCAATCAGACCATTAGATGGTGGTGGCCTGTTGTGTTCAGCCAGCACTTGAGCAGGTGAAAAATAAATTAGATGTCAATTACAATTTTCAGAGGTAGTTACATGAATTCTGATAAATGTTCTCAGTCTTTGTTCCGGGCTGCCCCAGAGTGGGTGCACAGCTTGGCACAGGACAGGGATGACTAAGCTTGGAAAAGGGCACTGCGGAGCTGTGGCCAGCAGAGCCAGCGTCCCCTGGGGATTGCAGGGAGCCTGACTGCAGTGGGCATGGGCAGCCAAGTAACCTAGGGGTGTGACAGGCAGAGGGTGAACTGTTGTGATCACAAACTATACAGTCACTGCTCTCAGGCCTATTAGCAGCATGTTGTGCCTGGACTGTCATCTTGCCCTTTCCCATGGGCCCTGGTCACTGCCCCTTGACAGTGCTTTCCATCCAGGCAAGCACAAACCACCCCCAGCTCCAGCACAAACCCACTGCCATGGTAATGCAGCAAGTTCCCAGTTCCTTGGGAAGATGCGGATTTTTGTCTCGTGTGCTTGAAAGGGACTGAGCTCAAACAAGGGCACCGACAAACTTTATGGGAAGCATCAGATGGAATTTAGTAGTCCAGACCACTGAGATTGCAGCATGTGAAATACAGACTTAATGAGAATGACGTACTTAGCTGGAGGAAAAGGGAAATACACTGGTAAATAAGGAGTTTAAGGCCCTGAAAACTTGTCTGCCCTTGCTGGCAGCTGTGCTGGTACGGTGGAGGATGCTGTCCGATTTTTCTAATTGAGATTCATCCTATCTGCAGCTGAGGTTTAGGACATGATCAAGGATATTCCAAATTCATTTCTTCAGGAGCGTTTCTTTGTGTGCACCAGATACTGCTCTTCGGACTGATGTCCCTGTTATGGAGGGAGGCTGGTGGCTGCTTCCACATGGCTTCTCTTCTTTTAAAAACATTTGCACTTCAAGGTGTTTGAAGGCTATGCATAAAATGCAGTCCAAATTATCTTCACATACAGATCAGCCTGCATTGATATCAGTGCTGCTGGTCCAGCCTGCTTGGCACTGCATCCTCACAGTGGAGCAACAGCTTAGCTCACAGAAAAGCTTTGCCCCCAAGACTTGACTGTATTCCTAAGTCTTTCCTCCAGGAGCCCTGTGGGGAGGAGGGGTGTCACACTGCACTGGGTGGCCAGCCAGGCCTGGCAAAAGGCCATGGGAGCATATGGGGAACGAAGAGCAGCATGTAGCATCCTCAGCTGCTTAGAGGTGTTTTCAGGAAAATAAACATCTAACCCTGAGTTAGAGGGAGGAGCAGCACATCGCTCTCCCTGTGTTACATGTCGCAATGTTTTCACTGTCCCCCGTTTAACAACAACATCTCTAAATTTCATCTCAGCTTGGCTCCCTTTGGTTCCCATACTGCCTCCCATTATGGTTGGAAGAGCTGAATTGAATTCTAGTGCAAGGAATTACTCCTGCCATGGAGGGTGGACTTCATCCTGCAGTTCCTCCTTGCTGCATGGCCTCCTGTCCCATGTCACCCTCAGCTGTAATGTCATGCTGCTGGCATTTGTGGATGCATCTGAGGGTCACAGACCTGGGGCACTCTGGCTCCCTCAAAGGCAGAGGGCATTGAGCTTCTGTCCCTCCTGAATTTTTTTCCCAGATATTGGTGTCCCTGAGGGTTGTGTAACACTCGTCAGAACTGAACTTCTGATTTGTTAGAATAGAAGGAAGTGGTTTAATCCACTGCTGCTGTTCGGTGCTCATCTCTGTGTCCGTTCCCTGGGTTTTTCTGAATGAATGTCTTGTACAGGCATGTCAGAAATGAGCATTTTGTGGGTAATCATTTTGATATCTCCATCAGAGTATTGGTACCCTGTTTCCATTCCTGTGGCCAGCCCCTAAATGGTGGTTTGTTTGGTTTTTTCAGAAATGTCATTAGTTTACTTTCCAGTTGCCCTTCTAGATCAGCATCAGGATGCTAAATAAGATCTGACCATACAGAGATTTTTTTTAACCCTTTTGCTCTCTGTTTTCTCCACAAACACAAGTCAGTGCAGTTGGTGCCCTGCGTTCACCTGTAGTTGGCTGTTTTACAGGAAACAAGGCAGGTATTTTACATAAACCAGAGCCTCTTCTCCCTGCCTTTGTGTGTTACAGAACAAATAATCCACATGCCTGACAAAATTCTGCTCCTGTTTAGTTGCAAACACAGTCACTTCCTGTCCAGAACCTGGTGGCACCGAGGGTCAAAAGGAGATGGTTCCCTGTATCGGTACTTCCCTGAGCAGATGCAGAAGTGAATGTCTGAACCAGTTGCCCCTTCTCCCTGTAGCCCAGACTCACCCTGGCAGTGCAGGCTGGCCAGGACGGTGTGGCACTCACTGTGCACAGGCAGGAGGAGCAGGCTTTGTTTGCTCCAGGGCTTCTCCTGGGCTTCTCGTGGCTCTCTCCATGGCATGCTCAGTGCCTCCCCGGCTCTGCTGCCACTGCCGCTCTTGCTGGAGGTCACTGCTGGCCACTGAGCCCAGCTCTTTGTCACTTCCAGTCTCCAGGCAGAGCCTGATGTGCTGCTCACAAGGAGCAGTCTCTTCCAACAGCCAAGCTCTGCGTGCTGCTGCCTTTGGACAGGTGATTGATTCCTCTGTAATACTCTTAAATGGGAGCTGTATTGGGATCCAGGGCCGTCTCCGGATCAGAGAGACAAGGTCTTTAGCAGTAATTGGGCCACCCTGTGTCAGGTGAACTGCCTTGCTTATGGGCCAAATGAAGATGTCACTTGGTGTCACTGTTGGAGGGGATGAGCACAGCCGTGAGAGCATCACTGGTTTGTGGCACAGGTTCCGGCCCTGCGCCTGGGAGAGCAGATCGTGCCAGCACTGCTGAAATCATCGCTTGTGACACTGCTGGTCACAGATCATCAGGACTCACAGGCAGCAACACAGGCATTTTTTTGTCGTGTGTTAAAATCCAGCTGTGCTCTGTAAGGTGCGGGAACTCCCAGCTCCGGCGGCTCTCCCTGTGGAGGAGCACGGCAGGTACTCTGGTGGCAGCCTCGGCCTGGCTCTTGCACGGCCGCGCTGCAGTCTAATGTACAGCAGCTTTTTAATGGTACTTATCGTTTTAATAAGTGTTCCACTAAGTGACAAGTGACAACAAGAGGATGCTGTGAGGTGGAGGCAGTGCTGACACGGGGAGATGTGCTGGTTTTTGGGAGCAGTGTCTCTGCAGAATTTTGGGGTTGGGTTTGCACAAGGACATGTCCCTGCAGCCCTGTGCTGCAGCCCTGCTGGACATGCTGCCATAGAAACCTTCCCAGATGTCTGCATTCAAGACACGGCTGTCGCCCTGGCTGGCTGAATTTGGGTGTATCTGCGTGTACATGAGTGTAGTTATCTCTACAAGTATGCAGAGTGACGTGAATCTATTATATGATCTCATATACCAGTCTGGAAGAATAAACTTTTCTGGTTTCTCTGGTGGGTGCTGCTGGTCACTGTAGAACCTTACTCCAGTCAGTCATGGCTGAAATTCTGGGACTGAGGAATTTTGTTCCCTCTGAGCCCAGCATAGTCCCAAAATCCTGCTTTATCTTTCTTTTCTGGAAGTCTTCAGTCCCAGAACTAAAACACACACCTGACTGATGGAAATTGAGGGCTCTGACTTTGACATGGGCTTCGGTGTGATGATGAACCCAAAGCAGACCTGTGTGGTTTTAGTGGTTTCTTAGGGCATGATGATAACTATTTGTACAAAGGCTTTAAAAATAATTTGTGGTTAGGTCCCAGGAGCTGTCTGCTTCTGGTTTGTCCAGTGAAAAAATAAATCCTCTTGGTTTCAACTTGCCAGGATTGTGCTCAGTGATCCCCACCTGCTCCTGCTCTGCCCCTCTTCCTTGTAGTTTGCCCACTACTTCATCCCCATATCCTTTATTATCCACACTGCCCTCTCTTCTCTGGATCCATCCAGCAGCGTCTCCCAGGGTTTGCGTGCCGCACATGCTGCACATGCTCAGATGGATGCTGGAGCTGTTTACTTCTGTTATTCCTTTGCCAGTTGTGGTGATTTATTCAGCTCCTCTCACGGCTGACAGGCCAAGCCTCTGTCGGTTCAGGGGTGGGATATGGATGGTGCAAATGGCACTAATGAGGGAAAGTCCTCATAAGCTGAAGCTCTAATGCTCTCTGGTCACTTGTTCCTTGGACTGTAGGCAAGGCCTGTAAATGAAATACACCTTGGAGCCAGGTTCTGCCTTGCCATGGCCGGCATTCCAAGTGCTTCCCTCTGAGGCAGGCAGCAGACTTCTAGTGAGCACACGTGCTACTCTGGGCGTTCCTGGCACCCTCCCTGGGCCCTGGCTGCCCTTCCCAGCGGCAGCAGGCTCTGGAGCACTCGAGTAATCCTCTTGAGCTGACAGACACCTGATCAGCGGGTCCAGGGGGTTTTTATGCAGGCTTATATCGGATGAAATCTCCCAGTTTTACTTTAATTGCTGTTGGCAACATGTGGTCTCTGATAAAAAACATATTTTCTGTCGAGATTGCATTCATCAGTTGGGCTAATTTTTCCTGGCCCTCCACCCATCAGAGTTTCTTTGGAAAGAGAAACAGCAGCTTGTGGGTTAGCGAATGCCAGGCAACTGAACAAAATGAGAGAGAGAGGGGGGGGGAAAAGCAGCTCTGTGCCTGCTGCATAGTGTTTGCACAGAAAGCCCTGGAAGAGTTCCTGTTCCCCAGAGCCCTGCTGATCTGGTGCACACTCGGGTGGTGGGATAAGGGAGCGTGTGGCCCGTGGGCCCCGTGGCCAGCGTGGACCCGCGCTCAGAGCCCGGGAGGCCCGTCGGGAGCCGCTGCGCAGACAGCTTGTGCGCCTGACGCGCTGCCAGCACCAGAAGCTCGCCGGGTATTTCTGTCTTGGCAGATGCACGTTCTGTTGTAAAGGTCTGTTCAGCTCGTGCCTGCCTCATTCCCAGGTAATGCTCAGCACAGGTGTGCAGCAGGATTTTCATAGCTTGTACTTTGGGGCTTTTCCTTGACACCAGGAAAAAAAAGGGGAGCTGGTGTATGATGCAACTCCAGGTGGATTGCTGTCAGGATGTGGTTTCCCAGATGCGCTGATCCTAGCTCTCCATGCTGGCAGCTCCCAGGGTCTTGTGGGAATGCTGTGGGTGACCCTGTGTCTGCATGTGATCAAAAAATAAGACAAGAGGAAGAATGTTTGGTGGGCAGGCACCCTGTCACTTGCTGAGAATTGCGGTGTTGGCTTAAACCACTCCCTGGGTTCTTGGAAACTCATGCCAGAGGTAGCAGAAGCAGGGGGAAAAAAAGCAGTTCCAAAAAATGGATTAGCATTAGTTTTGAAGAGAAGCTGAAATGTTTGCAGGGTTTGCATGCTGGTCTCCATATGTCTCTTTTCAATTGCATGTGCTGGAAGAAAAAATGGCAACGTGTAAAGGGATTTATTAAAATGGAGAAAGGGAAGCGCCATGTGCTCCAAGGCTGCGGGAGAGAGCAGGGACCACCCAACCCTTCCCTCTGAGGAAAAGGCATGTCATTCCAAAGTCCCTAACTTGAGAGTAATGGCTATTGCTTTCATGTGAAGCAGCTTTCCTGTGCTTTCCCCTGCCCGAGGAATGGAGGAGCAGAGTATCGTAGCTGTCTGCTCTCCAGCCCAACACACTGCCCAGACTGTTCAGCGAGGAGCTGGGAGACAAATAGCAGCCTGCTCCCTTCGAGGGACGGCTCCCACAGTTCTGCCTGCCTGTTTTTCCAGTGCTTTTCATTCCTAGATGCAGACTGACTCAGCCTTGTGCTAATAAAAGCCCCTTTCTGCCCAAATGCAGGCTTCCATCGTGTGCAGGGGATGGCAGCGCTCCCGCTGACTCCGAGGAGGGCAGGCCTGGGCCATCTGTCCCTGCCACTCCCGGAGCCACGCACACACCACATCCCGCATATCCCTCCCACAAACCAGAGCCGCTCTGTACAGCAGTGCCTGTGTTTCCTGAATGGATTTATAATCCATCCAATACGGTACATTCGGAATGTGTTACAAAAAGGACAGATTTACAGGAGACAATCTGCCTTCATGATGATTGCATATTGTGGCATTTCTAGTCCATATGGATCAGTAAGACTTGGATAGCAGGCGTTTGACCTTCAAAATCATGCAAATGTGAAACCAGACTTCCATTTTTTACAGCTGGGAAAGTCACAGTGTGGCTTCTTCATCTGATTTGGGAGGCATTGATTAAAATACAGTTTGACTTCAGAAATTACTGAGATTTTCATACTGCCTTTTTGCAAAGCCGTGGCTCCAGATCTTTCTCCTTCCTCACCCCTCCTGGCTAAGCTTGACTCATTAACGCCTGTGACTCAATTGATCATTTCAGAGAGAAGTTGCTAATTTAGAGCCACAGGCTAACTATAAACAAGACTTTAAACCTTTTTGCTCCCGCCATAGTTAATCTGTGATAATAACTCCTGAGAGCCTCTGAAAAGGTCTGAGTGTGGCTTTCTGTCAGCAGCATTAGGGAACTGTATGGTTTCTCACTGAGAAACCTTGGCTGTGCCAGATCCAATCACGGTGTTGGGAGCAGCATTAACCTCCTGATTTGCAGGAGAGCTCCCTGGGTTGCAGGGAGGTTCTGCTGGGGCTTGAGGGTGGTTTGGTCTGGGCTTGCAGCGCTTGTGTTGCCTTCGTGGTTTGCTGGGCTGGGCTGGGAAGGAAGGGCTCTTGGCTGTGCCCAGTTTATGCCCCATGTGCCCAGCCTGCACAGTGGTGCTGTGTTTGCCTGCTTTCACGACCCCTGCACCTGGCAGCCTTGTGTCACTGGTGGTGTATCCTCACAAGAAATCCTACCCAAACTCCTTCATTGGAATCATTAGGTTTGCCCAGTTCCTCCTTTGTCAAGTTAAAAAACCCAAACCCAAGACAGCTTATCTTTCACAGTATTTTGGCTAGAGCCTGAAGATACAATTTACTTGTACCAGATGCTTCCACAGAGCTGTCTCGTGCATTCCAGAAGGAACGTGTTCAGGCTGAGATGAGGAGAATCTATCCTGAGACAGGGCAAAGGGAGAACCAGGGATGCCCAAAACATGTGTGGCTTTAGCTTGTCTATTTTCCAGTGATTCTGTGGGTTTGGATTGGTAATTCTGTGAGTTTCCTTATTTGATGTTTTATTTTTCCAGTTCCACCCTAGTCTTGATGCATCTACAGAACTTTATGCCAGCTATATACACTTCACACCCTTGTACAGGGACAGCCATGGCAGGGCTGATTCTGCAACCAAGGAGAGAGTGTGTCCAAGGATAGGGAAAGAGGGAAAGGTTTTATGTGGTCTAGTGTAGTGTTTTTTAAAAACAATTTTCTGTTTCCTCAGTTTTAAAATTAACTCATGGACAGAAGTTTCTGAAGTTTCAGTAATTTAGTGGCCATATGCCACAGAACTGTTTCCTGCTGTGAAATCTGTCATGGACAAAGAATTGAAAACAGAAGGAAAACCTACACTAATATCACCAGCTCTGTGGGAAAGAAAGAAGCAATCTTAGGCTCTGGACACTGGCAGTCCAAAGCAGTAATTAAGGGCCAGTGTCTGCCCTTATCAGTAAAGGAGCACTTGAAGGAAATGTCTTTTCCCAGCAGAAGCAGAGGGTCCAGATAGTGCTGTCAGCTGGGTGTTCCCCACAAACTGAACCACTGTCATTCAGGGTACACTCTGCAGTATAGGCAGCAGTACCCAAGGCACGTGTACGTCCCTGGCCTGACCAGGCCTGGATGTCTGAGCTGCTCCTTGAGATCCCGTGACACAGTCTTGGCCAATTAAAAGGAAGAGATTCCCCCGAGACTGTGCAGACTTTATCCCAATGCTCATTTACGTGGATTTACCTTGCTTTGTTTCCTTAACAACAGACTTGCTTTTCCTTTGGGTCCAAATAACTCTGACAGAATTAAAAAATAGTAGTTTGGAGAAGGTTGGCGTTGCTGGGTTTTCTTTTTTTTTTCTTTCTGTAAAATCCCTTTTTCAGAAGAATCGACCAGGGGTATGACTGGACAAAAAATAGAAAATGATAGGATCATTTTCCTCTGCATTTTCTTAGTTCTGTCACGTTTTGAGTGGCACAATCTATTTTTTGTCATGGATTGAAGCAAATGGTTGTTTTTTCCTTAGTTCTGCCTGTGAGCTGGCAAGTGCCACCATGCAGTGCTCTCTACTCCTGCCTCCAGGGCTCTGGTCTGGTACTGCCAGGAGGGACCGGTTTGCCTGGCACCAGAGCCTGGGAAGCCTTTGCCCAGCTCATCAGCACCAGCCCCGGGCAGAACAGGGAGCTGGCAGCTCCTGGTTCTCTGCACTGAGCTGCAAATGGGGGATAAAACCACGGGTAGGGAGCTGGCGTAGGCCCCCTGTGCCCCTGCAGAGGGGCAACTGGGCAGGGAGTGTGTGTCTTCCCATTCCTGCAGCACAGACACATGGGTTGCATGTTCAGCTGGTCTTTGTGAGACGGCAAGTAAATCAGGGGTTTTACAGGGAATATTCCATCCTCAGCCACACTCGTGGTGTCTGTTGTTATCAGCTACTGCTGGTTGGTAAAGCAGCAGACCTTAAAGATAATGATATTTGCTGGAACGTGTTTGTCAGGCAGCCAGCTTTCCTCTTACATCGGCTTTTATTCTCCCTAAAGCACTACTTGTGCTTAACTGCTACTGCTCCTGCTCTCCCAGAGCTGTTCCAGTTCCCGCAGCCCCTACGTCTGGGTCAGCATGACGAACCTGGGCAGGGCTGCAGGAGGCCTGCAAACAGTCTTTCAAAAAGCTGAGGTGAAGTGGACACGCCAAGTGCTGTGTCTCTTAGTCATAGGTGTTGTCGGTTCCCGTATTTATTCAATACACAGGTATCAGCTTTTAGGGGAAGAACTGTTTGGATACCAGATGGAATTTACTGAAACCCTGCAAGCAGAAACTTCTATTTATTCTCCCGCTGCAACTGCCTCTTACACACACACAGATTCAACTGTTTTGGGACTCTCAGCAGGGAGTGGGTCAGTTGCCGCCATTTTGGAGCAGGCCATGGGTTTGGACACTGAGGGAGAGGAGACGTGGGAAGAGGATGTGAAGATGTCAGTGGTGGAACAGGGTGGAGTGTGATGTAGATCTCAAGCTTCAAACAGTGACAGATTCTATAAACTGAGCACCTCCGAAATATTGAGCAGAATCAGGTAGGTTTCTTGTTTCTTACCACACCAGACTGGCTGCCTGTCCCCTTTTCCAGGGCACACATATCACACTTCTTAAGCTGTCCTGTATATCTGTTGTCAGGAGAGCTGCTCTCTGTTAGGGCAGCAGTGAGATCTGATCTAGCTCTTCAACTAGAATTTTGGCTTTTGTTTCCTCTGAAAACCTGCCCTGTCTCTCCCAGATCTCCTCAGGTATCCAAGCATTCTAGTAAGTACAGTGGAAAAGGGATTTTTTGAAAAGAGTTCCCTAGGCTGTGATTCTCTGAAGGAGTGTTGTTGTCACTGTTTTCCACACTGGTGCCAGCACACATCCAGTTGGCATTCCTAACACTGCTGGGGAACTTTTAGAGGCAGGTATGGTCTTGGGGACAGAAACTGAGCTGCTGCTGTGGATAGAGATTAACCTTTGGGTTAGTGTAGTGTCTGTACCATACTGCAGGTAAAAAACCAGTAGCTTTCTTCAATGCTTAACTCCCTTCTGCTGGGCAAAATCTACCTTGGCAGATTCTGACTTCTTCTGGCTTCACAAGTGCATGTGTACATTTTGGGTGGTTGAGTTTCCATGGAAATTCAGTGCACCCATCAGGTTCTGAAATGGCTGCACGTGCAATCTGGATGTAAGAACAATTGTTATCTCGTCTTTTTTTTTTTTTTTTTTTATGCCACCTTTTGATAGAATTGGCCTGTTCTCTTTGTAAGAAGTCCTTAATTGTGTATTTACGTGACAGATCATAACAGCTTCGAAGCAACCATTATTGTCTGCTGTGTCACTCGTAATAGACTTCCATGAGGAATATTTCCCTGTTTCAGGTTGATGTTTGTGCATCTGAAAGTGAAGGGACTGGGGCTCTCAGTATAGGCAAGAACACCGCACCAGAGCCGGGCAGGGAACGGCTTCACCTCCTCTCCCTGGCTGTGGGGAGCTGTTGTGCATGCAGAGGGATTGTCTTGAACTTGCCCCTGCTGCTGGATTGGGTTTGGGATGGTCTGGGCTGTTCTGCTGGAGCCTGGGCAGGGCCAGGGCTATGTCACTGTGAGTTAAAGCCCGTCCTGCAAGGCCCCCCTTCCCAGGCCTCGTTCCCTGTTCTCCTGCCTATTACCTCCTAAGCGTTGTAATAACTTGGGTAAACTGCCGGGACAACAATGCTGTCTGGAGATCCTGCATCTGCCTGCCTTAATCAGCTTCCTCCCTTGAACAGGAATTTAAATAATGAGTCAATTAATGTTCTCAAATGCCAATGAGATGCAGAAGAGATGAGTGAAGGTGGGAGCAGTGTGAACTGTTCCAGCATTGGATTTTATGAGGGGTCACACACATCATCCAACTGATTATTTGCCCCACACAGATGTGCCCACCTGGCACTGCTCCTGCTCCCCATGCCCGGCTCACCGGAAAAGGTCTGCTTTTCCAGAGGGCTGTAAACCTTTCTGAACAGGGCAGCACAGTGTGAGACTTGTCTCATACCTGCAGGCAGACAGGTGGTCTTTCCATAGGGCATAGTAGCTTTGTTTTTTAACGGGGGCCTTAAAAATGCAAAAGAAAGCCCAACCTCTGCATTCTCAATTATGCTTCCGCCCTTGCTGAAGATTGTTTAATTCATCCCTGCAACCCGCACAGATTATTTTGGCAGCTGCCGAATCTTTTCTTTGTGGCTTTGACTTCACCTGTGTTCAGGCAACACTTCAACTCTTCTTAGCATGCTTTCTTCATTCTAAACAGTAAGAATAACTAACAAGAATTAAATCAGCACCATAACTTGTGGGATTTCCTTCTATTTCACAAACTAAGTGCAGACTGGTAGGGCTGAGAAGTGATCTGATATATAAAAATGGCCGGAAGGAACAGAATGGTACCTAAATTTTAAGTGTTAAATTTTCAGTTCCTCCTCTACTTCTCTTCTCCACAAAAATAATTTTGGTTGCTTTTTGTCCTGCGCAAGGTTTATGTAATTTGTAATCCTGTCTCTGGCAGAACGAGACAGGTAGTGTGGAAAACATGTTTTCTGTGCTTCTCTAATTTGGTGTTTTGTGCTCTTTATTGCTGTAGCAGTGCCTGATGGGTCAAGTAATGTCCTCAATGTCCCAAATGCCGGAGCTGTGCCGACTGTAAACACTGCTGGAGTGCTCCGTGGCTGGGGGGATTTGCCATCCCAAAAGAAGACAGAATGGCTGTTACCCCTGCCTTCGGGGGGAGCCTCCTGTGCTGTATGAGTCTGTGATCATCCTCACTTGTGCCAGGAGCAGGAGCTGCCTGAGCATCTGGCACACAGGGGTAAGCCACATTTTGGTCAGTAATTCCTGTTGACCACCAAAACGAGTCTGCTAGTGGGGTGCTGGTAATTCTGCAACCTCCTTCACCCCTATAATCTCTGCATGGAGACTGTGACTAAAGGCTTTTCTAGGATGCATAGTGGTAAAGGCCAGGGGATGAAGCTGTGCATTGTGGCTGCTCCATCAGGTCCCAGCAAACCTCCCCTTCTTCTCTGTTGGTGACTCAGAGAAGCCCAGAGCAGAGTTATCGCACCTGACAGCAGCAGCAGAGCATCCAGGTAAATAAAGATCACAGCCTGGTTGAGAAATGAAGTTGGACCTCCGTCAGATCTAATCAGGGTTAGCTCACCTAGAAGCGTACCTGTCAGCATGTGTAGGGCTTGGATACCTTCCCTCCTCCTGGTGAAATGTGAGTGAGGGTGTGAGGCTGTGGCGGGGGCTTGGACAGAGATTTGCTGGTGTGCGGAGCTGAGGTGGGGTTAGTCCCTTGAGAGGAGCCCCTCTCTGGGTCTGTGGGAGAAACAGACTGGGGCCTTCAGCACTTGGCCCCAGGCTTATTGGTATCCAATGGCTTGTGAAAGCACAGACCTTCCCAGCTTCCTCCATAGTAAGTAATGACCTATATGTGGAACACATTATCCCTGTCTGTCAGAGGCCCTGCCTAATTGCAATGGGAAATGTAACGTTATCCTTTAACTTCCCATTTATGAAGCAATTTGCACTGGAATTGGAGACTGTGTGATGGCCTTTCAGGCAGGAGCTGCAGTGCTGGAAAATGCACGCAATTTAACAATTGACACATCCAATTGTGAGGCAGAGGAGGAGCACTGGTTAAATATTCCCTCATTTGCTTGCCCTTTGTGTGGAATATGCTGCTGGTTATTACTGCAGTCTTTGAAGCCCAGGGTGCCACAGCAGCTCTGCCAGGGAGCCTGGTTACACCAAGAGAGAGGCAAATTGCTCTGGCTTGTATATTTGTGTTTGGACTGAAACGCATTGAAAGCATGCAAGGCTTGTTTGTAAGGTAGAATAGAATGAACTCCTGATGAAGGCTGGAGGAGCCAAGCATGCCCACGGGTTGGTCAGGCTGCCCAAAGGCAGTGAGGTGGCCTGTGTGCTCTGCACTGGGAACATGGAGCTGCTCTAAGATTTCCAGTGCCGCTTCCTGAGCAGAAAATGCCAGGTGGATTTCTGCAGATATGCAAAGCAGGGTACTTACTCCAGTTCTGGTCAGCAGAGATGGGCTGGACAGCCTGGGAGTCTTGAGAGCATCTGTGGAGTAGATGACCTGTTAAATTTGTACCTTTGCACTTTGTCCACACACATTTTCCATCCTGCTCAACATTTCCATTAAAGGAATTGGCCTTTATAGGAGTTGGACATCTCTGTGAAGCTGCCAGTGACCAAATATAGACACGTGATGCTTTTCCCTTACCTGTGTGCTTCACCCTTGCGTGGCTCAGCTTTCACTGCCTCCCCTGCTTATCTCAATCATTTGAGAATGATTTGAGGCTTTCAGAAATGCACTTTCCATAGCCAGTAGCCAGAGGTGTTATTTCTACCAGGACAGATTTTCTGTCTCTTTTTCCCCTGTGTCTCCATGTGTCATTCCAAGGCAAAGTGAGTGATACACTGTGCCACAGCTCTGTGGATTAGTCACTGACCTTTTGCTGGGGGATTCTGTCTGATGTAGCCTCAGTTCACAGTGGAAGTGCAGCCGCTTCCGTGACTGCCAGTGAGTGCAGGAGCTGGCAGACTCCTGATGAGTTTCCGTGTACCCTTCTGGGGATCTCTGCTCTTTATCCATGGCCTTGGGTCTGTATTTTTAGTAAGTGTTGGGGTTGCTGAGGCAGGGTGAGTACAGGAGGCTGCTGCTGGGATTGCAGGAAGCAGTGTTAGGAGAGGAGGGGCAGGTTTGGTTACAAGTTACTGAGCCCCACTGCTCTGCCTCGGTCATTGGCACTGCACTGTCAGTGCCAGCCCGGAGCACTGGGCTGCATGTGACAAGGTAATTCTCTGCAGCTCCAAGTCCTGCTAGCCAGGGGATCTGAGTTTCTTGAGGAGCAAGGAGTGTACTTCAGCACTGTCAGATGCAATCAGAATAACCTGCCTTATTGTGCAGCTTTTCTTCTCTTCATTCAGAGGCTAAAGACAAACCCTTGGAAGAAGCAAATGTGAAAGCCATGCTCTTGAGTGCAGGTTTTGGGAGTGTTGCTGTGTTTGTGTGGCTTTTCCATTGTTTTGTCACTGCAAAGGAACTTGTCAAAGAATCCATTTGTTTACCTGAGACCAACTGAAAACATTGACACAGGTTCCCTGTGGGATTTGAAGGGAAGAAAGGAGGCCTGTAGTGGAGAACTTGCCAGAAAGTGGACATCCACCACTAAACCAAAGTCATGTGCTCCAGTGTCTCTGTTGCTGCACAGGACAGGCTACTGCTGCTCTTCACTCCCACAGCCTTAGGGCAGGAGGCACAGCATTGGGATGAGCCTGGTGGGGGGAGTGGAGACATGGAGGGTGACACGGGGCTGCCTTGGACTGCTGCCTTTGTGGAATATCACTGTGGTCCTGGAAACCTGAAACAAAGCCAGCAGCATCTGCAGGAGCCTTGAGGAGCAGCTCTTTGTTTCCTGTGGAAATGCAGCATAAACTAGATGCAAACTTCATGCCCATTTCTTCAGGATGGTTTGGGAATCATGTGTTCCTGTGGCTGTCCAATACACATTGTTAATTAGCCATATATATCCATAGTGACAAGTGCAAAAGCTTTTTGTGAATTGAAAATACACCTCTCACTGACTGCCTAAGTCACATTGGCATTTTGCAAATATCTCCCAAAATAATTTCTGAGCATCTCTTCCAAAGGGAAGTTGAGCATGGGATTTGCTTCATTTGAGGAGGAACTGCTGGCAGTGTGATTTATGGACTATGCCTCCTGCAGTCTGGGGATCAGGAACACACTTGAGAGGTGGAAGGAAGGGAGCAGAGGGCAGGCCTGACCATCAGGTGCCTTAATGGAGGGCAGTCTGTCATGTCACTAATGACGGCAGTGGCACTTCATTTATGCTGCTGTAGTACCTGTGGCTGGTGCTGAGGGAGGAAATGCTCTTTGATGTGTCAGTGTAACCTCTGCGCCACCGTGCTCTCAGGGCACCTCACTTACCTGAGAACACAGGATTTTCTCCTGAGTATTGGTTCTTTCTTCACTAATTTGGGTTGGGTTTTTTGTTTCCATTGTGGCTTGGACAACTGCAGGCATTAAAGGGCAATTAAAATTAAAGGCAGGTTCAGTTAGCTGAGGGAGCCTTTGGAAAACTGGGACAAGCAAGAGAAAGCTGGGAATCCCTGTCAGCTGGCAGCAGCACAGACTGCAGAGCCAGGGATGAGTTCCTGCACCGCTGGAAGAGGTTGCATGGCATCAGGAACCCTGATTCCTGTGTCCACCTATGCCCATGGGCTCACAAGTCCCAGGGGCTGCTGTGCCTTTGGAAAACCTGAATAGAAGTTCCTTGTGCTGGGGAGAAAAAGGGCAGCTGGCTTAGCTGCAAAATAGTTATGATGGCACACATATTTCAGGTAAACTGCTAGGGACCTGCAGGCACTGGAAGTGTCCTTTCTGCATAGCTTGGGGTACCAGATGCCGTTCAGTAAGGGCACCGTTGGTGTGCTGGTGACCCACATGCAAGGTGGAGAGTATGGAATGAAGAGGTGACAGTGATTGGGGTCCTGGCTCTCCATGTCCTTGTGTTATCTGCACTCGTGGTGAGACGTTTTGTCTGCAATAATACTAAAGGTACAGGTATGCCCACATCTCTTGCTCTTCTTGTGCCCCTTGCTGTTGGCCCTATTCAGGAGTTAGTTGTTAAACAGGACAGAACCAGATACTCCTTTTCCTATTCCAAGAGGACTTCTGGTTAATGGTGCTTTATGGTAATTAATAGTGTTCACCTCAGCAGGCTCGACTTCCTTTTCCTACCCAAGGTTATTTTGGTAGGAGAGCGTAGACCAGTAACAGGTGAAGAGGTGGCTGCCTTAAAGGAAGTGGTTTAGAAACCCCTCAGATGCCAAAGTGGTGGACATGTGAGAAGCTGGCCAAGAGCCAGAGCAGCTTGATGCATCCCTGGCTGGTGAGCTCCTGCTCTGTGTTGTCCCCTGTCCTCTGAGTGGTGTCACGAGTTGCTGTTGGGCTGATCGAGAGCTCATCATGATCAGCGATGTGCTGATGGTCTGGCTGGGTCCAATTGTAGCGTTCAGCTGAAATCCAAGGGAACAGCCTGACTGATGCCTTGCTTGCTGTGTTTCCTTTTCTCTGCAGATATCTGTGCAGGCAGGTTTTGTGTTGTTTGTCTGTTCCACATCCCTGAGCTGAGACCTGGGCTCTCCATCCCCCCCGAAATCAGCCCATGCAGGCAGCAGATTTACAGGGGAGCTCTCCCAAGCTGAGGTGGGGCTTTTGAGGCTTTACTGTCCCCTTTGGCTGCTTGTCTCCTGTGTGATATGTGGAGGGGCATATAAAGACTGAAGATTAAAAAAGGAAAAAAGTTATCGTTTCTGTGTGGGAATAAATCCAGAGGCAAGTGCTGCTGGTGTGCGGGAGGAGGGCAGGGCCGGGTGGGCTGCAGAAGCCACAGCGTTGAGGGGAGCAGGGCTGCCCTGCCGGCCCCGGGAACGCAGCTTTAATGGACCATAAGTGCTCCTGCAATGGCACTGGATCCGTGGCAGCTGTTTGTTCAATGTTTCATGCTTTTAGCCACATCTGCTCCAAATGAGTGTTAATATTGCAGTGGCATCCACTAAGGATGGGCTCTGTCAGCTCTGCTGAGCATCAGGCTGACCCTGGTGACAAGGAAAGAGCAGTTCAGCCCTCTCCCTCCACCCCCCGGATCTGTCTTGCCTGGCTCCACTCCATCAGAACGCCTTTCCTCCCCACCGAGGGGGGAAAAGAAAAAGGAAAACTAAGGCAGTGATTCTCAAGGAGAAAGATTGCATTTATTCCTAGCACCCTGTCCAGCAATGTCAGATAACAGTTTATTCATCCCCTGGCCCCTGTATGACATTGAAGCATATCAACAGTGACAAAAGTATATTGAATAATTATCTTGAAATTAATACATTATCCCAAACTTAAATAAATGTCATCTGATCAATATATCTTGGAATGGAAAGGGAAGAGAATGTGAAGGGCATCGCTTCATTATTCATTAATTTTAGAGTAATGTAGGCAGATGAAATGGTTATTTCAGAGCACTGCTATTATACTCACTGGCATTTTAAATAACTCCCAAGATTTAACAGTATATATTCCCTTGTCGAAACAGCTTACACTTGTTAACACTGTGGGTTCCAGATTTCTCTGCTTGACAGTGCCAGGAAAGACCAGATATACTGCTCTGACCCCATTTTTTTGTTTGGTTTTTTTTTTTTTCCTTTACCTTTTCTGTTTCTTCCATGGTTTAAGAGATCTAGTTCCACCCTCACCAGTACAGCACACACTGGGATCAGTCCAGCTGAAACATCTGGGCATGAATGTTGAATTCCTGGGAATGAGAGGTGTCCCCATTTCATCCATATGTATGGCTCTGGCTTAAAACCAAGCTGCTGGCTGCAGGTTTCTCTGCGAGGAGAAAATGGAAGCAATCTTGTGCCTCCTGGAATCAGGATCAGTTGTTTGGACTCTGGCTGGCTTTCCCCAGGAGCAGGTGAAGTGATGTCCTCCTATGTGGCCTCACATGGGTCAGAGGGGCTGCTGCTCACCCACAGACATGGCCAGGGACCTGGCTCTGGCCTTTTCCCCTTTCAGGGGCCACTGCAGAGCTACAGGGACCAGCAGGAGCCAGTCCAGGGCGCACATCTGTAGGATTATAACAAAACCAAGAAACCACGTTGGCAGCTGCTCTAAAACTGCTTGACAGAGTTGAGTTGATTAACTGAGGGATGCCTCAGCTGAGAATCCAGCCTGGTGGGGCATAGTCCCGGCGCCGGCACGTGCAGAGCATAGCCAGGACATGCTTTAGGTTGGAAATTGTGGGTAATGGGGCACAGCAGGGTTTGGGTGACAGGGCCTTAGTGATGTGAGAGGAGAGACCACAGGCAGCCCAAGTCTGTGCTTGACTCAGACACCTTAGCGTTGTGTCACAGTGCTGCCAACCCCAGTCCCATGTGGCATTCTCCTGGCCACAAAGGCCAGAACATCACAAAAACCATCTTAGATTGGTGTGACAAAAGCCCCTGCCATGCTGGTGCCTCCTTCCTGCCTCGGTGCTGCTTTCGCACTTGCCATGAGCATTTTCCCCTGGTGTGCCCCTTCCTCCCACCCCACGCGTGCTGCAGTGCCAGCTGCACGCAGGTTGTGTGAAGCTGGAGCAGATTTGAGTCTTGCCCCACCTCTACCTCACACCAACAAATGCCCTCCCCTGCAGTGCCCAGGGACAAGCGTGGCACTTAATGACACCTAACGACAAGTCCACAGTACCAAATGAGCCGGGCAGCCCCACTCAGAGGTTCTGGGAATGCATTATCTGTGCCCAGCTTAGAGATACTGGAAATGCATTATCCAGTGTCTCAGTCTTGCGGCTTGGAGTGGGACTGGGAGAAGAATGCTCAGCCAGTAATTTAGTTCACAAATTTAACCTTTCAATCTATTCAGAATAAATCTTCACAAGTGTCCTGGGTGTCACACACCCAGTTATGATTTTGAAGCTACTTGGGGAACTTTTCCATTTCTTCTTCCCTCATCTATGGCTGATTTTATGCAAATTGCCAGGCAAATTCACAACTCAATATGCTAGAAATTCCAGCTGTTGCTTGGTTCAGGGCAGTCACCTCTGTGGTTGGTGTTTTATTTCCCCTATGCGGGTCTGTGGAGGGGAAATCACCTTGTTCTTCCTCCAGCAGAATCAACCCTTTTTTTTCCCCCTATGGCTTCAGTTGGTCTTTGATCTGGCCGAGATACAGATTTTCTCTACCAGGAAATACTAACTGTATTTTTCTCTAGGAAAATATTAAAACAGAGGTGTAAAGTTGAGAGGTGCCATAATGTGTGTGCATGTGTTTGTACAGGTGTGTGTGTACCTGCAGGGCGTTCCAGGGACCTGCATGCTGTACTTAGAGGAACTGAGGCATGCTCCTGTGTGTGGAAGGACAGAAAGTTATTCGTTTCTGTGGGGAACAGAGCAAAGGAAGAAAGTAAACAATTGCAATGACACAGCAAAGTGGGGCCTGAGGTGCTGGTAAATGGGGCCTTTTGGAAACATTGAGGCACACATGGAGCACCTGTGTCACCAAGGCGTGCCAGGCCCAAGAGTACAGGGAGCCAATCGGAGTGTGTTTCAGAACAGAATGTCAAGGGAGAAATAGAGTCAAGAGCAGAGCAGATGAGGCCCAAGAGCAGGATGTGCCCTCTGTGTGACTCGCAGCTCAGTCCAATGCCACACGTGTGCAGAGCGGCAGTCAAGCACCCAGAGCCCTGCTTCCCAAAGCCCTTGCTTTGCCCAGCCCTGCCTGGGAGCTGCAGTCACTGCCGTAACATCTGTGTTTATTTTGCATGACAAACTTGTTCCTGGGCTCTGACAAAACGCGTGCTGGTCTGGGACTGGGGTTTGGGCTCCTTGGCAGGGCTGTGCCATAGTGTGCGGCTGGCCCTGCGCTGCTCTATAATACATATTACATGACTTCATCCATAGTTAATGACAAGTGTGCTATATTTTTAATCTTTATAGCTTTATTGTGTGCAAGTGGTTTTAATAATTGGTGCTGCAGGATGGTTACTTCCCAAAATTACCCTGCAAAATTGCTGTGTTTTCAGCCTTCAGTCGTGCAGGTTGTAAATTATAAACTTGGGTAGTAATAAACTTGGCTCTCTCTCACTGCTCTGTGGAGTTGCCAACCTGTAACAACAGCAAAAAGATCCACGCTGGCAAAAGTTCTTCCCTGAAGCTCTCATCATCCTGTGTGCATGGCCTGTGGGGGGTAAGGAGGCCCTCTGGTTAACCCTTGCTTATACTTCGTGTGTGTGACCATGAGCAGGAAAATAACTGCCATGAGACAGGGACAGTGGTAAGGAGCAAAGGGACTTGGGGACTCCCTGAACCCCCCGCCTCCTCCAAGACATTCCTCAGTCTCCTACCCACATGGAGCATGAACACTTCTGCCAGAATTGTGGTAAGCAAGGCATGTGGTATCCAAATGCCTCTGTCGGTGTCCTGAGCCTGCACATCCCTGAACTGGGGCTCTGGAACTCAGCTGCATACGGCTGTTGCTGGGACGGCAGCCTCACCTCGATTGGAGTCTCTGCTCATCCCATCCGAGGGCTGGGCATGGGGTGCTACCCACCAGCACAAGACAAATACTGTAAAGCCTGGGGCAAGCAGAACATTTTTATTTAAGAAAAAGAAAGGAAAGGACACAAAACTAGATGAAGGTGTTCTGGAGGCTTCCTGGTTCAGCTGACTTGTTCTGTTTGGCATTTCTCAGTTCTCTGTTTCTCAGCATGTCCCCAGCAGGATGATGACAATGCTTCCCCTTCCCCGTGCACTGAGGTGATGAAGGCGGCTTCCCTCCATCCTGTGCTGCCGTGGCTCCCAGTTTCCACCCCAGGTGCTGGAGCAGCCCCCCTCCAAGCCCCCTACACAGACAGTCCCCAGCATGCCGAGGATCACTGTGAGCATAGCAAACACACAGCGGCTCTCCGGAGGGGCAGCGCTGGGATGGCCTCAGGTAACAGCAGCTCCTTTGATCGGGTTTGTTGCCTTCAGCCTCCAGCTGCCGACGACGTTCTGCTACCTCTGAAACTGTGTTCACCCGTGGGCAACATCCACCTGCTGCAGTCCTCAGAGCCAGGCAGGGGATGTGAAATGTGCTGTTGGAGTGCCTGCAGGAGTTAGTGGAATAGCTGACGATCAGCCTGCAGGAAGCTGGGAGCCTGGGGGAGGGTGTCAAGGGCCAGGCAGCACTTCCAGCAGCCACACAGCCTGCAGAGCCGAGCAGTCCTCTGCTGGGGCCAGGCTCGAGTCCTACCAGCCAGCTCTGTTTTAAAACAACACAAAGACCTCCCTTGAATTACTGAGTTTCTTTTCTTTTGGCTTGGGATGAAACTGTGTCATTGTCACTGACATTTTTAAGCCTTACATGGGCACAATTAAGTATTAATAGCTGTAGCAAGACGTAAAGTGACAGTTCATAACAAATAAATTACATTCTGATTTAAGCTTCTTTTCTTCACCTAGAAACACTGAAGACAGGTGAGGTTCTAAATAAAAACATATGCCTAAGTCCCTAGGTAATAATGGATGCAAACATTTTTCATTAGTTCTCCTGAGCTTTGAGATGCCAACATTTACTTTTCACCCCTCACTCTAATTGCTGGGCAGTGACTGACTTTGCAGGCAGCTGAGCATTTCCAGGGTACCTGTCCTCCGTGGATACAAGTGAATTGGAGAATATTGCTTGACCCAAGTGCTTCAGCACATGTTTAACCTGTGCCTTTGGGGCTCAGGCATATGTTGAATGAAAGATTTTTGATCATGAAATGTTTGAGCATTTTCCTGTGGCTTGGCTAACCCTGCACCATTCTTTTGCAGGCATTGCAGTGCCTCGTGGCCCAGCTGTCTCCTCTGGCTCTTTGGTGAGCCAGCACAGCCACTGCATGACCTGCCAGGTGACAACACTGAGGCACAGCAGGAGGTGAAGCCTAAGGTAGGAGATATTCCTGTCTTATTTGCACATTAAACACATGGAAAAACAGATTAACACTGAAGCACACATTAATGCATTAACACTGACTGAAGCACACAAACAGATGCAAACATTGTGATTCCAAAGGCGTTTGGGGCATCCACCTTTCTTCTGGTGGCTGGAACAGAACAGCAATCCTGTTTGAGCAGCGTTGGACTGGAGAAATTAAGGTAGGAGGGAGGGGATGAAAAAAAGAAATAAAGGAGCTTTTTTCTGCGCGCGTGCCTTTGTTGTCTCCTTTTGGATGCTGTGTTTTCTGTTTTACTTTGTGTCTGTTGCCAGGTATGCAGAGCGCTGGTTCATTGTGAGCACTTGTCGCAATGTGTGTAATTTCTTACTGATGGTGTCTAATTTGTTTCACTTAACATAGTTATGGGCAAAGGTTTCATTCAGATGTGTGTTCATGACCACCTGATTTGATAGAGACTTTGAGCAGGGTTTAATCTGCCTTGTGGAATTGGAGGGTGCCTGGCTGGGTATGGGGGGTTGGTGCCTGCGCCCACGCTGCACTCGGGCAAGAGCTGCTCCACTGAAGCCTTTGAGGGAGTTTTCCTCACTAATTAGTCATCCTGACTGAAACAAATAAGATTATCACTGCTTTTTGTTGAAATTTAAAATACTAATATGGCTGTGCATGATGAAGGGGAGAGCAAGTTCAACAGGCCTTGTTTCCAGTGTTCAGGTGTTCACAAGCTGTTGTGTGTTTGAAAATCAGTGTGTTAATACTGCGTGTGCCTCACTTCCCTGAGACCAGCTGCAGTGCCTGTTTTAACCAGTGCACAGTCTTCCTGGAACTGCAATGTTGTTGTGGCATGGGGGGCTTGGACCCTGTAGGCTTCTGACAGTCCTTCTGACATTCCCTGTGGGTGCGGTGTCTGGGAGAGGAGACCTTGGGAAGAGCCTGCTGCTGTCACTGAGGTGCTGAATCACACAGGGGAATTGTGCAGGTAAGTCTTGATGTACCCCAATGCTGGGCAAGTATGGGGAAGGAGCACAGCCTGAGCACGGGCTGTTGGGCAGCTGAGTGTGCTGAGCTCAGGGCAGGGCTGTGGTATATGCTGGGCTGCCTAAAACAGGCATCGTGCCTCATTTACCTTTTGCAGAAGTGTCAAGAGACAGAACTGTGCAAGGTCCTTCCTAAAGGGGGGTATGTAAACCGCAAAATCAGTTGTGAGGTGAATCTCATCTCAAATACTGGGCCACCACAGAGCATGGTCCTTAGAAAGCACACTTTTCCTCTGGGAGAATGCAAATGAGTTAATAGTTTCCAGCAACCAAAAATGTACTAAAGCATGATTTGAGCAGGAAGGAAGCCACCAGGAGTGCTGCCACCTCTTTGACAGCTCTTCTAATCACCATAGCTTTATCAAGAAGTGTTAAGTTGTATTTTTTTATTGATATTTAAAAATAAATTCTTACAACATCATCTCTATAAAAGGTTCATCACAGACCAAATACCACTCTAACCTTTTAAGCTTCTACAGTAAAAACTGTCGTCTTTATTTATCTAAGTTTGGGAGAGATACAAATGTAATCATAACCCCCAAGGCAAAATTTTATGGCAGTTTTCAGAACTCCTCTCTATAAAAACTACTCAAAGCTACCAACATAAAAGCTCCCAATAAAATTTGCTTTAGATCCTAGTCATAAAACATGAATTTCCTTCCCTGGTCCTGGTGCTACAGGTGTCCAGTTGGCAGCGCTGGTCGCTGCCGGATCCCCTGGTAGTGCCGGGCTCAATGTACCTGCTGGGTCAGGTGGGCAAGGAAGGACTGCTGTACCCCACGCTGTGCTTTGGCTCACCCCAGCACGGCCCGTGGGTGCCTGTGGGCCTGTGGTGCTGTGCCTGGTGGCAAGCACAGGCACAGGAGATGTGGTTAGACCATGGCTGGAGCAATTCTGGAAGTGAGGAAGATCTTTAGGTATACAAAGAACCATACAATAAAAAGGCTGAAGAAGAACATTGCAGGCAGTAATGTAGAACACGCAACTCTTTCCTCTGTTACTTGGCTGTTTAAACACTGGGGATCTGTACTTGCTTACAAGACCGGTAGCCCTCCAAGTCTTACTTTGGTGACATAGGAATCCATGCACCAGAGGTTGTTTTAATTAAAGATTCCTTACTATTATTTGCACGTACAGTGTTAACAGCAAGTAGAAAACCCTTTCATTTAGCTGAGAAACCTAATCCGGACCCATGTGCCATGAGGTTGGGCTGGTCTGGGCTGGGGGGAGGCAGGCTGGGCTGGGGGGAGCCAGGCTGGCCGTGTTCTTGAAATGCAGTGCAGGAATAAATCTCTGCAGGCTTTAGTGGATTCCTGGCAACTAAAGGTCCACACTTTATCAGCCTAGATTAAGTTGCTTTTACTGTGCAGGGTGGATTTAACCTCGATACCTCACTCTGGATGTTTCTGTTCAGAGACATGAACCTGTTCTTTTGACTGCAATTAGGAGAAAACAAACATAGCACAAAGCTGCTGCTGGTAAAGGAGAGCAGAGGCAATTCCCAGATGCGAAATAAAAAACACAGCCACCTTCTTTGGGGTAGCTGCCTCAAAGCATCCCAGAAATGTCATGATAAGTAAGACCAACTTAATGTAAAACTGTGTTTGGATGCAAGTATTTTTCTGAGGCAAAAATACTAGTGTGTTGATTCCTAAAGCTCCTTTCTTCAGGGACTCCAGGAGGCTGGGTGTGGCCCAGAAAGCCTCCACCTGGTAGCCCACGTCTTGTGTTTGCAGGCCTTGGCCTTACTGGTCGCAGCTGATGGTTCTTGTGAGGAGGGTGGGGAGCCCACAGACCCATCCTTTGGGAAGTTTCCTGCACGTGGTGCTTCCCAAGGGCTTTTTCCTCCTGACTGCATGTGCTCTTCTGCAGAGACATCCCTGGGAACTCTAGGACTGCCAGTGAGGGGCAGTCAGGGAAATCGGATAGATCCAATAGTTGCATAACATGTGCAATAAAAGTTATAGTTCATGACAGGCCTTTTCTGTTTATCTTAAAGGAGACTTTAATTACAAATCTGCCTTCCCAGTTGTGCGTGATGTCAGGAATTGTCTCTAGGACCATTCCCAAGCCAGCTGTTAGAGCTGTGTTCCTATCTCCCTGTCTGTGCTCCATTGGAGAGGCTGCTGGGTACTTCCTGTCTGCTGGGTCTGTGATTATTGGTTAACTCTGTTTTGTGGTCACTGTCTGACCAAGGAACTTCTCCCCAGTGCCCATCCTGAGTTATCACTTAGCTTAGGGCTGTTGGGTCTTTCCTGTGTTTCAGCTAAAAAAAACTATATTAAGGGTGTGTTGGTGTGAAAGGTTCAGAGAAAGGATGCTTTCTCTTGTCTGAAGGACTGACAAAATGATACCTTCACTGGCTGCATGGGCAAAACAACACAGTTCTTCCTTGCCTCCCTTCTTCCTGACAGTCCTGAGGGAGCCCAAAGCACAGAGTATCCCCTGAATCCTAAATGGCCTTCAACAGCCATGTCCTGATGAAGCCAAGTTAAAAATGTGTACTAAATTAATGAGACTGTTCCTTGTAGTGGCAACCATCCATACACTCCCTCTTATGGCACCTTTTAATTATTGTTACTAATGACAGAGGTTTTGGGTCACTACTTTCAGAAAGGAACAAATCAGGAAACTTGTTTCGCCTAGAAACAGGCATTCCAAGCTCCAGAGGCACAAGCTCAGAAAACGCAGGAGATCTTTGGCCGGTGCAGTCTGGGGGGGCTATGTTGGCTCTGCGTTTTGTTGATAAACAGAGCCATTAATTCCCTGTGCCTTTGTAAGTATTCCCTCTCATGAGCTCCAAAGTCATTTTATTTTCCCTCAGTTTTGGCATGGGATCAGAGGGTGGTTCTCTGCCTCTGATTGAAGTGAAATAGAAGTGATTTGAGGTGGTGCTGTTTGCATTATTCGTCGCTCCTGGCAAAACAAATGTTGATCTTAAAATATGGCCATTCATATTTTGATGAAGTAATGAAGCCACCTGGATTTTGGGCAGAGCCAGGCTGCTGGGTGAGGAGCCTGATAGCTCACAGACCCAGGTGAGGAGGCCCGGTAATGGCAGGTGAATGCACGGCGGCATTCCCAGCCTGAAAGGTGGAAGTGCAGGTGGATTGTCACCATCCTCCATGTCCTGTTCAGCTGCTGCTCAAGGAAGAGTGGCAAGGTCCCAGCCCCAGGCGCATCCTGGGCAGAAACAGGCCTTTAATGGTTTTGGTTTCTCTTGTGAAAATAAGTATGTTTGTAGCAGAGTACGAGGTGGTTGACTCTTGTGTGCATGTATCCTCACAAGATTAGGGAAAGGGAGGAAGAAACTGTCGGCAGTCTCTGCTTGCACTGAGTGGAGGTTTCTGTGTGAGACTTCTGCAGCTATTGATGGCCTGAGCTCCCCGTATCTCTGCTTTACACGGGGCTGTCAGGCACCTTTTGTGAAGGCTTGACAGCACCATCAATACTGGCATTAGAGCTCCTCATGCAGCTTATGAGGATGGGATGGGTGTGATGGATATGGAGCCATGGGAGAAATTGGGCGAGGTCACTGCCATTTTTTTCCTGGCTTTCACAGAAGTGGTGTTTTCTTCCCTGAGTTCTCACACAGGGACGTGCATTGATTGGTGCTGCTGCAAGTCAGTTGGCAGGATGAGTCAGGAACCCCTGGGGGCTCTGCCAGATGGACGAATCAGGGTGGGTCCAAACGGAGCTCTGGGACAGCGGGGCTGGGATGCAGGGAACCCCTCTGAAGGCCATCTCTGGCATTAGACGTTCTGTGTCCATGTGCTCTGTGAGGTGGAATGGTCTTACAAATTGTAGTGCCCGCACAGAGCACTTGCAAAAATTGGACTCTTCTGCCTGTTCTCTGATCTCCAGTTTGACTTTCCTTTGTTGCTGCTGCCTCTGGCTGTGGGAACAGAAAATGATCCTTCCCCAGATATCTCCTACTTGGCATCTGGAACTCATGCAGTTCATCCAGATCCTCATACTGCCCTCAAAGCCTGGCTGGAGCCCGAGGAGAGGGGCTGTGTGGCTGCTGGGTATGGGGCTGCACAAGTCCACTCATGGGACAGCAAGAGCGGGGTGAGCAACCATATTGGAACTACCAGAGTCTCTGTGGCTCCCTCAGTGCTCCAGCCGGGAAATAATCTGCACCAGACTTGTTTCCTGGCACCAGCCAGCTTTCTTGGTGCCAGCTCCAATGTGTAGGCTGGCACATTGCAGGAATAGGGAATGTGTGTGTGGGGCGAAAGGAGTGGAAACACTCCTGGCTCCACTACCTCTGCTCAGACCTGCCCTGGCCCCTGATGGCCCTGGCTCCATGGGATGGAAAAACATGCAGGACAAGACATCCCTCTTTCCTCTTGGTTTTACACTATTTTTTCCTATTCTCTTTACTGATGGTGCTTACAGACACAGAATGCACCATATCCCAGGTTAAATGCAAATTATTCCCATTCTGCCAAAGATGGCTCATACCGGAAGCGGGAAGTCAATTCCACTGACCTGTCCATGAAATTCCTCCCAAAGCAGCTCCAGTTGGGAAGAGCCAGTTTTATGCAGGTTAGATTTAGCTGTGTTCCTCACAAGCCAGTGGAGGTGCAGCAACGTGTGCAGCTGCCGGAGCCGAGGCGGCGACAGGGACCTGACATGGAAGTGAATTCCTGTGCTTATTTTACAGTAAATGGCAGCTACGTGCTGCTCCACATGTGAAACGGCATTTGCCTTGAGCTGTGTTTTCAGCAGCTCTTGAACATTAAAGTGCTGGGGCTGTCCTGCAGCAGGACAGTGAGCTTGTGGGAAATGGCCTTTTGCAAAATATTTCCACAAGATTTTTTTAATGCTCCCACTCTTTCCAAATGTGCCCCAGTTGACCCGAGGCACAGCATGGGCAGCAGCTGCCAGGACAGCGTTGGAGTGGGACATTCTCACTGCACTAGAGCTGAGCTGTCTGCCACAGAGAAGAGGTGGGATCCTGCTTTATCACATTAACTGTGGGACCTTCTACCTGGAGATGAAAGAACAAAAGCCTGGGCAGACAGTTAATTATAGCTTCAGCTTCACAAGTGGAGTTAATGAATTTTAGCGTGCCTCAATTAATAAGTAATTGGGTTTTGCACCTCGGCTGGGAGTGGAACTGGAGGGGTGTCCAGGAAAAAAATGGTCTAAAAATGAGAGATTTTAATTGAAATACTGTAGGATTCTTGTACAGGGAAACGGTACCTAGTGTTATTGTACAGTCTGAATGCAGAGGGAAATTAAAGGGGCAGTTGTTTCCAAGAGAAAACAAGTGGTGGCATTACGGTGCCAACAAGACACAGCATTATTGTGTCACTTGTAGTGTGCAGTTTGGAGGGTCCTCTATTTCACAGCATTATTGTGCCAAAGGGAAGTGGGTCCTGCAGGCACACCAGGATGTTCCACCTCAGAGTTCCAGGAGTCAGAGAATTTAGGTAGAAAGAAATGATACATAACATAAATTTTTTTATAGTCTAGGCTGGAATGTGCCTAGTAGTGCTATTGGTCTAATGAGATATTTTATGTCCATTTCTGTGGAAAGAGGATTATTTTTTAAGCCTACAGTTAGGAGAATGTCCACTGTTTTGCTGTGATTAGCGTTAATTCAGACTCTGGTGGGCAAAAGGAAATGACCGGGGTAAAGGTAGCAAAGGTTAAATTGTGTTTGCAGTAGTTTAAAAGAGTGATAAATCCTGGAGAGTGCAGAAATAGAGGAACGCTCTGCATCTCAAGCAGCAGAAAATTGTCATCTTTTGAATTTGATGCTCTGAGTGTGAAGGAAGAAAGGAAAATATATCTATATGCCATTTCCTCCTTCAGTACCATTTCCAGGGAATATTTATCAGCAGCCTCAGCCACCAGGCAGGAAAGCACCCAGAAGCTGAAGTGCAGCTTTAGTTTGTTTTGTTTTACTCTTTCATTTTTCTGGCTGTATGCAACCCCCCTGAGAGAGAATGTGGAGTAATAATACAAAGAAAAGAAATTAATTTATTTAATGCAGCATTGTCAGGCACCGACCCTCCACCAATGACTATTTATGCTGGGCTGCTCATCATGCCCTTCACAACTGCTGCACAATAAATAATAAAAGATTAAAACCTTAAACCTGGAAAACTTAGGAAAAAAATATTAGAAAATTTTATTTCGGATTATAAAAATCCGTGAATGATTTACTTTAAGGGACAATTTCATTGCTGCCATGTGCAGGAACTAATGATCACGGAGGGCTCCGGATTGGTGAGAATACTGCTTGGGAAACATAGTCATGGGCAGGTGATAAAGTCACCTTGCTCCTGCGCTGCCTCACTGTCACCGCAGTGGCTTTCACCGTTTGTTACAAGAAAATGATGGTCCATGTGCATATTTATACCTGGTTGGCAATAACATGGGCAATAACCCTCCCAGAGCGAGCCACCTTGTTTTAGGGAGCCCGGCTCATTTCCCAGTACCAGCAGCCCTCACCCTGCGGCTGGAGAGGTGAATGGAACTTGGGTGATGGACATTTGCAATGGCGACTATTCTGTGTCATGAAGGATGTTGCTTAAACTGGGAGCAAGTGCCAAGTGTGCCAGGTTCCCGCAGGTGCTCCCGTGGCACCCCCTTGCTGAGGAGATGGGTCTGTAAGAGCCTTACAGTCCCCTCTGGAGAATGTCTCCTGAGATTTGGGTAGCTGGAGTGTGCCTGGCTGGACATTGCCCTCATGTAAAAGTGAGTTTGTGCTGACCGTGGGGAAAAGGTGCTGGATGCAGGGCTGCTTCAGCAGGGAACCATTGTTTGAGTTTTATTTTGTTTTTTTAAACACCCACATATACTGTGCAATTAGCACATTTGTGTCTAGGCTGTAGCTGGGGAGAACTGTCAAACAGAGCACCAATTGATGGTGCCAAAGCCTAGAAAAAATACAGCTACAAGTGAAAGACAGTATAGGGTACAGAAGGGAACTGGCCGTGCTTTGGGGCACAGAGGGAGACACTTGTGCTGATGAATGGAGGCACCTGGGAGGTTTAGTAAGCCCCATTTGGAAAACTCCTCAGTATGTCCCTGCCCTCTTCCTTGTCCATGTCTTGCTGCATTTATTCAGTCTAGCATAATTCAGTCTAGCACTAATTCTTATTCCTTGCTCCAAAATCAGTATTTGCCATTTATGTGCCTTAATTTTGGGTATTTGCCATGTTTTACCCCGGTCTCTCTGTGTCCAACTGCAAAGTTCCTTGCTTTTGGTGACTAATTAGAGTTTGCAGTTCTGGGTATGGTGCCTTCTTGCCGTTTCTCTAGGCCTCGTGCTCAGGAGGCTGCTAAAACCTTTCTGGTTCTTCACTACCACCTTCTGTTGAAAAAAAAAAAAATCAGTGTGAAGTGGTAGGAAAGAGGTTATGAACTTGATGCTACTGTGATAAGTGAGTTCCTTTAATGGGGTGAGGTGACAGCAGATGGAGGTGTTGGGAGACAGGCCTGGTAGCCCACAGGCTCTGGTGTGGCCCAGTTCCACCTGCCCCTCACCCTTTGATGCGCAGCCAGGCTGGGCAGCGTTTTGGCACCTGCCTGTGACTGCACAGAAGGGGCTGGGAGTGGAGCCTGCCAAGTCCCGCGCCCTGGAGGAGCCGCCAGTCTGAGTCCCACAGGTCACCAGCCATGCATGCAAGACTCCTGCTCCCTGTGCGTGTCCAGCTCCTGGCTGGTGTCCCCGTTCCACGTGCCTCCTCCCGAGGGGGCTGCAGCCAGAGGACAGCGGCAAGGTCACAGCCGCGGCAGGTTTGGTAGGCAGGGTGCACGAGGGGACCGGGCTGGCTCGGCTCTCTGGGGCCATGGGAGCCTGTGTGAGGGAGGTGTCACGGCGTGCTGGCTCCTGAGCCCAGAGCGGCAGCGTTTGCACTCGGAGGGGTGTGAAGTGCCGCTTGGGAACCTGTGATTTTCTGCGTGGCCCTGGCTGATGCTCCTCACACCTCGGAGGTGACCGGGCCACAGGGAGGGCAGGCAGGGGTGATGGGTACAGCCCAGCAGAGCTCAGCTGTCACACGGAGGGAGCCGGAGCAGTCCACCGTGGCCCCCCTGCTTGTCACTGGAGCCTGCCAGTATCCTTGATTCCAGGGCCAGGTCAGCACGGGCAGGTTCCTTTTGGAACACACACAGATTCTGAGCTAGGCACGAGGCTAAAGGCATCTCGAAACAGCCATGGTCAGGCACGGCTGCCTCAGGAGATGCTGCTACTTGTCTTGAAATGAGCAAAGTAGAGGGGGAGACCCCTCCCTCGGCCTGCTGGCCCCATTGCATACAGAACATCTTAAATTTTGGCTGAGAATTTTTTATGGCATGGCTTGTGTTTCTGCTGGTCTTAATGATCAGTGCTGACTTAATACATCAGTTTTAAGCCGTTGTTTCTCATTTGGAAGTTGGATATGAGTGAGGATTTAAGGCCAGCATTCCGTGTTTTCTCTAAGCAAGTCTCCACATCTGTGTTCACAGGGAGTAAACATGCAAGGTGTTTCACGTGGCCGAACTGCAAATCGCATTCAGAGCCAAACCAATATGCAGCATACTTTCGTCCACATTTCTTCTGCTTCACTTAACACCTGCCAAGTATTTCAGGGGACGCCCTTGGTCAGATGAAACAATTCCTCATGGACCAACAAGCATCTTTCCTCGTCAGCTGCCGTCGAAACCCTCCATCTCAGTGCTGTACTCCCCACAACCCCCCCAAACCACTCACCTTTAGTTACCTGCGCAGCTGACAGCTGAATGCGCTGTGCCCCTGTCGGCATAGGGAGGTTTTGTGCTTCTGTCCTTCCTTTAAAACCGCTCTTTTCTCACCTGCACTGGTGGCTTTGCCTCAGAGTCCCTGGCTGAGCGAGCTGCTGCATGTAGGGGACACCTTGCAGTAGATCAGATACGAGTATCAGTGTCAGAAACGTGTGATTCAGACAAGGTACTGCTGGTATAAACTGGTTTTATTGCGTCCCACCACACTGGTGGATAAACTCTCATGGGCAGTTACTCTAACCATGTCTGATACTTGTGTAACTGAGTCTGATCCTGTGGGGATTTAAGCTGTATTTGACATAAACTGGAGTGAAATGGATTTCCATTCACCCATTCAGACACTGCCAGCAGTTTAACCAGCTCAGTTTTGAAAGTGGTTTTAGGGCATGGGATCTCAGGCATAGCTGAGGGACACAGGGAAGGGGGGGAGCTATGGTGGCTGAGGAGCCCGGAGGTGACAGCCCATGAAAGGGATAGTGCAGGTACTTGGGTGCCCAGTCCAGCATAGCTGGCAAGTGATTATCACAGCCTGTTTTTCCTGAGAGGAATTTAGGGCTGTTCCTGTACCCTCGGGTGGGCCAGCACACTGTGCTCTAAGTGCAGCAAATGGGAATATTCTGCCTAAAGCACTTTAGGTTTTTCGTGTTGTTGCTGCTCTGATACTGAGCAGAGATTTATGAGGTACTCCGAGATGGTGATTGAATATATCTGTGCTTTAGGACCTAATCATTGAAGCAGGAATTAAAAAGGGGATTTTTAAGAGGAATACCAACTCTCCAGCCATTGCCACAGTTGTCGGGGATGCTACCAAAGCCCACAGCAGAGTTGCATTTATTTCATTTATTTTGATATCCAGGTCTACTTAGGGAAGGAGATGGGTTAGATAAAATACTTATAAAAAGAAACTGGAGAAAAGGTGTGCGACTTCCCCAGCCCAAGAAAGATATTGCATTGGATGTAGCAAGAGTTCCTGGGGTATTTGGTGTTTTACTCCCCTGTGTCATTCCTGCTCTGTGCAGAAAGAATTTCTCCTGTATATATGTCAGGAGGGTGACAAGCCAAAAATGCTATCAGTGCCTGGGCAGAGAGAGGGAGAGAGAGAGAGAGAGGGAGGGAGGGGAGTGGTCAGCACTTCCCACCATGGGGAATCGCAGTGAATGGGATCGGGTTAAAGATAGGGAGCACATTCTGTACGTACTAGCTGGAGGCAGGGCTTTATTGCACACTGATGAATACTCTGAGCTAGAACAGTTTGTAACCCATGAGGAAGGCACTGCCCTTGCTACTTCTGTTTCCCGCCTGGTGTAAAGTGAGCAGGTGACTTGGAGTCCTCACAGAAGCCCTCTGGATGTGGGTTTGCCCTGTGGATCACTCAAATGTGACCTCTGTTTCTGTCTGCTTTTGGTGGGGTTTTCCTTGTGGAATCAGAGCTCGGGTTTGAGGTCAGAGCTCTCCTTCCATTCATGTCCACCTTGCTGGCTTTCCTGGGGCAACTCTCCTTCCATAGCCCCTTGAAAAGAAGAGAGCCTCAGCTTTGCTGTCTTGCCAGGGCCTAAGAACACATGGGGTGACTGCCAAAGCCAGACATGTGTCACTGTCCCGTCTCCAAGCACATCCCATCCATCCCACTGCCCCTGGAACAGAACAAGATGGGAGTGGGGAGCCACAGGGCATGAACCCCTTCCCAGGAGCCCTGCTCGCACTCAGGACAGAAGCTGTAACACTGCCTCTTCTACTACACGTGTTGAGGCATGGGCTGTACCACTGCCATGTTGTCCCTCCTCACGGAGCAGATCCCCAGTCCTGCTGCCACTGTTGCCTTTTGGGAAGGGGGAGCGTTTTTTGGATCTGTGAGCTAGGAATTTTCTTTCCTCTTCCAGCTCTTGACTTCCAGTTCAGAACAGTTCAGACCACATTTCCCATTGCCATTTTTCAGCATCTTGCTACCAGTTTTATTAGCACCAGTTTTAAGAGCAGCAACTTTCATATAGGCATGAGTTAGCTTTGGGTTTTGCTAAAGGCTGTAGGGAGACATCCCATTCCTTCCTATCATTCCATGTATACTTTGAAGAGCTGTGCTAATTGTTCCCTTTGAAGAGTCAAACCTGAACTTCTGAACCACCATTTTCCTGCTGTCGTGCCAAAAGCACTACCAGATCTACATCTCCTAAGCTTTCCTGACCACAGTTTGGTAAAGCAGGTGCTCATGTTCCATGGTGAGTCATTCAGGCGTTACGAACTCCAAAATGTGGACGTGAAGGCCAGTTTCTGAGTGCAAGTTAGAGTTGACCCTGGATGCAATAACTGCTGCATAACCCCATACAGAGTGTAGGCACTGCCTGGCTCTCCGGGTGATCCCAGAGCTGGCTCCAAGCTTGTGGCTACAGCTCAGTGCAAGCTTAGAGCCATACTACAGGTCCAGCAAACTGGAGGAGTTTCAGGTGAGGTCCCCCCTTGGCCTGGCTGAGCAGTAAAGTTTTTCTCTCGCTCCACGGGCTGTTAAGCTGGAACCAAAACCCAGGAGGGAAGGAGAAAGGTGTTTGGGATGCATAGGAGGGGGTCTGAGTAGCACCAAAAAGCAGAGCTGCCATGTTGTCTCAGTGCTGTGCTGGCAGCCACTGCTGGGCTCTGCAGAGTTTTCACAAGGTCCCTGCATGCAGCACTGACTCACTGCAGCCACAGCCCCTGGAGCATGAACAGTTGGAGCAACTTCCAGCCCAGAGTTTTCCAAATCATGAATGTTTGTGAAAGGAAAAAAGACACTGGGAGTTTTTAAGGATTTGGTTTTGTAAAAGACATGTGGATTGGAGGTTTGTGTTACCTCATAAGCATCTGTATGTTTCATGTGCTGGTATTTCAGTGCATCTCCTGGCTCCATCTTTGTGTTTGGATTTCCCTCCCATGTGCCTTCAGTCTTGTCCTTTTTTACCAGACCTTCAGCTTTTCAGAAGGATAAACAGTTCATAGCCTTTGCAGGCACTCCTTAAATGCCCCCCACCTCCTCCCAGCTGCTCCATTCTCCCTTGGCAGTGCTTTAGGCATGTGTTGGAGGAGCTAGGAGATGAGACCTTGTAGTAGTTACAGGCAGATAAACTATGTACAGAGAAGCCGTTTTCCATGGAGGTAGAAAACAGCAGCTTCCCTGCATGGAGGTGGGGGGAAACAAATCCCAACTTTCAGCAAGGTCCTAAAAAAAATCCAAAGAAACTTCCATCAAACCAGTGGCACTGGCTTTTCTCTTATGCCTGTTCCTCAGAATGATGAAGTGCCATAAGAAACCAGTTCTTTGAAAGGCAGGCTGTGGTAACATACTGGGCTTCTTCGTGCTGGGCACAACTCAGGGCATGCTGGGCACAACTTATGTCACCTCTGTGGTTTCACCACTGGTGACATGCAGGAATTCCTCACCATTGACTGCACCCATAATCCACAATGTGCTAGCCAAAATCCCAGCCTGGCAGCAGCTCCCTGCTTTCCATCATGGAGGGCCAAGGATGGAAGGAACCAAACCTGCTGCATTTGGTTTACGGGGCTAGTCATTAACAGAGCCCAGCTCTGGTGATTAACAGAGCGCAGCGCTGGTGCAGGGCCCGACACAAATACAAGGTCTCTGCAGTTATAATGAGATACTCATGCATGGCAGCTCCGGGTATGAACTTTTACTCAGCCTTTACTGTGTGCTTAGCTATGGGAAATGGAGCAAAACAGGGCTGAACTCTTTGCATCCCACCTCAGCTGCATCTCACAAATAATGGCCTTGAACACCCTCATCAGCAAGTGTATTTCCTGTGGCTGCTGGCGCCAGTTCCCAGGCCACGTGTCCTCCACACAGACAGGCGAGCCAGGGGTGATACGGCACAGTGGAGAACAGTTGCTAAGTATTAATATAGCCTGTTTATGGGAATGCTGACGGTGACAAGGCCATAGTGGGTGTCTCGCACTTTTTGTCCCTGCCGGCGAGGGGAGCTCAGTGGGGGGAGGCTGTGGTGTCCTGGGGATGGGGAAACTGAGGCACCCTATGACCAAAGCCGTTTTTTGTCCTGCAGCACACTTTGGAGCCCCCAAGAAGCCATGGCAGGGGAAGAGGAAGGTACTGGATAGTACCCCATGATGTTTCCCCCTAGTCTGATAGTATGGCTAGTGTGAAATGGGGGGCTGAAGGCCAGTGTTCTTGTAAGAGGTACCAGGCAAGGGAGGGTGACAGCCTTGTGGCTGTGTCCCTCAGGTTTGCAGATGATATCCCTCAGACCTCCCTGACTCAGAGACTTGCAGCTCCTTCTGGTGTCTGTCCAGGCTTTTCTGTTGTTTTCTTGGGGTTCGGGGTGGATGTGGGGCACAGTAAGTTCATTTTCCAGCTGAATTTGCAGCACAGAGCCTGACATCTTCCACACCATTTTCCTGCTGGAGTCCCTTGCAGACTAAAGAGCCCTCCCTGAAAGGCTGGATGCTTTGGCACTGCTTCTGTTAGATAGAGCTAGAGGTTTGCTGCTGATAATCCTGCCACAAATTCAGAATTAATCACAGCATAATGGAATCTGGTAGTGCTGGTTGTTAATTCTCTATTGAGTCTGCATCCCCGTGTTTGTTCTCATTTGTTCTGATCAGGGGCATTGTCTCTAATATTGCTGCATAAAGGGTAAGAAATAAATCAGCGGTGTTTAGCTTTCCTAACCATCTGCTCTGGCTCCCATCCCAAACTCAATTTTTAAGTTGGGCACAGTTTCTGTGATTTTGCCTTGTGACAGAGAATGTCTCTTGGGAGAGGAGGGAAAAAGCGACTCCTGATCTCACCCCAGGGATCGATCAGTCCAGGGACACTGCACTTGAACTCACAAGGTTTTTGTTGTCATGCCTGTGGTTGGGCTGAGCTTTGGCAAAGGTACCAAAAGGAACTTCTTTCTCTCTGGAATAATGGGATTAATGCTTGTAAGAGCAGTGTGTTACTTGGAGGTGTAAAGCACTTGGTTTGGCCATGGAGTTGATGTGCTTCGGGGACATTCAGTCCCAGCAAGGTCAGTCTCCAACCTGCGTATGCTGTGGTGCACCCCTTGGGTCGTTACTGAACCTTCCTGTGGAGCACAGCCAGTTGGTCTTAAGAGGTGTTGTTAATGCAGTGAAATTCAGGGCATTTGGGAGCTGCTGCATCACCACAGATGGGACATATATCTTGTAAACTATAAATTTTTAAAAATTATTTAGTATCTCCATTGCTGTGTGGGCCATGTGGCAGCGAGCATGGGATAATTCCACAGCTTTCATTAGAGCATATAATCATCAAACATTTAAAGTCCACGGGTGGTGTTTTCAGGAACTATTATAATAATTAGGAAAGGAGAATGAGTTTAATAAGAGTTGTAAACAGCGATCAGCAGCCAGACCCCATCCCTCCCTGCAGACCCATCTGCACAGCACATCTGGGCACATGGAGCAGGGAACAGCACGTTCCATCCCACCTGCCCTGACTCCGAGAGAAGGTGTGGGGGTCTGGGGTCCCTCTGGAACACAACAGTGACAAACTTGAGGAGAAAAATCTGAAAAGCCCAATCATACCCTTCCAGTCGACACTTGTGCTCAGTCTCCTGGTAGCTGTCACTGGGTGCCCAGGGCTCACAGGCACAGAGCTCTCAGCTATGCTGGGTGGGCACAAAGGGATGGCCCCCACCAGCGAGGACCCAGGGCCAGAGCTGGCAGCCAGTGGGATGCAGCGTGGCCTCACCCTTCTCAGGGACCTGGGCATGGAGTGCCTGAGCCAGGCTCTTGCGGTCAGGTCCTGCTGCCGCTCTGGAGCCTGACAGATAGAGGTCCGCAGGTTTTTGGTGCATTTCATCTGTCAAGATGAGACACGAGAGGTTAAAATTGTGAACTCTTACTTGAAAGTCATAATGGGCACTCTAATCTACTTAATTGTGCCGAGCAGTGCAGTCCCTAGGAGCAACTCCTTGCAGTGGGATACACTGTGGTGTGGAAGGAAGCTCCGACAGCTGGAAATACAGCCAGGCTGTGTTGCTCATGAGTATCTTCCAAGTGATGAGAAGTCCCAAATTACACCCAGTGGAGGAATATTCTGGAAAGAAGGTTCCCATGACTGAAGTTTGATATTGCATGCATAGCAGCCATGGTCTGGATTGCTTCCCATCCATATGGGGCAGTGTGGCATGCTTGTGCTCAGCCACTCTGGTCCCCATTCCGTGGTGCTTTCTGCGGTCCTTTGGAATTCCCTGGTGACAAGCAGTGGCTTTGTTTGAGGCGATGGAGGTGCTTGCGGAAGATACTGGGAAGGCGAAGGAAGGTTCCAGTGTGCCAGCAAAGAAACTGTTGAATTAGTAGGTGCTTGCTGCAGCTGCACTGTGTGCCCCACCAAGTGTTAAATGGGCAATCCTCGAGTCAGCAGATCTGTTATGTCATTCCATGTTCCATGCGAGTTCAGGTTCTTGAGGAAGGAGCCAAGGTGCTGGCCTGGGATCCACATGCTGGCTGCGAGCACCTCTGGGCTGGATACCCCCACCCAGGAAAGGTCCTGGTTCAGGTGGTGCTTCCAGCTGAGTTGTCCCTTCCCTCCCTGAGCACATCCCTCCCTGGGCCAGGGAAACAGAAACACAGCTGTGGTGACTTGCCAGTCACCAGCCACCTTCCGGACAAGCCACCAGCCAGGTCTCAGCAGGGAGCTCTGCTGGAGCCACCGCTGGCGGTCACCATGCTCTGCCACACCCTGAGGCGCACTGCCAGGCAGGGGTCACCACAGGATGGGGGCAAGCACCCCCTCTTTGGCTTTGATCTGAGGGCTCCTCACTGGGCCTGGCAGCCAGGCTCCGGATCCAAGGAAGCAGTGTGATCTCACCTGCCCTGCGGAAGGATCCCCATCCCCTCCATGTGTGCCCCCACAGCCAGCCCGGCATGGGGCAGCTCTTGTCCACTGACCTAAATTGAGGCTGAGCAGAGAGCAAGCAGCTGCCCCATTGCTGCTGCTCTGTTTTCAGCACGACTCGAGCCTCCATAATCCCCTCGGATTTTGTATCTACCAAAACAGCTTGGGCCCATCAGTAAATTGCAGTGGCATATGGTCCAGGTTTATGAGTAATCTGGCACACGCTGAAGGCAAGGAGGACGTCATCCTTCAGCAAATACAGAAAATATTGGGGGGGGGGCGGGTTATGACTGTGTTTAATATAGTTGATGAGAAAGCTGTGAGAAATGTTTACCTTTGAAGCCAGTTCTGTTTCAGCTTCGGCTGCTGGGAGAAGCCGCTGTGTAACAGGAAACAAATAGAAATAATGGGAGTCTTGTGGGTCCCACCAAGGTTTTGTCACTTTAACTGATCCCATGGGTGTGTGGGGGGTTGGACGGGAAAGCAGGCAGCTGGTGGCACCAGCCAGCCTGAATACAACCAGTGCCACATCAGCCACTTGGAATAGTCCTCATCATCTCCCTATGGGGGAAGTTTCTCTAGCCAGGGCATATGCCAGAGGCACAGCTTCATCCCTGAAGAGAGGAGGGAAGTGCAGTTTGGCAGCTCTGGGAGGAGGAGCCTAATCGTGGACACCTTGCTGGGCCTGACCTTGTTGTGGTGGCAGTGGATGTCCCAGCATGGTTTCCATATGTTCTCTGAGGACACAAGAAACACCTTCCAGTGTCAATGTACTCAGTGTTGGCTTCATTAGGGCAATTCACATGAGGAGTGTCCAGGTCCTGGTCAAGGAACTCTTTGTCCAGTCCTGTCCTGGCAGCGAGATAAAGTTGTGAGTTGTTTGAGCTGCACCAGCCAGTGTGACAGCCCTTCTGTAAGGACTGGAGGCATCCCTGGACTCAGCTGACATCCCCCAGAGACATCTGTGTCAGAACTGGGACATCCCTGGGAGCAGGAGAACATGGAGATTGAAGGGGCTGTGTTGGGTAAAACGCTGCAGCAGCATTGTGAGAGCCTTTCCTTGGTCTCCAATTGTTCTCTGCAGCTCAGACCAGTGATGCTGCTTTTCCCTCCAGCTGGGATGAGAGCTAACAGCTTCTCTTCTCTCCTCCTTGCTCAGCTGCTGTGGGCTCTGGAGCCCCATTCCACAGAGGGCTTGAACTTCCTTTCGCTCTTCCCAAAATCTGTATTTCCTCAGTATGTGTGGAAGCCCAGCTATAGTAACCTCACTCTCTCACAGCCTCCCTACACTGTGTAATGCTTTGGCAACACTAAATGTTTCCTTTGGTTGCATAGACATGGCTGTGGCTGTGACATCCAAGGGGGTGTCATCTCTAAGGGGAGGTGCATGTGTCCTGTCCTGTGACCTGGTCGGCAGCATGGAGAAGGAGAACATGGTTGGCTCCCAGTGCCACTCTTCTGTTGCCAACTGCCACTTGGAAACACCCAAAACTTCAAGGAAGATTTCGCCTCTTTAATCCAAGAAAAGGCCTCAAACAGCTCACAAATAACTTAAACCTTGGGCTTTTCCAACTTTAAACAGAGTCTTTGGGACTGTATTTGTTCAAATCTAACATATCTCGGTGGCTCAGATTTTTAGTTCTTTGCTGCCAGCTTTGAAGCAACACAGTGTGCAGTTTAAAAGAAGCTTTGCTTTTTAAGTGGGAACTGATTTTTTAAGGCTGGGAATTGTGTGGTTTCTGTCTTTGTTTTGAATAGTCCAGTTTTGCACGCTGGAAACTATCTCGTGTTAAAGAGTGGGATGCAGACCATGTGATCTCAGCAGTGAGATGGAGCAGGGTGCAGTGTCCCAGTGGGCGTGGTATCTTCTTGTGGGACCATGGTGAGGCATTCTGCCACTGCTGGGGCAAGTTGCTGGAGCCAGGAGCTGAAGTTTCCTGCAGCCCCGGGAAATCCAAGGGCATCTGCTCACAGTTCTTATTTTAAGTGTGTGGTGACAGGATCTTCACGTGCTCAGTTGCTTTGCTGCTGGTGGCCTGCATGTGCTTGGATGGATCAAGGACAAGTCCCCCTCGCCCCTCCGGCTTGCTCTGGCACGGCAAAAGCCCTTGTTGCCCCTGCCCTGCTTAATGCCAGGGGCAAGGGCATCTCAGGATCCCATGTTGGTCTGTGGCTGGGAATGCCGAGCCACATGTCATGCCTGGAAAACAGGCCCCACAGTGTCCTGTCATGCTACCGTTGTCATGAGGGAGGGCACGGCTCTCACAGAGGGGCTTGCTAGGATTTTCCAAAGCAGCCTGGGGAAGGGCTGAGCCCCAGGTGTGCAGCAGAGCTGTGCTCTGCCGTTGTCTGTGCAATTCTCCTCTGCTTTCATGTGGGTGGGACGCCACTAGGTGATCTTCCCAGCTGTGATGACAGGACATCTTGGGTGTTTCCTCTCCAAGATGTGGCAGTGGGTGGTGCTGACTCAGAGTCTGCATTTGTAGCTGTGCACAGGTGGTGTCCTGGTGTCCGTCTGCTGCTGCAGGGCATGCGCTGGGCCCTGAGAGCCGAAGGAGTTAAACTGCTTCCAAATAGGCCTCTTCATGCTAATAAAGTACCTTGGAGCTGGTCCAGCAGGCAGACACCTGGGTATTATTCAAGCATCTGACACCCCTAGAGAACCAGAGCCTTGATGAGCCTTGTACACTCGCAGAGATCTTGGAGAAGAAAGGAGGCTTTCCATAGAAAATGGATTTTCAGGGCCAGCTGAAGGACATGACGTTCAAGATCATTGCTTTAAAATAATTTCAGCTGCAGTTAATGTGAAGCAAAGTAGAAAAGAAAACCCAAGACAGTGAAAGGATAATTAATTCTGAGTTGGAGCTGCAATTTGGAAGGGCTGTATTGTGAAGTGACCCTTTTCCAAATGATACCTGAACTGGCTCTTCTTGGAGAGCCCTTTGCAGTGAAATGTTGTGTTGTTTTATACTGTACGTTTGTTCTCCCCTGGTGTTACAGAGTGATCTTGAGTTCAGCCTTTCAGAGAAGGGTGAACAGTGTCTAGTGAGGAGGTTCCACAGGGAGCCCTGGCACAGGCTGGGCTGAGCAGAGCCCTCCAGGGCCAGCCCCCTTTTCTGTGCCATGGCAGGATGGCACCTGGCTGTCCCCTGGGCTTATGGCACCCTGCCATCCATCCTGCTTTGTTCCTTCCTTCTCCCCAAACTGCCACAGAGTGCACCCTCATCAAGAGAAGTTCTGCAGAAGCCCTTTCTTGACCATGGAGCATACCTTTGGAGGGGCACAGTATCTCCACTCCCAGGGTCTCACCCCACAGAGCTCTAAGGGCACTTGGGTCAATGGATTGCCCTCTCTGGTTCCAACCTTCTCTTGCTGCTGCATCTCTTCCATTCCTAGCACGTGTTGTACTGAGCTTCTCCAGAAGCTTAGAAATGATTTGTATGAAGAGCTGTTCCAGGGACTGAAGCAGGTACAGAATATGATGTTTATTACTGGGTAATTCTGATATAATGTGAAAAATATCTATTTCTGGTCTACTTGCTCTTCCTCAGCTTACAGAGAAACCAAGTGAAAAGCATCGAGGCCAGTGCTCTAATGAGATTCACATTTTGGACATCAGATTAGTACAATAATGCATTTCACACTGTTGTTTCCTAATTTGCCTAATCAAATAAAAGGAGATGAAGCATCACAGAGCCCAACCTCCCCATTCCAACAAGGCAGTGCTGAACCCATCACTTGGCGCTTCAATTAATTTTCCCCACACAGGTTGGCCAAAGCACATAATTTAATCAGCATCTTGCAGCTCTGTCAGTAGACACCATCTATCCCAAGGGCTGGCAATCCCAGGCAGCTGTCCTGAAGAACCACAGAGTGCACGGATAGCCTGAAGAGGTTTTGGGAAAGAGGGGAATGTGTCTTGGGCCGCTGTGGTCCATGCTGTCATGGCAGGGTGTTGAGCAGTCAGGTTCCATGCTGTGCTAAATCCCAGGTAAATCCTTGCTCCACTGCCCCAGCTGGAGCAGCTGGGTCTCCCTGTGCCCTCAGGAGATTGTCCGGGGAAGTGAGGGCTGTTGCTGGAGCTTAGGTGGGTAGTCAGGGCCAAGGTGGGGCTTGAGTTAATGCTAAAACCAGTGGTGTGGTCAGGGAGGAATCTCTCCATGACTTAGCCATATCTTGTTACATCCTGAAACGAGCAGGACTCATGCTCCAGGTACATTCATGTCCCTGAAGGCAGCTTAGAAGCGACATGCTGTTTGGAAGAAGTTTTCCTAAATGTCCTGCTGAGCAGTGCTGCAGGGAGCTGGGAGCTTTTTGGGTACTGCCCAATTCACCACTCAGAACAAAGCAGTTCCACTTACAGAACCTGAGCGCTGAGACCTGGGGCCCCTCTCCTGGCTGTGGAGCAGACCTGGGAACCACACAAATGCTGCAGGATTGGTGACATTGCAGATGCTTTTCTGCTACAATGTGTTGGAGAATTGAGCAGAATTTGAGATTGGGCTTTTAAAGGAGAACCAATCAATGAGTTGGGTTTGGGGTTTTGTTATGATCCACTGGGAGTCAGGAATGGCATTTCAGTGCTGGTGACATCAGAGCAGACCTAAAAATTGTACTAAAACTCCCAGAAGTATAAAGCCATGTTTGAGTTCTGTTTCCCAGGAGATTTGTCCTGGGCTTGGCTGTGCTGTAGAGTACGTCCAGCTGTGCAGGTGGGATTTTTGCCTCAGAAGATGCATTTGTTCCCAATCCCAGTGAGGATGGTTGTGGTTTGTTGCAGTGGGCCCCTGGGCTCTCCTGGCACATCCCAGAGCTCCCCAGAAGGCAGCAGCAGCCACAGGCCCCAGCTGAGTAGTCCTGTGCATCCCTGTTTAGGAAAATAAGCTCATTTACAAAATCAGGCAGAGCAAGCAAATGAAAAAAAAAAAAAAAAGCATGAATTAAATAATATGATTTTGGTGCAAAGATGGAAATCAAGTCTTGCTTTTCCATACGCTGGGAACCATCCTTGTAACACGGGAAGAACCATTGTGACTTCACTGCCAAAACCCAAACAAGCTATCGAATAAGAGCAATTTCTTGCATCCAAAGTCCCTCATTAGATTAAAGAAAATATCGCAGCACAAAACTTACAAGTGCATCACAGGACCTACTTGTGCTGTTAAACAGATGGCACCTACACAGGACCCAAAAAATATATAACAATTTTAATTGAGCCAATGCAAAACAGATTTGTGAAATAAAATAGGACATGCCAGGTCTAATAAGGCCCTCCCTAGAAATTGTGACACTAGTTTTGTAATAGCATGAGGGGTGCTCAGGAGCTGCTCCTTAGCAAATGAAGCACTGCCTTGACTTGCTCACTGCAGCCTCTGAGGTTCCTGCTCAACACATTGTCCCTGCTATGGCTTTTCCTGGGAGCGCTGTGCTGACCCCTTTGGCCACCTGAGGCCGTTTGCCCGGTGTCCTGGTCTGGTGCACCTCCATGGACCAGAGCCCTAGATCTTGAAGAGGACAACAGCCAAGCGCCTCGCTTTGGCAGTCAGGATGGGGATGTTGCTCTGGCCACACCTGAGGTGGGCTGTTACCTGTGCACATCCTGCTCCCAGGGCCACACTGCGATGTCCATTTCAGATGCCCAGCAGTGCATACAGGGAAGGTCAGAGACAGGTCCTGTCTCCCAGCACTGCAGAGCTGAGCTCCCATATTTCCTCTCAGCAGCTCCTCTGGTGAAGGAGAGATTCCCTGAGCTGAACTTCGAAGGCAGGTGGTGTCAGCGCCTTTGCTGCTTCCCAGTGAACTAAGGAAAACACCTGTCCTGCAGCAGAGCAGGGTTCCTGTAATCATGAGGTAGTACTCAATGACACAGGATCAAACAGGGGTTTTCCCGTCTTTGATAGAACTGGGTTTCTTCACCACTCCCTGCAGTCTGAATTGTGACCAATAGAAGAGCCACTTCTTCCACAGCTGGAAAGGGAGGTTTGGTCTGAAATGACATAACACAGAATTCCCAAGTTCCTCCTACACATGCAAAAGGAACAGCAGAAAGAAAAAAACTAAAACCTCCCCTACCTGGAATTTTCACCTTTGTTTTTTCCCTGGAGTATGTCAGCATGATTTGAACCATGAGGATGTGTTAAAGGTGACAACAGTGACTGGGGCAGTCTGAGGTCACCACGGGTTTTGCAGAGACCAGACACTTGTGTCCTGGAAGTTTGTGAGAATCCCAGCAGAGGGATGCAAACCCATGAGTTGTATGAGGTGCCATTGCTGAGAGGGGTCAAGGATAACCTTATCTTTGCCACTAAACCCCAGCACCTCCAGGAGTGGGAATGCACCCCTGTGTGGGAGCATTCCAGTGTGATGAGGCTGAGTCAAGTGTGTAAAATAAACTTCAGTGTGTGAAATGCAGAGTTGTGGTGCCGCATTAGGATGATCAGAAGAAGAGGGAGGTAGCACAGAAATTGCCTGCAGGAAAGTCCCCAAGAGGAATCAGTACTGGCCAGCCGGGGTTGTTCTGCAGTGCCTAGGGTTGGGGATGAGCCTGCATTGCAGCACTCAGAATTCCCTGCCTTTTCGCCTTGGATCAGCCTGACCCAGCTCCCCCAGGTTACACACAGCAGGTTCATGCCTGACAAATGCTGTAGTTGTAAAAAAACTGTAAGGGAACGCAGCAAAATTAACTTTTCGTTAATACTAACTCCAACCAAATCATTTCTGCTATTATCAAAATGTATAAAATAAACACATCCTTGTTATACTGAGGAATACTGAGGATCCTCTTGTTCCCATGAATCCTGCCTTGCCTCGCTGGTGAGAGGAGCCCCTCAGGGTTGCTTGATGGCATTGCTGGGCTCTTAGTACAAGGCTCTTTAGGGTTCTCTCGGGCATTCTGAACCCTCCTGCCAAGGAAGTCTCACTTGTGTCATTTGAATAACTGGATTTTATATCACCCTACGCCTCTTGCCCCCAAAATGACTTGTGACGGACATTCCACACTGTGTAACAAGGAAACTCAGGTATTATCTGCACCGAAATGTGAAGTGTGCCATGCTGTGGTATTGTGCCAGTTAGAAGGCAAAATCTGTGTAGAGACCCAAAATCCGGTTTTGCTTGGGACCAGCCATTCTGTGAAGAACTGCTCATTCCATGGTTTTCAATGGACACACTCAGAAAGGACAAAAAATGCTTAGTGGGTTTCTACTTCTGTGTCTCAGTTGGTTACAAATATTCTTTGAGAGGCAGCAGATAAATGTGAGGGGAAAATCCTCTTCATCTGCATGTTGTCCTGTTACACAGTACAGGCTCGGAACACTAGCCGGCACTCCAGTGATACCTCGGAATGTGTTGTGTGTACATGGAAAATGGAAGAAAAGTAAGAGGGAGCCACTTGTGTTTTAACGTGGCATCTGCTGAGCTCAGTGCTTCCACCTGTGCCGCCTCAGCACCTTGAGGAGAGTACAAGACCTCACCTGTGTCTTGGCACACCTGCCCAGTGTCAGCTCTTGGGCTGGCGTTGGGCTGGAGACTGCACAGAGGTTTAGTCAGGGGCATCACCTCAGCCAAGGGCTTGCTGGTTGGGCTCTGTGGGTCAGACGTCCCCAGCCCAGGGCCAGTGCCACCCAAGCCGTGGTTCTGCAGTGACAGGGCATCGCTGCGGGCACTTAGTGGTTCCGGTTGCGTGGCACGAGCGGCATCCCTGTGGTGTTCAAAGGGTTCTCCACAGCCGTGGGCAGTCGCGACCCTGGGGTGCAGCTGTGGCGTCTTTCCCGGCCACGCTGGGCACAGCAAGGTGGGCTGCCTCTGGAAGCCAGTACTGTGGGTCACCATGGCACTAGAAGACGGAGATCTGAGCTGTGAGGATGACAGGGAGGCTATGGGGGAGGAGACGACAGAAATAATGACCGAAACTTAGATAATTTTATTTATAGTCTAATGTGCAGACATGACTGTTGCTGATGAGGCTACCGGTGACATAAATAAACTCAAGCAGAAGATGTAAGCGAGTGGATAAATGTAAAGGCATATTTGGGCAGTGCCACACATTTGGACATGGACCAAGAGAATTATTTCTGTCCCTTGCAATTCTAACGAAGAGCGCAAAGGAGATAATTAGCCCAGGATGCTCTGCATTGCTCTTTCCATCTTGTGCACATTCATGCCCACCAAATGTGAAATGTTCGCCTTTTCCCCTCCAATGTGATGGTTGTTGAACTTATTTTTAGTGTCATTTGATAAGCCTCCCTGCTTGCAGAGAGACATCCCACTGACCCAGCCACTGGTCATTGTCTATACCAGTTCCCATCAAAGCGGGCGCGCTTTGTCAGGTTTCGACTCGAATATCCATTCTGCCTCTGAAGTACAGTATCGAAAGTGACTGGATCATTTGAGCCTTTTTCTTCAGCTGCTCCCTCCTTCCTCCCCCACAGTGCTTCCGCTCACGCTAACATAATTTGGCATCGTCGACGTGACACGACACTGGTTTTTCTAAAAAATTATAATACATACATTGTCAATGTTTTATGATGGCCGGCACTCCCATAAATTTAATTTCCGAATTGATGGAAAGAGGTCTTTCCCACTGTGGAATCGTACCCAACACTTGGCGCCCCCTCCGCCACTGAGGAACGCACATACAGTAATAGGTCATTCAATGTCAAAAGGCATAAAAAAGATGAGCAAAATCTTCACAGGCTACTGCTTGCTGTTGCCTTTAATTATATTAATTAAACTTTGAAATTCTCATGCAAAGAGAGTTGCTGGCTTGTGACGCTGAAGAGCCCTTGGAGATTTGCGGGGGGAGAAAACCCTGAGATACCAGCTTAGTGGCTACTGCTTTTTTTAATCTAAAAAAAAAATACACAAGCCTACGACTGCTAGGTATGTTTATAGATGATGATGTTTTATGCGCTACTGAACTGTGAATGCAGGAAAGGGGAAAAAACCACCAGCCACAGTGTCAAGGTCTTGAAGCATCAGTCTCTCCAACTCGGCTCGAGATCTCTGCTTACAGGCTGTCTTCCCGCAGAATAACGCTCTAGTAATTCCTTCCTGTCCCGGGTGCATAATTAAAGAAAGGTGTCTTCAAAAACTAAAGGGCAAAGTCTTGCTCGCTACCGATACCTCGAGGCATCCTGTCTACATTTTGTCATGCGTGTGCACTTTTCAGTGTTAGAGTGACAAGATTTCCAGTCAGAAGGTTCCCGTAAGGCACGATGGCGGTAGCTGGCGAGGGTTGGGGATCTGACATGGCTCTGAGGCACTCAGCTCTGCGCCTGCTTAGCCTGGTGGGAATTGTTATCCTGTGCCCGTGGCGAGTAGTCCCTGTGTAAATACCATGTGCCTCTGCCGCAGCTGAGGAGCACTGCGTCTCCGCTAAAAACACACTGCGTCCTGAGAATCTGTAGTCCTTAAAAAAACAGCAAATAACAAAAATAGAAAAGCATTCTCATCTTTGGTGTCTGTGCTGTCCCTTCGGTGTTGCACAGAGCTAGGCACACATGGCAGTGCTGTTCTCCAGGGCACAGGCAGAGCACCAGCGCGTGGTTGGATTGCGGGCTCCCGGAGCAGGGATGCAGGAACCTGCAGAGCTTGGGCTGGAAGATGGTCCAAGGGATGCGAGGAAGGGCTCGGTTCTCTCAGCTGGGTAGGACAGTGGCAATGTGGCTGTCTCTCCTCCCGGTATCCACTTCTCCTCTACTGAGAGGGAACTCGGGTGAAGTTGATACAGCGGCCCTGAGGGAAGAGAGAAGCTGTTACTGGTGTAGTAGCACACAGACAGAGGTTGCTGGATGCTAGAAGGAGGCTGTAATTGAAATGCACATGTTTGGGAAAATAACAAACCCATAAAAAACCTTTTAAGAATTAATGGAAATCACCCAGAGTGAGGCACCACATTTGCCTTACAAATGCAGGCTCCAGGCAAGCGCAAGGACACGCGCAACACATTCCGACACTCCCAGGCCCTCTGTGAGTATAATTCACAAATTCTGGGAAACTGCAGTGAGCAAACCCAAACCCATCTGACCATGGGAAGGGAAGAGCACAGGCAGATCCTGCCCCCAGATCCCCCCCGAGCCAGGTCCTCACGCAGAGAGCATGGATAGATGTGACTGTTAGTTAGCAGAGCTGCTGCTGATCCGAAACTGCATTTTATTAGCAATAACCCCAGCTCTGCATCTACAAACTCTGTACCTAAGGTCTGTAAATTGCTGTGCACAGAAGGAAAAGGGGTTTCTCATGATGCCATATCCAAATGGACACCATTCACCCCTCATAAAGGTGCCCAGGTGAATCGGTGTAGCAGAATGCAACAAATCCACCAGCACAATCTTAAACCTTTTTAATTCACTTGGAATTCATTTAAATGCCTAAACTCCCACAGGGTCACGGGATGTTGGAGTAGGGTGTGCTGCCTCAAAGCAGCTCTCTGGCACCGCAGCGATTCCTTCCATTTGGTCATGGGCATCTGTCAAGGATGGTGCCACATGAACAGTGCTGGGTTTGGAGCAGGCAGCACTTCTTGTGCTCTGAATCCTTATTTCTGCTTAAAGACATGCACTGCTGGGGGGAGATTACTGCTTTCTGCTCAAACCTGGGAGATTATGGAATTGCCAAATGAAATTTGGGCTGGGTTTCATATTCCTGTCATTCATTTAGTTTGATTTCCAGTTTGTCTGGCTATCAAGCAGGGTGATGGCACACAGTTATCTGGCATGACTCAAGCAGGCCTCGGCTGGCAGTGTTCTCATCAAGGGTTTTCCTAATGTTTCAGTTCTGTTTCTGTCAGCTGTTTAAGAAATATAAAACTGGTGAGAAGGTGGGGACAGGAACTGTAGGAACTTCTGGCTGTCACTATCTGTATTATAAATGTAGAAGAGATGGAGAGAGATAAATCATTGAATCCTTTATGCTAGAAAAGCTCTTAGGATCACCCAGTCCAACAATTCCTCCAGCACTGCCATGGCAACCACCATGTCCCCAAGTTCCACATCCACATCCTTTTCCTGCCAGGATGAGTGATTCCAGGCAGAGCAGCGAGAGAGGAGAACCTTAAACAAGCAGTGCTCATTCTGGTTCCTCACTCATCTCCCACATCTCTGCCCCTAACTTCCTTACTCCATGACTCATGGAGAAGTGAGGAGAGAAGGAAGCTGAGTGGTCAGGCAGACTCTTGCCCATCTCACTGTCAGGGAAAACACCTTGAGCTGGGGAATCTCAGAGCCCTAAGAAATACCAGCTCTCCAAACACTGTCAGCATCAGACGCCAACAGGTAATAACAAATACACTGTCAGTTTAAGTGGGAAGTTCAACCATTTGCAGTCTAGGTAGGCAAACTGAGGCAGGCAGAAAATAAAAGGCTGATGTTCACTTGTTAGGGGTTTATCACTTCAGATCAATATGAACTGCAGGTTTGCATTACTAGAAACTCTGTGATGTAAACAACAGCACTGTCTCCTGCAAACTGGTGTGGAGAAAATGCTGCAGACTCATGTAAGTCCTTCCTCAAAAGGCATCTGAAACCTCCATGCAGCGATACCGGTGTTACCATTGAGACCAGCTTTTAAAAACAGAATATTATATTTTTCTTCTGATTAATCTGACCTTTACAGAAAGAACTATTTACCTAAGTAGAAGCACTGTTTACCAAACATTAGTCTGACCAGTCAGGTTTTGGCCTTCCCAATTAAAACACGCGTGTTCCATGTAAGCAATTCCACCAATGCATTGCCATCCTGGTGGCACTGCCAGGATACCCCAGTGTGGGGAGTTACCGTTACACTCGTGTCCCTGTGCTCAATTAAACCATCAATCCAACCAATTTGAGTTCTGACGTACCATGCCTTGTAAATCACTGGCTCATAAACCTTAACAATACCAACATGTAGTCAGTATGAAATTGCACTAAATTAGTGGTTTAGCACTAGAGTAATTAAAAAATGAGTTATGCATGCATTCTGTGATCTTTGTAGGGAATATGGGAGCTGTCTCCATGCACCAGATCCAATAGGACAAACCCCACTCTTCATACTCACAGATGCACCAGAGGTACTGCAGGGGAAGAATGTGGTAGGTCTTTAACAGCAACAAAAAAGAGGAAAGAGATCTATGGCAAGGGGGGGTTACCTAAGAAGGAATTCTTTTATATTACATCAAAGCCGTTTCTTTAGTTGTTGTATTTCTTACTGAATCTAAGTTACAGGGCAAGGTGGAAATTCTCACAGGGCATGGGATCTCAGGGAATGGGTGCACACACCAAACCTCAGGTTAGACCCTCACCTGACAATGCCCAAAACAAGGCACTAAGAGGGGCCTGCAGGAACAGCTGAGTGTCCCTCTCCAAGCCCATACAGCTCTGTGGGCAGTGCTGGGGGCAAGGGGGGACGAGAGATCCCTTTGGGACAGTGTCCACCCTGAGCTTGGAACTTGGCTGTTGATGATGGCGAGCCAAGTATGATGAGACTTTGGGATGTCTGTGTGTGTGTGAGCAGGCACTTGCTACTGTTCTGCGATCCCAGCGGAATTCTGGGCTTTGGCAGGGGCAGGAGAACATGGCAAGGGCTCCTCTGGAGGCCCCTGCAAGGTTCATCAGGAACTCAGGAAGGGCAGGTGAAGCAGGCTGGATCTGGGATGGGATGTGACTGCACTGAGCCTCCAGGCTGAGCTGCTCCACCTGGTCTCAGGTGCTTCACCTTGCATGGGACTGGATTCCTTTAGCATGCCGAATAGCTGTATCCATGGGAAAAGTTTCCCTGGGCACTGCTGATGGGTTCAGCATCTAATTCAGGACTAAGACCAACTGTCCTACCCAGAGGAGCACCTAGTAGTGCTGTTCTGCCAGGACAGTTGTTGCCCTGTGTGATATCCAATGTCCTAAAAGCCTTGGAGGACTGAGATCCCCACTGCTCGTTGCTGAGATTTGTGTGCTCCTACCTCGGCTGCAGTGTCCCATGAAGAGCACATGCCGTTTTGGGATTTGGCATTGATCCTGCACTCCGTGATCGGTGCCTGCAGAGCCATGAGGAAGGAGAGGGCTTCAGAATAATGTCCCTCCCGAGACCTGTAGTGAAGACTGTCATTTCTGTTGCCCCATCCTCACAGCACTACCTGAGCATCTTCCATCCTTCCTGGGCGCATCCCTGTGAGCCCAGCCTGTGTCCCTGGGAAGCAGTCCGCTCCCAGCAGCTCCCCAGGGCAGCCCGCCCAGGCTGCTGCTGCACTTTGGGTCAGCAGGCAAGAACCTGCTTTACCTGATTCTATTTCTTCTCATATGCACCCTGTGGCCCAGCCTGCACTTCGCCTCTCTCTGGGGATCAAAGTTGAAGGCAGTGGGTTCTTCCCTGTAGCCCTTGCACCAACAGACAGGACTGTGTACACCTTTTCCTCTTTGCTAATGCACGGGAACAGGCCCTTTCCTGCTTTCCACATCTCTTCAGAATCATTACCTCCTCATCTGCTGCTCACTGGGATAACGAATGTGCTCTGGACCTGCACACTTGTGTGCAATGGTAACAATAAAAGGGAACTCTTGAAGGAGTAAAGCTGGGAGGGAGTCAAAACTGGGCACTGAGGTGCCAGTGCCTGGCAGCACCTGCCTCAGAGTCCTGTTTCCTTGCTGAAATAATCCTGGCACTTCCCCTTGGGCAGTGGGAGCAGAACCAGAGCGCCTGTGCGGGGCCAAACCCCGCTCTCCGACAGGGCCCTCAGTGACCTCCCCATTCCAGAGGTGGCAGAAGCAGCATTACTTAGAGCCTGTGTCACCTGGCCCATCTGGGCACTAAAATTACTCTGGCATTAAATCCAACTGCTCCTTCCCTGTCTCCACTGCCTGGCATGTATTTCAGTTACAAACACTCGCTCACCCCATTAATACCCGCTGACAAGTGTACAGCTGAAGGGAAGGTTAACATTTTTTTTAAGATTGATCTTTACTGTGGAGAAGGGCTGCTAGCCCACCCCATCCTGTGCAGCTCTGAACAGCTCTCAGGGACTGGAGCTGGCATCTCTCTCCCACTTGCTCTTTGTCCCTCACAATGTGGTAATCCTTCATCCCAGACCCCCAGGCAAACAGGGGCATTGTGGGTGTTTGAAACTGGCTTTCCACCCCACTGACACCAAGCCTTGTGCTGTGCTGCCAGGCTCTGAGCGCTCAGACCTCCTCTCTGCCCAGCTGTGCTGCCACCAGTATGTTTGTCTCACGTCAGGCAAATCCGCTGCCGGTTCCCCGTCTCACCTGCGGCAGAGCCCACACGCTGCCGTTCTGCAGGTGGCACCTGGAGAGGTCCCGGTGGGCACGCCTGAGCCGTGCTGTGGGAGTAGCGCTTTAACACCCGGAGAGCTGCCTCACAGCACTACCTGCTGCTGGAAGGACCATTTGTCACACAATTCATCAGAAGTAATTCCTTAGAGGAGTGCTCCTGAACCGCTGTTACTGCTGCAGGCACCAGGATCCTCCTTGGGGCTGCCTGAGGCAGCTTTTCCCCAGAATTCCTGGCTGAAACGCCCCTGACAGAGCTGAGGTGAGCTCTGAGCTCCGAGAACACCACAGGGTGGGCTCAAAGGCCTCCTAAAGGAACAACATCATGAAGAGAAACAAAACTACAAATGAATGGTGCTATTTGGCCCCTAAAAAGAATTTGGTTTTTCACTTTAACAAATTTTTCCAGCAGCTACAGTGGAAAAGCATATTAATTTGTGTATTTTCCTCAGATTTATGTAATGTAACCTCCTTAGCGTGTGTGCATGAACCTCACGATCTTTCCCAGCAATCCCACAGTCCTGGAGGTCAGCTTCCAAAGGTCACTGGGTCTGGGGTCCAGGAACTGGTTTGACAGGGGAACCCAAAAAAAAGCTGCCGTGAGGAGAAGGTTCCAGCAAAGGTACAGGTACCTCACAGCCACCTTCCACCCCTTTGCAGGAAGACAGGACTAAGGTGTTTTAGAAGATAGTTCCTGTCTTTTGCACCTGATAAATGCTGTATTTTGGAGTACAGGCCAACCAACTACACCTGCCAGGGAGAGGTTCCAAAGAGGTAGTTTAAAGATGCTGGGTTGGCAGATATTTTATTTTCAGTGCCTGTGATTTAGATGTGTGTTTGGAGCAAACACTGAGGAGGGCAGGGCATGTTTACATGTGAAATGCTGCCATTGGCACCTGGGGTGGCTCATACCCACTTAGTACCCACAGCACAGATGGAACTGCACACACCTGCTCCTGCCCTGGGAGTCAAGGATATTCACTGAGGTATCTTTAGAGTGCCGGCAGCTTTGAGGAAATGCCATCAGAGCGGCTTTTCACCTACAAGCAGCACTTACTTGGGAACTGGGCATATGGACAAGTCAGCACAGTTGCTCCATCTTGGGAGTGCATGTCACCAGGGGTGTACCTCCGTGGAACCTGGATGCAGGGGCTCTGCAGCTCCCTGTGCTCTGTGGCACCCAGGGAGAGCCGCCTGCACTCTGCCTGTGTCCCGGTGCCCTGCACCTTGTCTTGGTCAAGGCGGAATGGGGCTGGAACAGGGCTGTGGGCAGCCAGGGAACGGGCAGGAGTGGGCGCTTGGCTGGCACGAGCATTGGCTATCCCGCCCTGACAGGTTTGGGTAGCGAAAAAGGGAGGGATTTCTTTCCTTTGCCAAGTCTTCCATGACTGCTGTATTCAGCAGTTCTCCATATAAACTCCTGCCTTGACCAAGAGTGGTTGTGACAAGCTGCCTCTCCTGCGAGTCGGCCTTCCAGGGCTGGGAGGAGGGAGTGCTGAGCTGCTGAGCCGGATGGTGGGCCTTGGGGGAGGATAAAACTGGCTGCGTTTGTAGCATCTGCTTCAAAAGGAGGTTGTGGCAAATATTTTATTCAGCAGAGCTGGAGGTCTCCTGTCTCTAGAGGGCAGGAGTTTGTTGTTTTTCTCATGCAAGGCAAGCATTGCTTATGCAAAAGGAAAGAATGTGGAAATGGCCTGGAGAGTCCCTGTTCTCCCAGCACAGATCCTTTGGAGTGAGGACCCTGGCTCACTCTCCTTGACCCTTGGCAGTAAGCCCCCCTCACTCCCAGCACTGCCGACCCCTGGAGTACCCCCCTGGCCTGGCAAGGTCTGACCCTTTCCTGAAGGACATGCTCTCGGTTCCATTGCAGGCGCCTGCCAATGGAGGGCTCTTCTCCTTCAGCTCTCCTTAGTCCTTGGAAGGCAGAGCGAGGCCGTTCCACTGCCAGAGGGAAGGTGCTCTGTGTCCTGGCACCGGCCCAGCACACACCTTGCCCAGTGCGGACACTCAGGCACGTGCTGCCAAAACCAGGACACCTCTCCTACCATCTCCACAGTGACGTACATAGCTGTCCCTGCGACATCTCCCTCTCCTTCCATGGGACCCAGGGGGGTCGGATTGTGATTCTTGCTTCCAGGTGAAGCTCTGAGCCACACATGCGGCTCTGCAGCACATGGGGAAGAAGAGGAGAGAGGTTTTCTCTGAGACATGTCTCAGCTCTTTGAGCTTTTCCCAAATCTTCTGGGATGAAACCCTGCTGTGAATGGGGGTCCCATTGATGTTATGAGGGGTCTCTAGACAGACTGACACCAGGCCTGATCTCTAGTGCCAATTTCCTCATGTCAGCATCCTAAACAACTTCTTGAGTTTGCTACGTGTTTTTCAGGAAGAAAGATAGTCTGCTACTATAGAGGCATCACACTTGAGGTCTTATAGAATCAAGAATCAGCCCGCTGAAACCATAAATTAGCAAATCCTAGTGCTTTGGGTCCTTTTTTATCTATAAGGACAAAGAATATCACAAAGATGGAGTTCCTAGGCACCTCTAAAGCACAAGTTAAACATTTCCATTATTCTTCCTTCCCCCCCTCTGTGCAGCCACTGTGTCAAGAATGCAATTTATCCTTCTCTGAAATCAGGGATAGCAACAGATAAACCAAAACTGTCAGAAGACCTGTTCTCAAACTCCACTTCTCCTCTATCATAACCTCAGCTCAGGCCTCTCCTCAAATCCCTTTCCTTTAGGAATACTTCCCAGTGTCCTTTTCCTGATCAACTCTCTAACCTGGGCCTTTCTGAAGAGACACTTTCCTCTTCAGGTGGCTCAGAGATTTAAGACCCAGGTGCTCTATGGCTTTAGGTGCCATGGTAAGTCATCTGGGGTCATGTTCTGAGCCCATAACGGAGCAATGGCACAGCGTTCCGATCCCAGCCCAAATCCTGGCCTGTGGATTGTACACCATCTAACCAGCTTGTGGCAATGGCTTGTAAGGAGAGAAAGCAGCCCAGTTCTGTGGTATTCAGGACACTATGGAAATAATTTTAAGCTAGTTATCATACAATTACTATGACTAAAAAATCCACTTCAGAATTCCGTGGGACGATGTCAATCTGTTTGAGGCAGTAGGCAGGGTTTAAGTGGGGGCTCTTAGGAGGAAGACTAGCAAGGCTGAGGCAGGAGGATGCAGCTCCCTGGGGTTGTGCCCACTTGGCTGGGGGTGGGGCTGGCTCTGCAGACAGGAAGGGAGAGCCCAGCGCCACCCTAGCTCTGCACGCACACTGCACGTGGCAGCCCTCTAGATGCCACTGTGACCCAGCTGTCCCAGCCCTACAGCTGGTAACAATTCAGTGCTGCTGACACCAAGCACTGGGCTAGGAAGGACACGGGGGCCAGGCTGTTCCCCACCCCTCAGCCACGTCAGCTTCCGAAGTACCACAAGAGTAAATTCTTCCTGCAGACAAACCCCCCAGCACATTGTTAGGCTTTGGTTGGAATGCAGAGGGATTAGTAATTCAAACTTTTCAGATATTTGGGCATCCCACTCCCCAGCAGCATTCTCTGATTTCATACTGCCACCGCATTTGCTACAACTCCCCTGCAGGTGCCAGTGTCACTAAGTTACCAGCTCTGTTAATTTTTAGGCTCTGCTTCTGCTCCTGTGTGCTTTGTTGAAAATCAAGAACAGTTCCTTTAAAGGCAGCTGCGTAAGTCTCATGCCACTGGCATGTGAAGGGTCCCTGGACTGCACAGTGGCCATGTGTGGTCTGTCAGGGGCTCCTTCTGGGCCCCCCCAGCTGGCCCATCACACAAACACTGGCAGCCCCCAGGACGGGTGCACTGGGCTGTCCTCTCTTCCTGCCTTGTGAATGGGGCCTGGGGGTGGAGGCCGTATTCCCTGAGATGTTTTTCCTCACTAGTGGTCACTGCTACAGATGTGCCTATGGAGATGCCCCTGTTCTCCAGCAGTCAGGAGGGTGTCCTGTGGGAACATGGTCAGGCTGCATTTACTCCCTTCCCTGTGCATTTTTCCTAAATGTCCACTACCAGTGACAACTGGAAAAAGGGATTTGGTGAGGTGTTTGTGTGCTTCAAGTGCTGAGGAGGGACAGAGTATTTAGTGATTTACTCTGTTGCTGCCAGACCCTGTCCAGATCCTCCGACTCCCAACCCCCCTGTGCTTTATCTCCTCTCAGGAGCTCTCCCAAAAGCCATGGGAATCGGTGCAGACTGCTGAGTTTTCAGTTTCCACCTTTGCCTTTCTTCCTTTTTTCCTTTGCTCAGAATAATTTGTATAATCAGCGAGGGCTTTGGAGGGGCTTTGTTACACATAAACCCAGAGATGGTGGCATTAAGTGCATTTGCTAAATTAATAAAGAAATCTGCTCGTTTGCTGTAGGGTTCTGTTGTTGATTTGGGAACAGTGAGCTCTTGCAAATCTCAGCTTTCACCTTGCCAATCCCCGTATCCCTGTAAGTGCACTGCAGTTCCTGGGAACCTGTTGGGGGTTGGTGCTGGCATCCCTTCACTAGATCACATTTATGCATTAGTGCCATCTGTGCCTGCTGCACCTTCTGTGAGCCAGCCCAGCCAAGTGACTGGCAGTTATCTGAGACTGCACACAAAAGGAGAGAGAAGAGAAAGGGGGAAGGAAGGAAGAGTCAGTAAGGATGGCACCTGAGGCTTCTTGTGTGCTGGCAGGTCTGGGGAACACAGAACTGCACTGGGGTCCCTCCCTGCCACTTTCTGGGGCTTTCTCTCTAAATAAGACAGAAGTAAATATCTGTTTCGTGGCATTCAAAGCAGTTCTCCCTGTCCTTGTTCTGGAGGAGAGACAAAGTGCCGGGACTTGAGAAAAGGAGCCGCTGCAGTCTGAGGACAGTTTGGGGACAATGCTGGGCTTTGCACTGCACCGTGTTTCCCTCAGGGCAGGGCTGGGACCGAGCAGTGCCGTGGTTCTGTGAGCACTGGGAGCAGGAGGGAACGCAGGGACGGCCGTGCTGGTTTATCCATTTGCCTTCTGTTCAGGGTCTCTGCTGGTAAAAAAATCCTGTGTGTGAGACAGCCTCTCAGGAGTTTTCCCCGTCAGTAACGGGATGAGGGAGCGTTTGCTGCTGTTCCTGTGCCAGGAGCTGAACCCAGGTCCGTGTGGATGGAGTCTGGGCACATAAGAGATCATGAACTCCCAGCTGAAAGTTTGGCTTGATCTGTCCTACAGAGGCAGGTACAAAGTACAAGAGCAGATAGAAATACAAATGGAATAGTTCTTACAGTGAAGGTAAGTGTCTGCTAAGAATTTAGAAGTGAATTATCTGGCTTAGAAATTTATTAAATCAGTACAGTGTCAGTCTGTCCAGAAAAAATAAGGTGCCTTACCCAGCCTAACTTAAAACAGCGAAGGAGCACATGAGCTCCTGGCAGGGGGGCTGAGCAGCCTCCCGAGCTGAGCACCCTTCCTGACAAGGCTGGGGAGTCACACCTTCCTCTCAAAGCAGGTCTCACCCATGCGTGTGCCTGGACACTGCCCAGTGTGAGGGAACTCTCCTTCTCATAACTAGATTTATAAATATTTACATATAGTAAGTACATCTTTCTGATTTTGTCCTGAATGACCACTTGCACACTGTGGAGTTTTTTCCACTTAGATTACGATACTTGGAATTCAAGATTTGCTTTTTCTTTCTTTCCATATGTTCTGTGTTAAACATATGCTATACTTTATATTTAAAAACTAGCAGCAGACTGAAAAAAAATTGCCCACACTGCACCACAAAAATATGTTTGCTTCATTATCCAAAGCTTCTGGGTTTCTGTATTTTTTTACCAGGCAGGGGGAAGCACCCTTGAGGGCAGTCTCAGAATGGGAGATAACTCAAGAGGAGCTGTGGAGAGAGGGAACATCTGGTTCTCACTAAAGCATGGATATGGCTGGACAGAGCTTCCAGCTGTACACAGCCTGGTTGCGGTGGTGATGGAGTTGTCAGCTTTGGAATTAAGGAAGCTCCTCCACATAGTTCAGGAATTGGCCTTGAGTACATGGGTAACACTTGAACTGACCTCTCCTGAAAAGTTGTCCCGATGCAAAAGGAATAGGAGCAGTGTGTGTGTAGGTCCCTGCCCAGCGCCCTCCCAGCCCTGTTCCCTCCCCTCCCGCGTGGGCTGACCCGGAGTTTGCTCCTGGGCGTGGCAGTGCAGATGGCTTGGCTGGGGGGGCACGCACCTGGGCACAGCGCAGGGCCAGGCCGGGATGGGCATCCATCCAGCAGCGCTGAAACACCAAGGAACGCACTCCCCACTGCTTCACAGCTGCCTGGCCTGAGCGGCTAGCACTGCCAGGGACGGTGTGGGTGTGCTCTGGGGCAAGGCTGGGGGCTGCTCCCAGAGCCTAGCCTGAGCCCTGGCTGCACTGGGCCATGAGAAGGGCACGGTCAGGTCTTCCCAAAGGAGCTGTGCACCTTCCAGAGGGCCCTGACCCAGGTGGCAGATGTGTGGGCACAGCACAACCCTCACAGTGTCACTGGGAGCCTTAGTCTGAGCTGCTCCTGTCTCCTGCCTGACGAGACACTTGGGAATGCCAGCAGGAGGAGACTGAAGTGCTAAGGCATTTGACAAAAATTCGCATTATCCCACCTAGAGAGTTTCAAGCTGCCTGAGGGATCAGATCGGTTTGATTGGCCAAAGGAAAGGAACAGCCCCCACAAAAATCCCTGTGTGAGAGCTGGGAAATGGTTTGGAATGGTTAAATGGAGATAAGGTGTAGGAATGCTGTGATAAATGGTGAATTTGGGAAAGGTGCCGGGGTTTGTCACTGCTATTGCAAAACCAAATTAAGCGTGGTTGCCATGGCAACGCCGTGTTTGTTGTACACAGAAGTGAGCCATGGGCTGCCCAGGGCCCGGCTGCCCCTGGCTTTGGGGCTCCTCCAGGGCTGTCGGACTCGCCGTGTGGGAGGCAGGATGCAATGCCCGGCATCTTCCTGCTAGGTATGGATATTTTAAACTTTATGAAAACACTGGTAATTTAGACCTTGTCTCTGGAATTACCTGGTAAATGACCACAGCAGCATTCAGAAGTAAAAAGCAATGAGGTGTGCACAATTACCTTGTGAAGCTGCAGCCACACATGGACTGAAGCCTGAATTTAATTACAACATGGGTAGATCAGTGCCTTTTCTACATCTTTTCACTGATGAGGATGTCAGCTCTTTGGAGTTGAAAGCATAACAGAACCAAAGCCTGCACTGGCACATTAGAAATTTCTGAATAAAAGTTCTTTGGCAAAAATGAAACATAGGTTCAATTATTGTAATTAGTTGCATAGTTCAAATTGTATTTTCAAACAGGTGTAGTTAAATGAGTAAAAGCAGTTTTGTGAACTGTCCTCAAATGGCTTACATGCATTTAACTGCAGTTAGTGAAGGGCTGATTGAAGCTAAATGATTTCTAAAATTTTTAAATGACCCAGGCACATTGTAAGGGGCCTTGTACCAGCTGTAATAAAATTTAATCCAGCTGGTCTGTCCTTTGCCCATGCAAGGCCCTACTGACATAAATGGCCCTTTTAAGCCCACGTTGCTTGTGTAAAACCCCCTGGTTCTAATTACACCTTTGCCTGAACCAGGGCAGGTTTCAGAGTCTGTGAACTGCATCTGCCAAGCAAGTACACAAATTCAAGCCATTTTTTCCTGGAGTGATCCTGGGGCTCAATTCACACAGGAAGGTGCACAAAATCCAGCAGTGTCATGTAACACTCCATTAGAACGTGTGAAATGTAAAGATACTGGGAAATACAGTTAGGAAATACACTTGTAAAATCTAGCCGAACAATCAGAAAAAAAATTCAAAATTCACCAAACCAAATCCCAGCATCAGCAGCTGGAATGTGGTCAGTCTCTGCACTGAAGCCAGTCTGATTCCAGACCAAAGTCCTAAAGTAAAGGCTGTTCCTGCAGTACTGCAGCCCCGCTACCACAGCATTATAAATTAATGCCAGAGATGCCAAAAGGCCCCTTAAGTGGAAAATGTCAACATGGAAATGTTGAGCAGGAGATTCACAGGAGCACTGGGAGTCTCCAGGTCCCCCTGGGACGCTCCCCACCCCACGAAGCCCTCAGAAAGCCTGAGCCTCCGGCTCTGCCACAGCAGCTTTGCCAGTGGAAGCACATTCCCCTGCAGACCAGGGGAACTGGTGCAATGGCCACTTCCCCACCACGAGCCCCGTGAGGCAGTGTGTGAAAAAAAAACCTTCCACCCTGTAGAGGAGCACAGGAACTCAGCCAGGGCCTCCCCGAAAGTGCCAGCTTGTGCTTGTGCAAAGCCACAGCCTTTGGAGAGGCTGGCTGGGGAGAAAGGAACAGGTAACACGGAAAGAGCAGCACACGAAAATCCCTTCGCTGATAAAAGTGAGGGATTTACACTTCATTGATGGTAGCATTTACTAAGTTAGGAGAGCTTAGTGTAAACCTCTAATTTGCTTGAGGCAGAGCCTGTGATCTGTGTACAGTTTGCTGTAGGTGGAACACAAGCAGGATGGACAAGCGACGCTTCTCCATGAAGTGTTCCATGGCCTGTGGATGTGGTGCTTGGGGATGTGGGTCAGCAGTGGCCTTGGCAGTGCTGGGGGAGCGGCCTGACTTGATCTCAGAGGGTTTTCAATGTGACTGCACCAAAAACTCACTGTTGTAACTGGTCATTTCCTGGTATCTTGCTAAAGTGAGGACTGTAGATGCTGGATGTGAAATGACACCAGGAAACACTCAAGGAAAGTATTTCTGTGGAAGACTGAGGTTTCCTGTACCACGGCACTATCTGTGCTGCGTTACCTGTCCTGCCCTGGGGTACTTCTTTGGGATGACATTCTCACCACAGCTTCCTTACTACAGCTGCAGAGCAGAAAAAAGTGTTGCTGCTCTTTATCTTTTTTTTTTTCTCCATCCCCTAGACAAGTGATTTGGCTGTTCCTAATTAAAATGAAGAAAAAAGTGGCATAAGCTTAATTAAGATTTTAATTCTGTTAGGCCTATACGAATAAATCACTGCAGACTTGGTAGTGACAATCAGAAAATACAGTGCCTGTTCCTCCTCCCTCATTGACATGGTAACAAAGGATGGGGAATCCTGAGGAGACAGGGATGCAAGAGCTTACAAGTGCAGGTGTGTCTCTAACCCAGGTAATAACCCTGTGTTTGCACCTACACTGGATCAAAGTGCAATGAAACTGGCTTTCCCAACTATAGCTACAATTCCAGGCTCTGGTGGTAGTGAGAACCAGAACTGTTGGATTTTTCAGTGGGATTTTGGGACACGGACCTATTCTTTGAAAGTGCAAGTGAGAAATTGCAAAAAATGTGAAACACTGCATTTTTCCTAAGAAAAATAATGGCTTTCCTCAGGATTTAGTACTGGAGATGAGCACAAGAATGAAACACAAACACCTCTCAGCTGATGTCCTGACCATGGCAGGTGGGATGAAAATGGGTAGAAATGAGGCCCAGGCAGCCTTTCCTCCTGAATACATGGAGAAATCCTGGTTTTATTGTGTTCACAGAAGAAACCTAATGAAGACCCCCCTGATGCAGACAAAGTTCCTTTGAGCAGCACCCCAGACTGCACAAATTACATGCACTTTAAAACTAAAAGCTGCAGTAATTTTAGCAGTTCTATGATTTTATAATGTTGGAATGTATCTTCGCTCCTTGGCTAATAACTTCTCTCCAATAAGTCTCATTCTCAGACTTTTAGCGTAAGTTTTCAATTCCAAATGAGGAATTCCTTCAAAGGAATTATCAGCACGTTATCAAGGAGAAGGGACTGCTGGTTTTACAAGACTAAGAATAAAGAAAATACATCATAGGATGTTGAACAGGCACAGGACAAGTGCAGTTCATTTTTCCTGACTGGGAACTAGGCTCCTCCCTCGGCTGTCCTCAGCTAAGTGTTAAAGTCCAGGTTGAAAACTTTTGGCACAGGTAAACAGAAACGAAGCCAACGGTGGCACCTCACTGTGCAGGGAACAGCAGAGGCGAAAGCTGTTCTCCCACTGCCGGGTCTCAGCTCCCAGGTCACTGCTACTCTCGCGTGGGCCCTGCCAGGGGGATAAGTGCCTGAACAGTCTGGCCCCCTGTGGATTATGGCATTGACAACACTCCCAGATCAGACACTTTCATACAGAAAATGCTGTCCCTGAACAGTGACAACGTTACTTTAAAATGCATTTTCCTTTGGAATCACCCTTGCTGCAGTTTCAGTCACACAGTTACACACTGTCATCTGAATCACAGATCCCACTTGGCTGGGTATTCCCCTCTTTGCCTTGTTGAAAGGAAGAAAAAGAGACCACAGCAAAAAGAGGCAGAAATAACACACGCGTGCTGTGGCCTGTCCCCTCCATCTCTGTCACCCCTGTCAGGGCAGGAAGAGCGACCCAAACGCGGGCTGTGTCCCGGAAGACTCCTGTCTGAGCGCCGTGAACACCTTTGCCCCTCACAGGACACTTTCCAGAGGTGCCATCCCAGCGCCTCGCTGGGCCGGGACGGGCCCCGGCTGGCTCCCGAGGCCACAGGGCCATTGTAGCAAAGCGTGCAATTGCATTTTCAACATAATTAAGTGCCTAATTGTGCGCCTGGGCCTGGCTGCTGTATTTGCACGCAGGTAATGATGATATATCGAGGAGCTCGCTGGCCACACCTCACTCTCCAGCCTGGCAGAGGTGGCCATAGCGTGAGAGGTGAGGCTGAGTGCTGGCTTCTCCCCAGCTTTTATTTTAAACTGAACGCATGTTTCTCTTGGGGTTTTTAAATCATTGAAGCAGTGGGAGAACTCCAGCCAACAGTGTCAACTGGGAGTCAAGCACACTGCTACACCAACAGCTGGGAAAAAGAGAAATTCCAGGGAAAAGGCCAGGGCCAAGTTAATTAAATTTCCATGCAAGGCGTCCAAACAGTGCTGATGTTGGATTTGTCCAGTGGTGTGATGTCAGGCAGTAAGAACCTGTACCAGACAAGGTCAAAAGGGATCTTCTTTAAGACAGATAAGTTCTCAGTGTCCTCTCTCAGGATCATCCAGCTGCCTTGTAGCTCAGAACTGCCTGAACTCTGACACTGGAGTTCTCAGGGCCAGCTCAGCTGCAGCCACGCAGTTGGACGCTTAATAGACACAGCACTGTGAAAATGTCTATTATTTCCCTTCAGTGAAACACTTTTTAACTACAGCATCCAATCACTCTTTATGGCATATGATGTCAAAAACACTTACTGCACAAGCAGAGATCTGTGTTTCTTTTGCCACAGACAATAAATCTTTAGTGTCTTCTCTTGCCACGCATCATTCCACTTGCTCTCAGGAGGCACCATACGCCTCTCTTTCCCTCTGCCTCTTCTAGCAAGGTCACTTTCCAGTGATGAAACAACTTTTCCAGAAGGTATAGTGTTCAATAATTAATACCTACTGATAATAGCTTCCCAAAGCAGCACTTTAAAGTTCTAATGCTCATCAAAGACTTGCAGTGGGAAGAACCCTTAAAATAGATCTGAGTAGCACATCTGAAAATATCAGGATCAAGAAGCTGGGGTGCATGTGACTGAACTTACACCATGGATACAGACAGACCTGTAGCCCTGGTGCCTAAGGAAGCCCAGCCCTTCCTCTCGCCCCAGGCAGCAGCGCTGTGCTGCGCGTGTGAGCAGGTCAGGTCACCCTTGTGCACGTGCTCTGGTGTCATCTCCTCAACAGGCACATCTCTGCCGCTCTCGCTCCCGCACACGCAGGTTCTGTGGGAACAGGGTCCCCCAGTGGGAGGGAGCTCAGGAGGGTGCCCAACTGCAGGCACTGAGGGTTCTGCGGGTGCTCAGACCAAGAGTCACAGGTGGGGGACAGACCCTGATCCCAGAGTGGCAGCGAGCCCAGAGCACCATTTCCCACAGCTGTTGCTGAGTTCCCTCCTCCCAGCCATCTCATTACCACCAAACTGGACTTTCCAGACCATCTCCAGTGACAGCAGCCTTTGGCAAAAGCACAGAAAACGCTGTCCTTGAGCAGGCACTGGACAAACCAGGGGACCAGTAATTTCAGTGTTTCTCCTGGCTGACAGGTGATGCCATGTAACGTAGGGCACGTGGCTCAACCCAAACGCAGTAGGTGAAGCATTTATTCGTAGAACTACTCTTCAGAGCCGTCTCAAGAACAAAGGCCCCTGTGCCACTACCTTCTACCTAAGTAGTGCAGTCTTCAATAAATGCAGGTGGGGTTGTGTAGGTCATTCTAAGCTGGTGTAAGATCTTACATGGCTTGGCTTTTGTCTGTGTACAAGGTGAAGTCCCTGCGCCTGAAGCTCCGCAACAAGTAAGAATGTATTGATGGGAGAAAACCTGTTTTATGTTGCACTTCTTTGGCACCAAATGTCCTTGTCACTGTTTTTACAGTTTAACTCTTCCATTTTCACGCCCTAGAAATGTGAACCCATTAACGTGGATCAGCGGCCCTCTGCTCCCAGCTGAGCTGTGCAAAGCTCACCAGGGGCATCTCTCCTTCCCCCTTCTGGCCATGTGTTTGTTTCATTACTTGGGATTCACATCACCTCTGTACATGTGCCTCAGTTCCCCTCGTCCCTCGGGAGAGCCCGGCTGCTCTGCCCAGAGGATACACTGCATTTAGGGATGTATGGCCGTGGCCCAGCCGGAAGGCACGTCCTCCCTGCTGCTGGGGGGACACAGCACACTCTGTTACTCCTGACTTCTTGGAGCCAAAAGCTAATATTACTCTCCTTTCTCTAAGCAGAGCACTTACGGGTTTATTAATCAGGACGGACTGACATCAAATATGCCCTGAGCAAGCCTCAGAGCATTCACAGAGTGCCAGCTGGGCATGTGGCTGGCTTGGAAGGAAAGGGCCTTAATTACAATCAACATAGGAAATATAAATTTAAGGAAAGAGGAAGAGTTCTTTCAGAGAATTCCCACAATTCTAATGCACAGATTCGTAGGTCCAATGGAAAATTATTATATCCATTATATTCTCCTAATCCTTTGCACACCTTTCCTTTCTGTTGTAAATGTTGTTATCAGAGGGAAAAACCTTACTGAGCTCCCATAATCACGGAGTTGCTTTGCCCCGATGACCTTGAACCACCTGCTGGGGCATGGCGATGTCACCAGAGGGGACCGATGGCTGTTCTAATGCGGGTGCAGGTGGGCTGGGAGTGGCATTCCCGGCATTCCCATCACTGCCCTGGCCCCTTCACTGGGGAGCCTTTGTCCAGAGATGCTGTTGTTTTAGTAAAGGCATGACAGCAAATGGCCTGCGACTGGTTGTGGCTGGGCTGTGGGAGATACTCGAGGTTTAAGACAGGCACCCACGGCTCCCCAAGGGAGCAAACAGAGCTGGGAACAGGGCAGCGAGGCAGCCCTTGGAGTCAGAGAAGCAGCCCTGGGCTGAGGAGGTGTCCTCAGACATCCTCTCTGTCTCTCCTGGGTGAGAAGGGGGACCCTGGTGGCACTACTCAAGAGTTTCTGGGGGATTCCCTAATGCAGTGGTGCTCGGCTAGGCTGGGAACATCCTTCCCAGAATGGAGCAATATCCTCAGAGCCCTTAGGCTCTGCTCCGAATGTTCAGCTCTAAATAATCTGTTTTCTTTTGGATCATAATATGCTTATTGTGCCCATCATTTTACAGCCTTTCCAGATTTTAGCAGGTTCTATGTTTTACTATAATGTAAAATAAAACATCATCCATCTACCTGGGTACAGAAAGATACAAAATGTGCTATGAGTGCCTGTATGCCTTGCACCTTCATTTTCCCTCTGCTCAGACAGGCACAGTTTGCATCCACAAAGGGAACTTCCATTTCACACTAGTAAAGAATTTCTGTTATTTCATTGGAAAAAAGTGATAATGAACTCCAAGAAAATCTCATCCCTTTTCATTGGATCAAACCGTTTTACACTGCAGTGTGTGGCCTGCTGGACTAACTAACAAAGGCAAGGCTGTGGGAGAAAATGGCAGGCAGAAATGTGTCTGAGAAACAACCATTACCTAGGAAGGAGCAGTACTGAGCCCCAGAGCACCCGCTGAGCTGCAGCAGAGAAGTCCTGTCCTAGGAAGGCTGTCACCCATTGCTGGGGTTGTGTTCACAGCCAGAGGGTTGTGTCACCCACCCCGACGCTGCAGGCCAGGAACACTGCTCCTCTTCTCTCGTCACCTGTCTGGCACGACTTGGAGCCCGGCGGGAGCTGAGCCCCCTTGAACTGCAATGGTTGATCTCATGTAGCATTTGCCCACCGGTTCCTAGAAGTTACAGAATTCATTTCACAGTGACTGGGAGGAAACAGACCTGTGTGCACCCACAAACCCTCTGTGACAGGAAGCAGCACCAGTAACTATTGCTGCAAATTGCATTAACTTCCTTGGAGCCTGTGTTTAAATTGCAGGAGGCTGTGACGCAGCCACCCCAAAGGTCAATGGTCAGGAAATGTTCTGGCTGGGGAACACCTGGCCAGTTTAAAATGCAAACAAATGAAGTGGTCAGGGTTTTTTGTTAATGCCTTATGGATCCATAGTTTAGAATGGATTTAAACATGCAAAAATTGCTTCCAGAATAAAAGTAATTTTGAATTATGGGAATACAGTAATAAGATCGGAGGCAATAAATTAATTTTGGATCACTTTTCTTCTCTCTCTCCCCACTGTCTGCCTCTGCCATGCAGCAGTCGCAACCAGTAGCATATGTGCTGTAGTTCTTCCCAACTTTTGAAGAGCTATAGGGGAACAGCTCCCTTCCCCTGCCTTCTTTTGGATAATGTTGTGCACAAAAGGACTAACACGTGCAACTGCTTGCAGGCTTTAGAGCGCTGGGTTGGGTTGGGTCGGGTCAGGCCTGGGTGGGCACATCTGAGCATCCTATGAACTCCAATAGCTGCAGTTTACCACAGGTTTGCAACAACTCACCCTGGCTGAGTGAACGAGCTCGGGCTGCTGCAGCCACAGCAGGTGACACCACACCTGCCAGGCGCGACAGAAATTCACTTTCTAAAAACAGCTTTTCCAAGGTCTTTTCACATGCTGTTGGTTAGAGGAGCAGAGCCCAGTGAAGTGACAGGGAAACCAGCCTTGTTCTGTTCACCTCATTCTGTCACCGCCTCCCATCTCAGAGCCTCTCTGCTCTGGTCAGTTATTTCCAACATCACCCGACTGTTATATCAAGTGTTTGTGCTGATCTCCTCCAAAATGGCAGTGAAACCACAGCCTGGACCTTTTAAAACGTGCCATGTTGCTGTGGAAGAACACTGCAAAAGGAACCAAACCAAGAATGCCATTTGAACACTAAACTAGATAAATGGCACATAAAACTGATCTGGATTAATATGCACATCAACATAAACAGAGGTATGTGTGTTGTTCGTGTGGGAATGTAACCTTTGTGCAAGGTGTTTTTGCATTCCCATCCCCTTATGCTGAGGAGTGTGTGAATGCAAACACTTCCTCGGCGCTCCATGTGTGTTACCCGTGTGAGCAGCTCCCCATACAGCGATGTATGTATGTGTAAATTGTGTGAATGTAAATATAGATAGGCCATATGTCCCCAAAGTCCCAAAAGAGCATCTGATGTTGATATGTAGACAGTGTGTTAAGGACCTTCCTAATTAATAAACCAGATTAAAAACCTCTTGGCAATCAATTAAGATTAATGACAGAAGTCATTCTGTCTCCCCCTCCGCCCGCGTCTCAGGCTGTGAAAACCCTGGGTCAGGAAACTTTAATCCTGTTATCTGCTGCCTCCTTCATCTGCAAAGCCTGGAGATTAGCTCAGCGGCCATTCCCGAATCCCGGCCAGCCGCTCAGACAGCTGCCCTGCGCCGCCAGCTCACAGGAGAGGAATAATCTGGGCAGGGCAACAGGCCTGGTGCATCACTCTGCTGCAGCTCACTCCATGAGAAAGGTGTTGTGAGGATGAGGAAAACAAATGTGTTTGTTGCTTGAGAATCCTGCGCAGAGAAACTCTCAGTAATTACCAGCCCCTGTCCTCTCCATGGAAAGGTTTCCTTTGGCTCGGCCTGGGGAGTTGCACTGTTCGTGTACTGTCAGGGAAGCTGTGGGACAGCTGTGGCACACCCGTGCTCCCCCCAGCACTGCCGCTCCTATCTCCATGGCCATCATCCCGTGCTGCGTGGCCTTGGAACCAACAGGCAGGTTGGTTTCTTCCTGCTCTCTCATTCCCACCAATGCTCACAGAGGGATGAGTCCCAAAGGCTCATTTAAGAGAGCAGCAGATTCATCTGCACCAAGGGAGGCAGTGCCAAGAACTGCTGCCTACGTAGTTGGGAAAATATCCCTGTTTCTCCTGACACCAGCACAACATCCTCTCTTCAGGAAGACGATCTGTCCGGCTTCCACTGACTGACAGAGAATCCAAGTGCCAGGAGAGCCACTCTAGTCGGAATTGGCACCTGCTAGGCAGCCAGCCAGAGCCTCCTGAGAGCAGCCCAGGTGACAGGGTGAGGCCATGACTCCAGTGACCAGGAGCCTCCTTCTGGAGGGAGCACTGCTATCCACATCTTTCACGTGCACAATGTCTTGCTTTTGCTATTACGCAAAGATGCTCAAAAGTAACAGTTTAAACAGATGTTTGTGTTAACTCTGCAGCCATTACTAGAAAAGATCTTTAAAGCAGGTAAGTACTAATAGGCTTAAAACTAAAACAAGTACAAGTGTCTTCCTTTTTAAAAGGCTGGTTTGTATATGGAAGTACAAGCTGAAAGCATTCTATAGTTCTCCTCTCTTCTGATTCTTCTAGAATGAGGTACAATCGTTCTTTTACCATTGACTCCTATTTGCATCCTGATAGGGCAAAATCTTCACTACAAATGCCATGGGTTATTTGTGGACTTAAAGACGTTTGTGTGCATAAATGCACACAGGATGAGTCTCAGCCACCAACACCTTGCAACAAGCTCAGACAAAGAATCCAAACCCCTGTTGATCACCTCTTGGTGCTAAACTATGACTTGGAAAACAAACACAAGGATTTAGAGGAAAAACCAGGCCCCTGAAGCTGGCGCTGTGCCCCTGCGTCAGGCTGTGTTCCTGCGCAGCCCCAGACTCCTGGGGGTACAGACCCTTGGACACTGAAGTGGTTTATCCGAGAGGCCCAAACTACTGCAGCTCAGTCTTCTTTGCCCCTTTAATAAAGGAAGTAAGTCTAGCTAGGAGTACAGACACAGGGTAATGCATCATTTATAAATTACCTTGTTAGTGCAGAAAACACCACATGGCTCTGCAGCCAAAATCTCCTGCTGCGGACTTGCTCTGTTTGATGGGAGCCCTTCAAAAGCTCTCGTGGCTTAATGGAGGCTGTTTGTGGGGCCCTCGATCCATACCTGCTGTCCTTGTCCCTCACTGGGAGCCCAGCGCAGCTGCCACGGTGTGCAGCTGTCTCTGAAGTGGCTGCATGTCCTCGGCCCCCAGCACAGCCAGCCCGTGTTGGATCTCTGGATTTGTGCCTGAGGCGAGCTGGGGAGCAGCTGTGTCCAAGCCATGCTACCTTCAGTGTTGCAGCCCCCCGGCCCCACGCGCCCCAGCCTGCCCCGCGCCACTGCACAGCTGTGCCCACAGCCTGCTCTGTGTGCCCACACCTGGGCGCTGCCCGTCTCCCGTGGCCGCAGCTCCCGGTACGGCCCTCGCACCACCTGCCACACGGCACGGCCGGGACAGCGCGGGACGCACCAACAGCTCGCTCTGCTTTCATACTTCGTGCCTAAATTTCAGTTGCCTGATCAAGGACTTGCATTCAGCAGTGAATTCTTCTACAAATGGAACTGACAAGTTCTTAAGCAGTAAAAGAAAGATGATGAAATAGAGCAACTCCATGGCTGCTGTTTCCAAGGCAAGCGTGTGTGTGTTTCCCTGTGCACACATGTGCACTGATACACACCCAGGGGCCCACCATGGGATCCCCACCCAGCATGTCAGGAACAAGGGAAAAGATACCATTTTTTCCCCAAGACAGTAAACACTGTGCAGACAGAAATGGCACTCTGCAGTGACACAGGTTACATCTGACTCACCATTGACTTAGGCACAAATATCACTCCTTTTCCCTTGAGCCACCGCTCTGTTTTTCACAAGCCGAGGTGCTGGCCGGTGTCACTCCTGTCAAGCCCAGACAAGGCAGGTGTCTGACTGCACAATGGCTCAGTAAAGCCTGCCCCAAGGGCAATCCTTACAGTAACTCCCAGCCTTTAGGGGCAGAAATCCCCAAAACAGGGCTTGAGTGACACTATTTTAGCCTTTTAAGGCACCACTTCTGTGTTCCTGTTTACACTGAATTTACCTGTTAAGTTGGATTGTGCCATATATTTTGTATGTAGATTTGCTGTTGTTATTGCACATGCATCATTCATGCAAACAGTGACTAACCTGCCAAGGTAAAAATGCTAACACCTGTATCCAGCTGTGCTCTCCACCTGCAGCACTGCACTTGGCCATTCTGCTGCTTCCAACACTTGTCTTGCCTTACTCTCACCATTTTGTCCTTTTGAACAGCACCAAACATCATCCCAGGAAAATAATCGAAATTCCCATTACCTCCCATTCCACCACATGTAAGTCCCTCCCCGTAAGCCCTCTTATCCTTTCATGGCGCGCCTTCAAGTTGTATGGTGCACTGACAGTGTTCCTGCACAGCAGTGCTCTGTGGTACGTGAGACTGTGATCTGCTGCCATCCTATTTCAAGGAAAGCATTTGCTCCTGTGGCTCTTCCCAAGTGCCACAGACAGGAAGCTGAGAGGGCCCAGGAGATAAATGCTGACATTCCAAGTGATACTTTCCTGACGAGCAGCAAGCAAAAATACCCAACCTGGTTTCACTGTCAGAGGTGCAAACAGCAGCTCTGCGTCGTCATCACAGCAGCTTTCGGGGGAGAAACCCATTTTTCAGTGGCCACAAGGGTCCCAGGAGAAAGGATTGTCTGAGAAACACATTTCCTCCCCTTTTTGTTCTGTGAAAGGTGCCTTTGGTGTGGAAGTGCAAAGCTCTAGGATGCAACTTGTGTGGACATTATTGCCAGCCTCTGCTCTTACAAACAGCTGGGTCTGAGAGTGATTTGTGTGCCTGTGAGAGTTTACCCTGAACGAGGCTGTGTTCCTGTTCTCCACCTGAGCACACACCACAGTCGGCACCCCTCCCTCTGCCTCCAGGAGCCCCGCGTTGGCGCTGCATCTCCAGGCCGGCGCCATGCCCCTTTCGCCGCACAGATTCCCCAGCATGTCACCCTTCCCGTCGTGCCACTCCAGTGGCTCTGTGCCCCCCACGCCAGAGCTGCCGGGCCGGCCGTGCCCTGGCCACTTGCTGGCCGCGCGCCGCACACCCACCTGGTCTCCTTGCTGGGGTCGCATCAGCGAGACTCTGTCATACTGACGCCGCAGCAGCGCCCACAGCGCATCCAGCCGGCCCTGTGGGGACACAGCGGGCTCGGTCAGGGGGCGGCTCACCCCACCCACACAAGGGGCTGCCCGCGGACATCTCGGGGACGTGGAGTGCCACAACAGAGCACCACTTCCCTGGCGCCAGGCAAGCAGAGCTAAGCCTGGTCTGTGTCCCTCGCAGCTACTGCTGCTCCTGCCCACCTGGAGTGCCAGGGAGGGCCCTCACCTGCCCGGGGAGCGGAGCGGCAGGCCCCAACCCACCCGAACTCTGAGCCATCCAGAAGCAGTTTGGGCCAAATGCCCCCATGCCCGTCTGGGGTTTATCCCACATAAATACATTTATTTTACAGCACACACATGGGCCCTGCTGGGCATGCGGCACACGGTGAGTCCCACGTGCTCTGGGTGCAGCAGGTTCACCACAGGCATGCAGCTCCTGCGCAGGACACACACGGCGGCTCTGCTGCTGGTTAGGAGCATCCCGCTCTGCACAGATGGCTCCAGACCTCGCCTGTGTGTCTGGACATCATGGCTTCAGGGCTTTCTGGGGGTCAGAAAGGACTTGCAGGCACTTGGGAAGACAGAATTAACCAGAGTGCCAGCTATACCGGTGTGTTTTCTGCTCTCAACACCTTAAGGCAAGGTATTTACAGACCCACTCTCCGCTTGTAAGAAGTGTTTGTGCTGTGTTTGCAGGTGACTCAGAGCACCATTAGTATGAGCCAGATAGAACAATTCACTTTTTGTCAGACTTCTTGCATTACATTGTTTTATACAATTTTTTGCTTTTCTTGGGTTTGTCATGACAATGTGTGTTTAAAACTTAGTGTAGCAGCTACAAACTGTGCAGTTTTGGGTTTAATTAGCTCTACTGAGCCAACAAAGCCCCCGTAGATTTTAATGCTGTCATGGTACAATATGTCCCTTTCTAAGGGGAGGCAAACAGAATGTGGCAGTAATGATCAAGTATTGCATTTAGGGCTACAAACTGCTTCTGCCATTCCTGCTGAGTAGGTGTTCCCTTTGAGAATAGCACATAACACTTGAATGGGAACACCTGGAAAGTAACACACAGCTCAGCCTGTGTGAGGCACAAAGAATCCAGCCCTTAGTAACAAATCCTACCAAACACTGAACAGATTACCTTGATTGGCGTGTACCACTTCTGCTGCATGGCTGGTGAGGTAGGCTTTGGTTTGGGTGGTTTAGGGTGAAAAGGTTCTTCTGGTTCTTCTGGGAGTTTCACCACAGCATTCTTTGCTTTTTCCAGCCTGGCCCCTTCTTCTGTGGAGCCTTTGTCACCCCAGCGCACCTGAGGAAAGGCAGATTTCAGGCGTGAGTGTACCGCAGGGCAGGGAACCTGCTGCAAGTAACAGAGGGAGCTGAACAAGGCTAAATTTGGAAGAGGTGCTGGATAAACAAGAGAGGAGGCACTGTGGAGAACACTACCTCTTCATTTATGATAATAATAGTTTAATGTCTGTAAATAAGTCTCAGTAGTGAAAGAAAATCCTATCGTGCTTCACATGGGCTGTGCAGGAGACAGGGAAATCTTCTGTAAGTAATGATATAAAAATATAATTTCCACTTCTTATTTATCTTAATATACCAGACCTTAATCTGGCATCCATGAAAGCCAAGATTTCTGGAACTCAGGTTTCCTAACCCAGAGAGTTTTCGAGAACCCCAGTGTGGATTAAATGTGATGCTAGGGCAGGTTTGAGCAGAAGCTCCTTGAACCTACTCAGGTTTCCATGTTGTCCTGCAGGACGATACACACTGGAGAAGTGCAAGTGAAGCAGTCTAACCTGCCGAAGTGCAGGTAGAACATGTAGCAATGTGTACATTAATCACTGCTACAGGTGTATAGAATATATACAGATTTGAAAGAGAACGAAACCTGGGTTATCACCGTTGGGGAGACAGGCACATATTCTACTTCCATAAAGGCTACACCCACTGTGCTCTGCAGAGGAGATACATGGAAAAACCTTCCCACTAAGAGGGATAATTCACCTTGCTGCAGGAATCCTATTTCACCTTGTAACTGGAAGCACTGTGCAGCCATCTGAGCAGGCTGTGTTTGCTGTACTGCACTCAGAAACAGGCCTGGACAAAGCTTCCCTTCCCATCTGAAAAGGAACAGCTAAAAGCTATGGCTGGAGTTTGAGGGTCCTTAGTGAAAGTGGCCTGGATCCTTTCAAGACTTGCCATAATCATGCCACTTGCTGTGCTCTGGCCTGCCAGGAGGCCCCTGGTACACCTGTGTTTTTCACTGTGATCAATGGTACTTTTACAGGGGTTGTCACGTGGCTGCTAAAATGTATTTTAAACACTGTTAAAACCATTAGATGGTGGATCTCTCACTGAAAAAATTACGTTCTCCTTCAGACAGAAGCCACTTCACCCAGAAGAAACTGGAATTGGTGGAGTCTGAACACCCAATTTTGACATAAAAATGAAATAACTGTAACAGGTGGGGTTGAGCAATGACATCAGAAAACTTCACAGCAATGCCAAAAGACAGAGTTAGGGAGAGCAAACAGCACTGCCCAAGCTATGTGGGACTGTCACGGAGGGGTGGAGTTAATAGGGAAGGCAGGAGTGGATGTGTACCTGCCCCAGCACAGGAGTGAGAAACGCAAGGGTGCTGGTTCAGTCCCTCCCCCTCTCCATACAGGCAAGCTGTCGGAGGAATGGCAGAAGAACAGAGGCCAGAGAAGCAATAAAAAACAGATGACTGCACTGCCATATGGACTGAAAACATGGAAGAAATGTCATGACTAGGCCAGCAAGTTGGTCACTGACCATGGCACAGAAACCAACTTTAAATGCCAGGTAAGGAACAACCTCCCTTGGAGTGTGTTTTCTCTCATCTCTGCCCTGACACCCCAAAGGAGCAGCGTGCTCTCCTGAGCCAGGGAGAGCTGTGAGGCCTGTCCTGCTCGCTCCGCAGCCTGAGCCTGTCTTCCCAGCCCCAGTCCCAGACACTGCAGGGCAGAGGTGAAGCTCCCCAGTCAAACCTGGAGACACTGACCATCGGTGCCCAGCCAGACCGGTCTTTGCTCTGGGGTCCTAGGGATGGACAGAACCACAACCCCACAGAAAGGGGGCCTTTCAAGGGCCCCCGATTACGCTGGCAGGAATTTCAGTTGGTCTACATCTTTAGCCCTTAGTTCTGCACAAAATTCCTACTACAGATGAAAAGGTTTTCTAACCTAACCATCAGTTTCTACTCGTTTGCATTTTTGCCATGGGCTGAACATGTATTTCTTTATGGTCCTGATGTCACTTGTGTTCATGAGGCTTCTACTCCATTGTGCAGGATCCCATTTAGACTGGAATGGTTTAAACCTTGGAACCCCGCCTGGAGCCCCTCCTGGAGGCTATCATAGTTCCCCTCAGAAATCCAGGCTTGTAATTCTTGATGTTGGAAAGCATCTCCTAGTTTGCCTCTGAAGAACATTGCACAAAATGTTTGCTTTTTCATGAAATCTGAACCTCTTCTACATTAGCAATTCTGAACTGCTGAAGAAAATGCATATCAGCCACACAGCTTCAAACCTGCATGTTCTGCTGCTGCATTTAAAAAGTACTCAAGCAAAGCTGATTAGGCCAATACCTTTAAAGTTGCATCAAGACACCTCAAGTATGGCCTAGGTGGGTGTTTCAGGCAGAGACAGCTTCCTGGATTGCAGTTAGGAACTGCTTTGCACATTCCATAAAAGCTGACTTGACTACAAAACCTGCCATAAGGATGTGCCCATAAGGATGCACATTCTTCATTCTGTTTTAATTAACATGATGCTATCATGTCTCTTCAAAGACAGGCTCTGTTGTCGCTGCGAGTCCCTCTGGGATCAAGCCTCTCCTCAGCGTCACCATTGTCAGCGCATTTGGCTGGCCCACACTTGGGGGACTTATGTTTCAATGTAATTCCTTCCAAAACACGCAGAAAAGGCTCTCACTCTCTCTTTCTCATTAGCTTGATGGAAAGAGCATGTCTTGAGGCAGCTATTTAAAGTCCCAGTCAAATGGAACTACTGAAAGCTGTTCTTTCAGAGGCAAGGTCAGAATTGTTCGATATGGTAACGAATTTTCCAAGGCTTGTGCCAGTGGGAAGACAAGTACCCATTATGGCCTTGTATTTTCAGTGCACTTTCAAGTCTTTATTTCCACACTTGCAGCCTCACAGAGCTCGTGTTTGAGGGAACTGCCATCTCCAGATCATACCAACCTCCATTCTCTTAATTCCCCCAACTCCTCGTCCACCGTAGTAGGAAGCGTCCACCGTGGGCCACTTCTTGGAAGGCAAGGGCTCCTGTTCTTCTTCCTGTAAGTACATTCATATGATACTTACTTTTAAAAGACACTTCCACACACACACTGAATGGCTTTTCTGTGTATTTCATTGGCGTTCACGGAGCGTACCCTGTTGGTTGTGAAAGGGATGCAAACACTGAGGACAGCAGAGTCTCCAGTGCATTACTGCCCTTAAGGAAGAGAGAATTTCCCTTATAAGGGGAATTCCTCGGTGTCTGGAATGCCAGAGCTGGGTGAAAATGCAGCCTAAGTCCTACATGAATCTTTAGATGTTGGACAAGGGCTATTCAGTCGTTCTTTTCTGTGCAGAATGGGAAAAACAATGTCCGGCTATCCTAGGATAAAGGCCCTAAGTGTTTCTGTGGATCTGGGCTTAATTCAGGCCACACTGAGCTGAGACAGAGCGGAGATCTGGACTTTGGCAACCCTGTTCTCCGCTGAAGGCTCCCCGCAAGGCAGTCCTTCCTCTGGCAGCACTCGGGCAAGGAGCCGGACACGCAGCATGCAGGGAAGCACAGCAGTGGTTCCATGAGCAGTGTGATAAGATAAGCATCATAAGACCATACCTCTTTTGGGGCTGGTGGAGGTGGAGGGGGATCCTTGATGACCTGAAAGAGCCAAACATAGGAAAGAATAAGGTGCTGCACTGGCAGCAGCCAAAAGGCAACAGACCATGGTAAGAGGGACCTGTTTCCACCCAAGCCCCCATGTCTGCCGGCGGGCTGGCAGCCGCTGCTGCCCGCTCCCCTGGGCATCCATCAGTGAGGCCTTCTGGAAATTAGCACCATCCATCTGCCAGAACATACCATCCCTGGCCTGCAGACACTCTGGGCAGACATGTCTGCCACCACGCTTCCTGGCCGGATGAGCTGCAGCCGCTGTGAGGAACAGCCAGTGCTGAGACCTCCCGGAGCCCATGAGCAATCCCGGAGGAAAAGCATCCGAGGCCTGTGTGAGGTCCTGCACAGCTGTGGGCCGAGCTGCTGCTGCTGCTGTGGTGCTGCAGAGTCTCCGGCCCAGTGACAAGTGTGAAATGCCTTCTGGCAGCTCAGGTTTCACCTCTGGATCTCCCGGACGCTTCCGCAGCTCTCGCATTTCCCAGCTCCCAGCTCCATGACTGCGCAGGGCCTGCACTGCAGTCACGTTCCCACACTTCTGACACTGCTCCAGGTGAGGCCCACTCCTGGGAGCATTTCTTACACCTCTATTTAAATCTCTCCCTACAGTCTTTTCCCATTCACTTTGTCACATCCACACTGTATAAAGCTCAGAGAATGCCCAGCACTGACAGTCCCAGGAGGGGAGTGGCAGGCAAGGGACCCTCTTCACTGATTTGGCCGAAAACTGAATGCGCAGGCGTTCCTCCATGAGAAAAGCAGGTTTGCAAGCTCAAAGTAAGTTCTTTGGCGACACAGAGCCATGTTTTGGGCTTGAGTATTGCCTGGAAATTACTAAAAAATACACCATGAATATAAAGGAGTCTGTTCCTCCTCTGCCTTGATATTACACAAACATATCCAGAACTGCCCATGCTGACAAATACCTCAATCTAATACAGGTTTAAGTACCGTAATTGAAATATGCCTTATTTCATTCACTCTTTGCTAATAATTTTAGTACTTTCATTAAACACTGCCTATGAACAATATCACAGCAGAGATGGTCAGCATAATATATGAAAGAAACATATTTTCCTTGACCAACAAAGTTTTCCATCTTGATTTACATTTCAGCTCTCAGTGCCATGCAGATGGTTACTACTGACTGCCTAAACTGGCTGTGGACTTTCAGCAGTGCATATAGGAATTATGCCCAATAGGGGAAATAACTTATGGCACCCCTGGAACCAGTTTTCCACAGCCCTTCAGGTTTAATATGGAATGGTTAATTTGTCAAACTCGGACTGCTTTGGGTGGGTTGGAAAGTAAACTGTGCATTTCAACTAGACATCCTTTTGCTGTTACAATGTTGCAAAACTATGCCAGAAATTACTTTTCTTTAAATAGTTCTGAACACTTTTTCTTCCCAGCCATCAGGAATTGCCAAAATACTTAACAGAAAGTAATTATTTAATTAGTGAAACATTCCTGAGAGCCACACTGGAATTACCACCCTAACTTTACATGACACAGCAACACAGAGGGATCATGGACAGATCCTGAGAGATACTTGGATGCTGAGTAGGATTTTCCAAAGCCTGGAGCTATTTGATTCTCACTGAAAGCAATTAGGAGACTGAAAACAGTAAAGTAGCACTTTCACTCAATGAAGGGCTACCTTACTTAATTTCTGTCCTTATTTCCATTTCATCTGTCCTAAACATTATCCCAAAACAATCTGTTTCTCTGTCAGGCGTGCAAGCTGTACAGGAGAAAGTCCTCCTGAGTAGATTTGTATGTACCCATATGAAATGGCACTGTCCTTCCCCCTTCTATAGCTGTGCCACTCTGAAACCTCCCATCTGTCTGAGCACAGACAGCTTTGCCCAGCAAACCTCTGTGATGAGGGATGGAATTCCCATGGGCCCTGCGCCCATCGGGAATGTAGGAATCACAATTCCCGCCCTGGACAATCAAGGGAAACCTGACTTGTTGAGTTCACTGCGGCTTCCAAAGGCAACAGTCAACGGCAGCTTTTGCTCATCTCCCCAAGTGAAGGATCTAATCCTGTGCCAGCTCCTGAACTCCCTGAAGTTTGAGGGGAAATTCAGTTTAAAGCCAAGCAATCCATTAATTAGCTGTTATTTCTAATGGCTTCAGAAAATGAAACTTGTTTTAAAAGTGACAGTGGTGTGAGAAAATAATCTGCTATGAGTAGCAGCTCCTCACCCTGCTGACAGCACTGGAATGTCAATGCCTGCATCCTTATGCTTCCACAGGCTCTCACACTCACACACTCGAATCACACGTGCACACACAGGGATTATTTTCAATCATGTAATATTCCAAGTGAAGTCACTAGAAAGCTGTTTATAAAGAAGAGAAATCCAAGGCACGCGTGCAGCTCTGCATGAAGCTGCATGCAGAACTGCAGAGGAAGACCAGAGTATCGTAAATTGACTTTTCCTGAGCTGGATTCAGATTGTTTCAATGCAGAAGCCTCTAAATAACGCTCTTGTCTTATCATCCTCATGAAGAGATGGGCTGCTCCCTCAGTTTCTTTGGTTTGTCACCAGCCTCTCTGGGCAAAACAACATCTCATTTAGGGAGTTGCCAAGAATGAAGGTTTGAGTTTGGAGAAGAGCTGATTTCTTAAAAAAAATCATTTAAAAAAAAAAGAAGTAGTTGGTGCTTGAGGCAGCAGTGCCTCTGATCCACTCATTAACACTTCTCTGCCACTCCATGATGTGGGCATTAGGAGATGTCAGCATGAAGCCTGCAGCCAGCTTGCTGCAATCATGTGTTCCACAGCGAGGGACAAGTGACAGAACTGTCACAGTGAAACCCTTGAAAGCGGGGGACAAGGAAGAAAAGGGAAGAGGAGTCCCCCTGCCCCACCCTCTGAATGTCCATGGGACTCACACCATGGAACACTGCAAGACCGAGCTCCAGCCAGGATGAAGCTGGGCCTGCAGGCAGGGGGCAATGAGCCCTCCTGGCTCCAGACGCTTGTTCTGCCCACAATACCCTGTACCTCTCTTTTCCATCGGATTCTGACTCCTGTGCTCCTGCTCTTTGTTCCAGGAAACCGGGCACTGCACTCTGCCAGGGAAGCAGAGCCACAGGAAGGGAAGAGCAGGTCCTGCCTGGCCCTAACACTGCCTCTCTCCTTAGGGATGCTGCCCTGAAGCCTACGACTGTTACGCCACAAGTGGCCCTTCCAGGTGACGCATGTCCAAGCCTCATGTGCAGGAGGGACGGGCAGAAACTGAGGCACAGCACAAGGACCCAACGACCGGCCGGCAAAACCAAAAGGAAGGATCAGTATTCCACCTTAGGTTCAGTGCAACAGTGTGTGGGCTTGGAACTCAGCAATGTTGTAGCAAAGGTAATCTGAGATTACCTTTTCTAATGAAATAACAAATAGTATCCACAGGAGGTGGGAGGAAACACAGAGAGCAGAAACATTTGAAGAACTATGGTTTTATATAGCTGGAAATTAATACTATAGAACTATCCACTGGACTGTTTTATGTAGGAATTTTAACTTGTGAAGCTCGTTTATGAATCCAAGTTAGGTTATTTAAAATAAGAAAACCAGGAACTTGCTTCTTACTGATTTCCAGCATTCCTTTTCCACAGGGAGGCTCACCATATAAAATATAGTGGAGGTAAGGTGACTAACAGAAAGCTCCCTGAATTCTGCTGGGCCTGTGCTGTGGAGAATGAGAACAAGAGAGGCTTTTTGTTCTCATCTCAGGAACCCCTGACTGTGAGGGTGCAGATGGAGGCTGAGGATTTCCTGCCCTTGGACAGCCAGGGGCCCGATGGACCCCCCAGGTTACAAGGGCTGCAGCACGGTCAGGTGAGAAGGCCAGTTCCTCTCTGCCCCGCATTCCACAAGCCCCAGACAAGACCAGGAACCCAGACCAGGGAAGCAATCTCCATTTCCCAAGTCCTCCACAGTGTCCTTGAGCTGGATGAATAATAACCTTCACCCACCTAACGCCCCCACCCCAGAAAGGAATGGCAGGAGTCAAGTGACCAACACTGCTGCTGCTGGGGTGAGGAAAGAGAGTGCACTCAGATAAACAGATGGATGTGTGCAGGGATTATGAAAACAAATAGGGATTTCCAACCTGAGAGCCCATAATGGACTAGAAATACCAATTTTAGTGAGAGCACTTTGAAAGTGGTCCTTGATTTCACGGTAACATCTGCACACCATTAAGGCCACCCCATTCCCAGTAACAGCATCGTGCTGGTTCCTGTGCGTGCAACTCACAGACAGGCCGGGGCTGTGGCCAGTGGAGCCCCCGTGCTGGAGCTGGTCTCCCCAGCCCTTTCCTGCCTGTCACAAGCTTCCCCGGAGCTGCCCCCCTGTCACTTAACCCGTTTCCTGCAGGATCTATGTTTCCTGCCCATGGCTTAGGGCACAGGGGCTGTTCCTCACAGTCTGTACTCACCACTTTGCAGCAGAGGGGCCAGAACCACCAGAGCAGGCCGAGTGCCACCAGCAGCAACAGCACAAGGACAGCAATGAGCGCTGCCACGCCACTGGACTGTGGAGACAGCAGGGACAGCGTCAGTGCTGCTTCACCCATTCGCCCCAAAAGCCAGCGTTAGTTCTGCACAAGTCAGGGGGTTCCTTCTGATGTAAAACTCATAAAACTGACAGCCCTGAGATCACAACGAGGCCCAGCTTGAGGAAAAGAGAGAATCCACTGCCCGCTAAGGAATGAGCCGTCAGACACAGACAGGGGAATTCTCATCCTAAGCCTGTGGATAAGAGGTGCCCTTCTCCTCCATGAGGACACAAGTCTCACACATGGACTGGGGAGCATGTGGGGAGATTTTAAGGCATCTTTATGAACAGTACACATGTAAGGCTTTGATGCTGCTCGCCCACACTACTGCATAGACTGTGGCACGCTGACTCCCTGCAGCCATGCTTGTGTGGACCTGAAACTGAACAAGGGAGTGCTCCTGCTTCCAGCTACACTTGTACTGTGGAACTGAGCAGCCCACCTGCCACACCTCCCACACCTCCAACTCACTTCCTGGGGGCGTCTTTATTCCTACGGTCAGGCTTTTAGAGCAACACTGACAGAAACACAACAGCGTCCCTAGGAAAATAAAAATTCTTCAGACTTTAGCTGGGAAAAAAGGAAAGGAGAGACTCAGGGAATTGATGAGGTTGGAGTACTGCGTGAGCAGCCCTGACCCAGTCAGATTTGTACTGGAGGTGCTCCACTGCACATGGGGGTGGAACAGAGCCGTATCCCAGGTGCAATGAGGCACATGGGATAGGATGGGTGCCTAATGCTGTGTATTTTCGTTTGTTTTCACTGCAGTAACGTGTGTTTCTTGGGAGGCTGTAACTTGTAACTCATCTCCCAGTCAGCCATCAGCTGCTCAGCTCCCAGAATTAGTGAGCAGTTCTAGCAGTGACCCATTTCTTGAGGTGCCCATCTGCTACTATGGAAACAGCAGTTCTTATGTGGAGCCGCCTTTGCTGCAGCACAGGCCAAGAGCAGAAACCAAAAAGAGACAAAAAGGCTGCTGAGAAGCATGGCAGCTCTTCCTGCCCGTGCACATCTGTACCTCTCTGCTTCCTGCCAGGGCAGGCTGTGAGCACAGAGCAGCAGAGCTGCCATGCAGCACAGTGGGAAGGCTGTGTCCAGCACCTCGCTCTGAGCTGCTTTGCATCAGGGCTTTTCTGTTTCCTCTCTGTGCACTCCTCGCAGCTCTTACAGGGGCACCATGTACTGCCTTCTCAGTGAGGGCTGAGGTGCAGGCAAGGCTGCAGCTCCTGTGCTGCACAGCCCTCAGTCACCCTGCTTGGATCTATGGCTGCCATGCTGCCAACTGACAGAGGCCCTGAAACAGAGAACTGTGATTTGGGCTCTGTGTGTTCCTTTGGCTCCCAACTCAGTCAGGTTTCCCCTCCTCAAACTGCAGGGCTCCACTGGATCTCTGCTTTCTAGAGTTGCACGAATGGTGAGGTTTTAAATTAATAAAATAAAAACATTGTTTTATCTCTTTTAGGTTACTGATCTATGAGCAGAGAAATCCTGTCGGGAGCAATGCATGGTGATGGGCACAAGAGACTGCTCTCCATGCTCCATACCCAATGGGAAAGCTGCTCTCAAGTCACACTTCAGGCAAGACACATTTAAAGGCACACATGCACAGCATGTGCTCAACATCACAGGCTTGTGTCTCCCTCCACAAATCCCAGCTGTCCTGTGTAATACAAAAGGGATTAAAGGAGAGCAAAAATGTGAGACCAGAAAATATATATATTAAGTTAAAACAGTCACTGGCTGCACAAGTATGTGGTTTCTCCCAGCAGCAGTTTTTCACTCTTCTATAATATGTGATCAGAATTAGCAGGATGTTCACACTGCCTCGCTCCCAGCCTGAGCTTGGACAGGCTGTCTCCCCGAATGAACGAGAGCTAAGGGCCTACACTCCTTACTCAGGCCCCAGAGTTAGGGAGCATTAGTACCTCCTGCAGGACTGTAACCTCTCCCCACACCCAGGCTGAAGGGCCAAGCTTGTGTCCATCTGCTCCCTCCAGTCCTACTCAGGGCAGAGCCATGCCAAAATGGGACCCCAGGTGACTGTCACGCCTGGCCCTCAGGACATGATATCTACAGCAAGCAGGTCTCGGAGGGCAGGGAAGCCTCCCAGTACTTTGAAAGCCCCAGCTTTGCACGGGAAAGTGGAAGCAGAGGTTCTCTGCTCTGAGGTCTTGCAACAGCAAAGCCCAAAGAGAAACGGACTGTGGGGATTTTACACAGAATTATGGAAGTCATTCACTTACACACTCTGAAGCAGTGATGGTTAATGAACTGGACATGAAAGACTGGTCTTCATTCAAACTCACCAAAACCTCCAGGGTTCTGCCAAGAGAGAAAGAAGAAATGTGAGCAGTCATGGAACAGCTAAGAAAGGCTCATACGTGCTCTGCAGGCACTTGTACCTACAGCCTCTGCTGCACAGGGAGTGTCCTCAGAGGGGAAATGGAAGCCTGTGCTTATTCCTATTTGGGAATGAGTTTGGTGTCCTCAACAAAGAGCTGTCCAAGTAGAGAATATCCCTTCTTCATTGCACAGAGCAGAAAATACTCCCAAAAGTTTTACATAAAATAAATTGAAGTTCAACTGTAAAAGTAGCATTGTTTTCTCTGTTCCACAGCCATCTCCTTAGTCACACACAGACATTATGGATAAAGATGTCGGATAATTATAAATGGTCAGGACTTGCTATAAATAGCCCCGAACACTGCATACAAATGGTATGTGGTTTACATTTTACAAATTAACCCTACAAGAAAACAACACATGGTGGATGTTAAACAGAAGACTCTTCAGCTTCTCTGGCTTGGATTCCCAGGATTCAGACAGTTTATGTTATGCATAGATGTAATTAAATAAAAATGTAGATATCCATGAACTAAAATGATTAATCACACCGTTCCTACATGTCATGAGTTTTTATTCTGGCACAAACGCTCCAGTCAATATGGGGTTCAAAGCTATTTTAACTAATTTGGCTAATTTCTTCTTCAGTTTTAGCAAAAATGAAGTGAGTTGCTTCTGCTAAACTCATTTTTAAATGATCTCTGATATGAATAATTGATCCAACAGAAAGAATAACTCTCATTTCCTTCTAATTGGAACTCACTGGAATAACTGGATCAGAACCAATAAAAAACCCAAAACTATTTGATTCCCTTGCAGAGCAATAAATCAAACCACGCTGAAACTTTTGTCAAGGATGACTTTTTTTAAATGTGGTGCTTTTTATTATTTTTAATTCCAATGATTTGTTTTGGCATTGTTATGAAGAATGTTGGGGGAAATTCCAGCACGAAGATTCTGCTCAGGTTTGGCCAAAGACTCGCAGAACTGCAGGGCAGGAGGGTTTCCTGCCTCCACTGGGGGACAGGAGGACCCCCACGCTGAGCTACCCACACACTTGCGCAGCTGCCCCGCCAGCCCTGTGTACCCTGGCAGCCCTCTCAGCCCTGCCTGGAATGTCACTAGTGAGGCACGTGGCCGTTTTGGTAGATAGTCTTTGCTAGCAAATGGAGCAAAACAGGGACACGGAACACATCTGGATAAAACACAAAACCCACACTAAAGAAAAGGATCACTCCCTGGCATCCTGGGAACCTCGACATGTCCTTGAGCTTGCTGGGTTGTATGAAACACTCTGTAGAACAGCAAAGATTTCCCAGTGGACTAGAGTTCATTGTACACCTCAGTGTTTGCAACACAGTACTTGTTCCTAGTTATAACAGGTATTAGCTGGGATTGCACTTCCCAGCCCCGGTGTCATGTGCCACCCTGTGCCCGCAGCTCTGTGTTCCCGCGTTCCTGCTGTCAGCATGCTGACAGATCCCACGGAGCAGGCTCACTGAGCAATCAGTTCCAGCACGGACGTGCTGCAGGAGAGCAGCCCTGCCCTACCCGCTCCCACCCCAATACACCGCTGCAGGGATGAGCCACTGGAGGTGTCACTGGAGTTGATCATATCCACTCAGTTCTGGAAGCCACAGAGTGAACTCACACAGATAATTACCTCATCTTCAAAAGGATGAACCTGTCAACACACAAATGCACTCCTTCCCTGAGACTGTCGTGGCTGTAGGGGATACCAAACACGTTCTTTCATTTCTTGAGTAGCCACCTGTTTGCTGGGCTGTGGGTACTTGTGATTCATACAAACACTGCCCCTTAAACCACCAGTCCGAGAAAGAGGTGTGCTGCTTCTGCTATTCATTCACACACAGCTCAGAGACAGACACGTACACAAACACATCCTAGTGTTTACCAGCAACTGGCCACGTGTGTGAGGCTTTTAGGTCAGCACTCTGCCGAAACTGGAAACATTCTGAGATGAAAATGGCAAGCAGCCACGATCCCGTTTCTTGGGCCCCTGCATTTCCCATGGGTGATTGTCAGTGTTCTGCGAGGGCCGAACCCCTCCAGCGGAGCTCAGAACAGGTCAAGAGAACGTTCCTGTCCCTGCAGCCAGGCAGTCCTTGGCACAGCCCTGGTTCACCAGTGAAGGGTGAGGCTGTATTAGTTTTGTACCAGACAGATCCCAGCCAAGGGCTGAGCTCTGGAAAGCTGCCATAGAGTGGGGTGTCTCCTTGGGGCCCCTCAAATAAACCCCCCACGAGTCGGGCAGTGTTGTTGCTGCATGCCCCCGGGGCTGTCTCGCAGCACCATCCTGCAGCCTGGCACCAGGAACACGCAGAGCCGAGCAGCTCCTCTCCATGCAGCTGGACACACAGGGCTGCGGGGGCCAGGCTCCAGGGGAAGGCAGTGGAGCCCTGCTCACGCCTCCTCAAAACCCCGGCAGCGCCCACAGACAGTGGTTTTCCAGGGCTTGGAGCCAGGATGCTCATTCCCATCCTCTGCTCCCTTCTGACACCACACCTGAGCGACATAGAATCAGTGCAAGGAGCACGAGCACTTACAGTGCTGTGCAGCACAAACCCTGCTGCTCTGCCTCTACCTCAGCCCTAACGTGCACTTTCCCAGTGGTCTGTGCTTCAAACCTATTTCACTGTACTAGGAAAAACTGCCTTTCATTTACAGTTCACAGCCCTTCATCCACGTGGAAGGGATTTTCCTATCCTTTGTCTGTGCAATATCACTTTTTGGATGGGAATCAATCCTGAAAAACTTAGTCTGAAGAGATCTTTTTAAAAATGTTCTGATTTCTGACCAAAGGTAACCACAAGACTCTTGCAACTTGAAGCTGCGTCGGTCCTGGCCCATTGCCCATCCTTAATACACTATTTACCCAAAAATGTAACTTGAGGAGAGCTAATGGTTGCAATTCTTTCCGTCATGCCCACTCCTGGTTTATTGTGACAGCAGAGGGACGTGGCCCAGTGCCGTATGTCCCTGCAGCTCTGGTCAAAAGCCTCCCATTCCCTGTGAAATACAGCTGACATTTCCATCCATGGTAACCTATTTGCAAAGTATTCATTTGCTCCTTACTTTATGGGAAGCTACTAAAAGACTGCCATTTTATGACCCATTAAAAAAGATGAAAAAATTAAATACAATTGTGAAAGACATTTGCTGGAAGTAATAAATAATTTACCTCCAATTTTCACGCACTGAAAATTGAATTGGCAACTGCTCAAAAAGTTACCAAAATTATGGTGACAAAGGTATTTTTTCAGAATCAAATGCCTGCATTAAAATAGCAAAAATGCTGTACATAGGAGGAAGGCAAAAAATAGGTCTGTGTATTTAAAGGGCACTTTCCCTTCCAACGCTGCCTTCATGAAATAATGGATAGCTTTATTACACAGGCTCCATCTGACCAACTTCACTCTGAAGTCTTTGGCCACTGCTTGCTGGGGTATAACTAACAGTTACCCCTCCATTCTCCCCGACCCAAGCAGAGAGGACTTGTCCCCTGGGCTCTTGTAACCAACACTCCTGGACCACAACGATGACTCTGCATCCAGGGAATCATCCCTACCACAGGAGGAGGCAACACACAGAGGAAGGGATCTCCAGCCCTGGCTTCTGGGTATGGTGTTCCTGCCAGACCTACAGCCCCAGCTGCATAAAGACAGGGAAAGTTCTCCTGGAGCAGGGTTCCAGCCCTGCCTGTCATGTTTGGTGCAATCCCACTATGCCACATGCCAGCTGTGCCTGGGGAGCACTGGGACCATTCATTCGGTGGGAACCGTGTTGAGGACAGGACATAACCTGCAGTTAGGAGAAGTGGTCAGAGGTGTTTTCCTCCCCTCAGTCATACAGGCATAAAAAGCAGCACTGAGTATTTTCCTGAGGATAGTAAGACCTGCTCATCATGGAATTCATTATGGTGTTTGGGGATTCTGGTAAAGAATTAGTACAAACTCTTCCCCCTGTGCCCTTCTAGGTGTAGCTTAGCATTGATATAAATTCAGATGACAGTTCTTTAAGATTCCCTCTTGTTACCTCAGAACCCTCTACCTTTTCCAGTCACATATCCAATATACTGTCTGTCTGGGCTTGACTTTCCACAGGACGGGACACAAGTGCAGAGAGACACAAACTTTCCCTGCTGAGAACTGCTGGGGAATGTAAGAGAACTGGAAGCCAGCGAGGAACTAGCTCTGATCTTGTGGAATCATGGGAACCTGCAGTAACAGGGTATGAAATGTCATTATTCTGTTAAATTAGACTATTAATTCAGCTCAGGATCCTATGGCCAGTGCATAATGTGCAGCACTTAGTTCTGCTCACGCAGTCCTCGCTAATGCTCTGGGAACACTGTGTGCCCTAGGAGGGACGTGAAGGACTGCACCAGAAATTACTACTGATCTTAACATCACATCCATATGGCTGAGGGGCCAGTTAGCCTATACAATTCATTGAGGATGTTTCCATCTGTGAATAGTTCCCATTATACCCTAATTGTGTCAGACTAAATGTATTTCTAAAATATTTGCAGAAGTTAATATTTATTACAGACATTAAGCCTAATCCAGCCCTATTTCTGGCTTCTCCCCCGAGTTGATTTCTCTGGCTATTTTGGAGGGGAGAGATTCTCCCATATGAGCACCAGAGACTGGGAGCCATACCATCTTTTATTTTTGTTGGAACAAAATATAGTGTAAGGAAATAAAAGACAATGTCTACAACAACCACTTCTTCTCAGTGAGTTTGCAACAGAAAGAATCGGTGCAGGTGGGAGCAGTTCTGACCCACTTCAGCTCACTGCCCAGTGCTCTAGGGGAAGCCCAGCTGTTTGTAATGAGGGGTAACACCAATATCCCATTCAGGTCTGGACTGGCCATGGGCACCACAGTGATGGGGGGTATTGCCTTCACCTGAGCACAGGGGCTCTGCAACGGTGAAAACAACAGTGAACAGGCGAGAATAGCCTGATCTGGAGCTGGCATCCTACCAACTGCTGAGCTGCAGGAAGTCAAAAGGGAGAAGCACAGGTAGTTTCCTCTTTTGCTGGTGTTGGGAATGGCTGCATACCCCAACTCAGAGAGCTGCTGGGCCGCTGGGAAGCAGCAAGGCTAGAAGAGGACTGAGGAGCTGAGGCAGCCCAGAGTTCATCCTGGGGGCTGGGACCTCCTGCAGCAGCAGCCTGCCTGCTCTCCTCCATTCGGCACTTCTCAGAGGACAGCTGGCTTCTGAGAGGTAACTGGGCTTTTTGTGCTTTTGCCTTTTCACAGTAGTGACCAGTGTCATGTGCAATGGGAAGTATATTAGTCAATGTGCTGCCTCTTAACTTGCAAATCCTATCGAATTCTTCTTTTAACGGATCCCCTTATCTCTGAACAACGTCTTTTTCCAAGTGATATGTAGTCACCATGTAGGTTACAGACTGAGGATGAGGCTTGGAAAATTGGTCCTTAAACCCACACTTGAATGCTGACACCAGCTGCCGAGCTCTCAAGTGGCTCAGCACAAGCACTGCCCCTTACATTAGTGAGTAATTCAGCTTTGTGGCCAAATGACACCCCTGCCTGCATGGCCACAAAAGCTGTGCTAAGGCTACTTAGTGAATAGCACCACAGAAAGAGCTCAGTGTCACTTCTTAGTTAGAAAGAGAACAGAAATGCTCAACACAGCCATGGCATATTAATCCTTTCTTGAGTGACCCTGAAAGACATGTGATACTGAGCTGCAGCTTGCAAACACTCTGCCTTTACTGGCAACAGCTTTTCTAAGCTTTTACCTTTCTCAGCAGAGGAAGAAAAAAATGACAAAACAAAAATAACAGTAGCAAAGGTAGCCATAGCAAACAACAGTAACTCTCTCCCTCCTGCTGGTTTTCAGCCACTCACTTCCATGTTATCAGAAAACTCACTTAAGTTTCACGCGCCTTTCTCAGCACTCATTCAGGCAGGCAAAGGGATGTTTTGCACAATTTCATGACCCTGACCAAGTTCTGGGCCTGTCTGACTGAACAGGTGATGCCATGTGTGTACCTGTGTGCACTGGAAATTACAGGCGTTTGTGTATTTGAGTGTTTGTACACGGCTTCTGTGGGGGAAACACCTGGGTTGGTTGTCAAGGGCATTTTTTAAATGTGAGATTGGACTTCCTTTGTGATAATGCAGACTGTCTAAGGTTATTCCCTTTGTCTGTTTGTTCCATCTGGTAGAATACAGTGAGACAGAGGGGAGGTGTAACTTGCAGGTGTGGCTGACGTACCGGGTAACCCAGCACTGCAGAGTTGGGTGAGCACCCAGGCAGTTCCAGAGTTAGATGTGTGTGTGGGCAGGGGGACTGCTGGATGAACTCGGCTGTGAGAGCTGTGGCTGGGCTGTGCTGGGCTGTTCTGCCAACACGGAGTCTGTAAGAGATGACAATGGCTGCTGGGTCAGATGTAATTACGAGCTTGTTGCCTGGTTGCTTTTGAGGCTTGCACTGTTAGAGGAAAGTACAACTGTGCTGTGTTACCATGAGGCACTGGCACTTGGTGCGGGAATGTCCGTGTGTCAGTCTGAGCACCCGAGCGCCTCCTCTGCTAGCACTATCGGTGCTGCATCAGCTCTCATGCTATTCAGATATTTATTTTGTATTTGCTTGAAGAATCAGGCCAATGTTTTTGAAAGCGCATTTAACTATACCATATGCCTGCTTAAATCATCCCTATCAAACAAATTGTGGGTTGCTGCTCTGGTTCATTCTGTTCTGTTTTCCCTCCCTTCCCAATGTGTTTATGTGTATTTATCCAATTTACTCCGTTCCTTGTGCCAAATGGCAGGTCTGAGATCCCAGCCAGGCAGGGGCAGCTTTGCTATTGTTGGTGTCTGACAAAACAGAGGTCATGGGCTGGGCTTGCAGCTCTAGCTCTAAGGACAGCTTGTGTTGGACATTATGGGGCAGGCACAGAGTCATCAGGGTTGGTGGGCCCTCAGAAGTAGGAATAAACCTTAACTTGCCCCTTGGTAACTAAGAACTCAAGTCTCACTTTTAAGAAGCAATTCCTGTGCAAATTAGCCTCTTGCAAAATATTCTGCTGTTTGTTTACTTTATTGCCATAACTCCTTTCTCCATCTGGCAAATGTCCAACTTTAAACAGCCCCACCACAAAAAGCCAAAACCTGAAAAACCAAGCAACAGCCTAGTTGGAAGAAAGGGTTTCTCCTGCATGGAACTGATCCTAGCTGTTCTGGCACCTAAGATTGATGAGAGTTATCAGCTGTGCCAGCCTAGGAAGAGACTGCCCACAGAAAGGCGTAGGCTTTTGTCCTCCACAGGAGGACTCTTCCCTCTCTGGAAGGTTGTTCCAAGTCCAGCCCGGCTGTTCCAGGCAGTGACACAGCAAGGCGTGCTCATTCCCAATACCCTTTGTTCAGCATGAGATGGATCTGCAGAGCTTGGGAATTCTAAACTCTCTGCTTCTTGGGTGGCCTAACACTTTATGCCCTCTCCCGCTGCCTTTCAGCCCAGAGGGCAGGACCATCTAAGCTATTGAAAAGGGTGTTCCTTGGAGCTGCATGCCGGCTCTGAGGCACTAGAGCGGGGATCAGTGGCTGGGCAGCTGAGGAGAGGAGCACACATCCCTGGAGCCACTCGGGGAGCGTGCAGCTGCTGCAAGGCTGCCCGGCTCCGGCTGTGCCACTGCCATGCTGCTCGGCACGGAAAAGGGAGCGCTGGGGAAACAGCACATCTGTCACCCACACACAGCCACAGCCTCCACTCAGGGCAGCACCAGATGTGTTTATTCGAAGCATGTACTAACTAGCTACTTAATGGCTTAGAGTTATTAGCCACAAGTTAATTAGGCAAACATATTCACCATCAGTCACCTTACAAAGCATCGCTTCTTCAACACTGCTTTTACTTCCTGAGTGCCTTTATCAAGCACAGGAAAAAGGAGGGGGAAATTAAAAATTCCATAAAGGAGCTGCACCAAGAAATAAATGTGTGAAAGGTGTTCACGATGTCCTCATGAATGCTAGAGTGCCCAGGTAACGCCTTAGCTGAGTGCCTCTCCATGCTGCCAGCACAGAGGCACAAGGGAGGAAGGGGCAAGTCTTAAGGGCCTGCAGCTGATGGGGAAGAAAAGGGAAGTAACAGTGGAAAAAAATTATTCCTTTGTATAGTTAAGTTAAATTTGGAAAGGCTGGCTTCCCTGCTGCTGCATGTACTGGGTATGTGCCTGGGGATGCAAGCACTTGCTTCGCATCCGGCCTGCATGGTGAACTGGGGACCACCACTGTCCCAAGGGAACAGGATCTGGTTCCCCAAGACATGAAACTCAAAAGCAGTTCCTGGCTCCCAGGTCACATGCAGCAGTGAATTGAGTAAAGGTACAGGAGGATGTTTCTTTGGGCAGTGGGGACAGTCAGGATCCCTTGTTAGGAGCCTGCCATGACAACCATTCCGTAGAACACCTTCCAGCTGCTCTGCAAAGGGACGGCTGTCTAGAAACCCAGTGAGGTGATCTGAAGGATGGAGCCTGCAGTCTGTTCATCTTCTCTGTGCCTGCTTGTTTTCACACTCTTCCCCTTAAACCTGGTGCTGGTATTAATAAAAATGACACTTGAAAACAGAAAGCAAGATTCAAGGTACCCCTTGTTCCACTCTCATGGAAACATCTTGCACACAGAAATCCTAGAGCACCTAGAGCTGAATATGAGCCATGTGATGGGTGACAGATGAGCTCCTGCATTGCTGTGTGCTTTCTGCCAAGTCAGCTGCCCCAAACTTCGTCAGCTCCTTGAAAACTGCAGGTAACCAAGAATTTGGCAATACAGGGGTAGTCATTTTCCTTGCTACCACCCAGAATATAATTCCTATTGCATCTTTGCTCTTCAAGTGCCACCAGCTGTTTGTGTTGTACAGAACGTAGGAAGGGATAAATGGAAGCTGAAGACAGCAGCATTTGAACAGAGGGCAAATAAGGTTATTAATAGCAGCAGTGTGGGCTGTCCCACCTTGGCATGCAAGCTGATCGTCAAGTTGAGGTACCTGTGAGAGAGGTTTCACTTAGATTTAGACTGGCATTTGTCTTTTTTGACTCTGTTATTCCTTAAGTTTCTGAGCCCAAGGAGAAGGACACTGCATACTTCTGTCCTAGCAAAACCTGAGTTCAAGTGCAGGATGCACAAAGATGGAAGATGGCCAGCACTACAGCTGCATGAAAAAATAGACTTCTATAGTTCCCTGTACTATTTTAAGAACAATGACAATTCCTCAGCCCATTGGTTCAGTTTGAATAATCCACTGCCTAGCCTACATGTATTCTTTCTTGCCTGGCTTAGAGGAGAGTCTGCACAAGACTAGATTGGATGTTTGCAGTAGGCACCGTCAAATCCAAAATGTTACTGCGATATTCCAGTGAGAAATGAGAGTTCAAACAGACTGAGATAGGTAGTAGTCACATAACTATCCACTTGAAGCATGTCATTAAGACAGTGTTTTGCTGTGCTAGCTTAAACTGTAGTTATTGTCATCCACTCATCTAATAAAAGCAAATTTCTAAGTGTTCAGGCAGTGTGAGAAATGCAGGTTTTCCTGCTGGCCTTTCCGTGCAAGGCAGAGGGGGTTTCAGCAATGTCTCACCAGAGCAGAAGGCAGCTGTAGGTGCAGCCAAGCCTACAGACAGATTGTTCTGAATGCAAATTCACAGAACTTAGGGCAGAAGTGAGAGAACGAAAGTGAAGCTACCAAGGAATGTAGACTTTTAAAGTATCACAGGTTTTCCTGTGCTGGTGTTAAAAGAGTCAAGGGCTCTTGATTGCTTTCCAAGGCACAATGATTACAGAAACACATACAGTAATGGAGAGGTCACAGACACCTGTGGTTTGCTTTGATTCTATCGAGCTGTGGCAGGAAAACAAATCCAAGTCTCAGCTACAAAGGGGCACTGTTTTTCTCAAATATTCTGAAACCTTAAAAATGTGACTTTTAAATATGCAGTGTAGGAGAAGCAGAGTTCTTTTTACTAACCAGCTTGATTGTGTTGCTACACCTGCCATCACAGTGTATAAATGATCTCTCAAAGCAATTCAACCTGGGTTGGCCTCCTCACCTTCCTGCAAGGTGTATGTGTACTTTTCCTTTCTGCTTTATTTCAAATTTGTAATGTGCTTTATAAGGCAGGAGTAGCTTGTGTGAAAATCATGAGTAATTGTCAGCTGTTACCTGATCAGGAGCCTTGTAAGTGAGCTGGGTTTGTAAGCAGACTATGGAATTTTGCACTTTAGAAGCGGCATGACAAGAAGGGATTTTAAATGGCACAGGCAGCGCAGTCATGTTGTCACCCAACCTAAGGATGATATATCCATCTACTATAGGGTACTGTGGAAAAGCAGGCTTTGAAAGGAATGCCTGGTTAAATCTACAGCTGGCACTTGGGAAGCTCCAGATTCAATGCAGCCAACAGTTGGGAAGGAAGCAGAAATACACCATGGCCTAAGTCCAGGAGAGCAGGGTCTCACCAACCCAGCATTCTGGCTACTTTGGCATTTTATCTATTCCACACAGCTTAGTATCGCTGTGCATGTGGAAACTGCTAATTCATCAGGCAACAAGTGTCTCCAATTAGAAAAAATACAATGAAACCTGTCATTGTGAGTCCTGACTGCTCACCCAGAAACCAAGCAGCCAGGTTGGTTTCAAAGTCACAAAGCAAGCTAAGTTGGACTGCTTGTGTTCTCTTAATTCCACCCAAAAGAGCACTAGAAAAGAACAGAGTGGTTGTTGCTACATTAGTGACTAACATTAGCTCCACTACATGAGGAATTACTGGGAGATATCCAGCACTAGTCTAGGCTGTGCCAATGGGAAGTCAAGAGTTCAAGTATGTACATATCTGTCATAGCTGTCAGTCTTCTGTACAGTAAACTGCTCAACTCTGGGCCAAAGCTCCAACTCCTTCAATAGCAGGTTAGGGAACTGTGTTTCACATGGTAACTTGGAAAAATATATTTTCCTGTGAACCTGTAAAACTCCAAGTGTATTGTGCTGAGGTGCATTATCCACACTGCAGTTCCAGGGTGGCAGCTGTCTGGTTCAGTAACACTCCACAATGCAAGGAAAAATGCAGCATGTGCAACTAACTTCCACAACTTTAACCTATACACAAACGTCATGCATTTCACATGCATTTGACAGGACAGGCTGCTTATGTACTCTGGGGCAAACTGTGTGTGGAAAAGCATTTACAGCATCAGCTTTTGGGGTGCTTCATACTTTTTTTGCTACTCTTCTTCTGTTGTACAGTAACTGCACTGAAATAGCTGGCCTGGGGAAGAGGGGTTTTAACCCGACTGATTGACATTGTGCTGATGGCAAAATCAGTTCCCTGACAACTGTGGTGGTGTTGACTGGTTTTAGCTAAGCCAGGAGCTGCGGAGCCGCTGTGCTGAACTGCTGGCACACCCCCAACAGCTCCCAGCTGAGCGCTGCTGCTGCACTGTGGGATGCACAGGCGGCTCAGTGGACACAGGGGTCTGACACCCTGCTGCACGTGGGACAAGATGCACGTGTCACACAGCTATGTGAAAAGCAACATGAGGAAACACATCAGTATTGAATCCTTCACCCACTCCCTCTGCTCTCCACATAGCTCTGCTCCATGCTTGTTCTCCCTGCCAGCCATGACCCAGCTCCGGAGGCAGCCCCTCTGCCCCAAGCCACCCCACTGAGGTCAAGCATTGAACATTTTTGCTCTCCAGCTTTCCAACTTCCCTCCTCCCCAGCCTGCTGTTTAAAGCACAAACCAGATGTGAGTTTGGAGCTTTGCTATCCATCTGACAGCACAACTGAAGTGGCTGATTGTTGCTTAAGTCAGAAATGTAACTACAGACAAGTCATCTATACAACATGCTTAGCTCTTCAGCTGCTGGAACTGCCACAGATAAATGCCAATGCAGAACTGCTGTGCTTCCTACTGGATTAGCATTAGCCTCACCCCTGCTAAGTCTGTGGGAAGAACTACTTGCCAAACAGAGAGAAAGCCAACAGCCAAAGCCTTGGCCCTGCCACAGGACCCAGATCTGACGTGCAGTTTTCTGACTTCAGATTAGCTTAGGGTCTTCAGAAGTCTGCACAGTGAAGTCCAAGTGTTCATAAGGCCCTGAGGCACGTTTGAGTTGGAGAGGAGGAGGGAAGCATTAGTTCTCCAGGGGCCAGAAGTAATGTGCAGCCCTGGCCAGTGACACTGAGTATAAGGCCAGAGCTGCAGTTTAGCCCTGGTGCTGCACTTGTTAACTCAGTGCCTCATTGGATCAGGATGTGTGGAGCAGGGGTACATGTCCTGACACCTAATTTTAATAATAGCTTGTAAGTGTCAGTGGTAATGTCATCTGTTTAACAGTGAGCCTGAAGATGATCCCAGACGAGAGCATATTATGCCCTGTTAAAACAGCTAATCTGCATAAAACCTATGACAAGCCAGATCTTTTCAGTATTTCATAAAGTGGCTGAATATTCATTTATAAGGCACTGTCCGAATGGGTTTGGTCACAGATGACTACTTAAAGCCCATTTCAAAGCTGGCATATACACCAGGGAAATAACACAAGAACGGGGAAAAAATGCAACAACAAATCACCCCCTGTAAAAGCACCAAAATATTGCCTTCAGCCAAACCCCTCCCGATTAACATCAGCTTTAATGGTGCCAAATTCCAGCAAAACATGGGCTGATATTTTGTTCAGTACTTACTGGCCGCTTTTGTACAGGATTGGTGCAGGACAGAGCAAAAAATCAGATTTTACTGTTTTAGGTCTTTCATCTGAAAAAAAAAATAAAAATCACATGAGCTTACCATGCAGTGCAGCTTAGCTGAGGAGCTGCTATGTGAACGTGCTGTGAGGTCCCTCCGCTCCCATGCTCCTCACGGTCTATCGTGCCTGGAACTGGCAGCAAGGCAGGCCCAAGGTATGGAACACGGAGCCCCAGAGCTGGCTGTACATGCCAGGTGAGCTCACCTTACAGGGCTTATTTCAACGACTCTGCTCAGCCCACGCTCCTCCAGAGAGAACATTTCCTAGAATCAACACCGTCTTTGCAGAGACTGAGAACACTATTAGTAGTTTCCCAGTAGCTGGAAGATGAAGGTTTCTTTCTAATTGGCTCCATCCCTGTGTGCTGCATTCCAGGGCTGTTTCATTAGCTGTGACTGGAGTGTCTTTTTCTCCAGTGTTTCTTGTGTTTTTGAGTCTCTGTGATCTGCAAAACCCTTACACTTACAAAGCACCTATCTGTAGAGCACATGAAGAAATTATTTGTAAGCCTTGTGTCCAGTACAGCATTTCTGTTCTGAAGGTGTGAGGAGGAGAGGACAGAGCTTTTTTCCCCTCACACGTTTGGTAAGCTGGGAAAAATTCTGCTCCTGTGTGCAGAACCATCCGCCCAAACTTCCCCACGGCAGGATTGACAATTTCTGCGCAAGGACTATTTCCTGACTGTGGGGTGAGAGCAGATAAGTGATCTGCCAGAACAACTTGCAAATGATTCTGTCCTGCATTTCAGGAACAGGCAGACAGACAAGTGGTTCAGGGGCAGCTGAAGGAGGAGCTGTTAGCATAAATGAGCTTTTTGTATGTGCTATAATCTGCACTGACTGCTTGGCCTAGATTTGGGGCTAGTTGTGAGGTGGGGAAGAAGGATTAGCACATTGCCATATGTTTTTGTCTTAATGGTATGTTTCATAGATTATTTTTCTATCCCACAGCTCCATTTGGCAGGTTTCCTTTCTAGCATTTGGTAATGGTTCTTTACAAATGCAGAATGAGAAAGATGCCAAATGCATCCTTTAAAAGCAGAGGAACCAACACAGTAAGGGTATGCTCAGAGCCTGGTCCCAAAGAGAGCCCAGGTTCTCAGTGAGGGGAACTCCAGCACCAGCTGATCCTCAGCCAAGTGCCCTCCATTTGTGCCCTTACATACCGAGGGTTCTGCAGAGGGACTGCCAGTCTTTTGTAGGGAAGACTGCAATGACACGGGGATGATGGTCCTTCTCTTGGGACCATCTCCTTCCTCCTGCTACTGCTCCAAGTGCCCTGCCTGTCTTCCTGTTCACCCCAGCTCCACTGGCCCCCTTTAGGCTTCCTCTGAAGCAGGCAGCCAGAACCCAGCACAGAGCTGTAGAGCGTGACCTTGTGTACTGGGGGAAGGACCACTTGACATTTCCCTGTTTTCTTCCTGTACTGCTCCCCAACCACTTGCTGTTGTCCATTGCTGAAGATGGGGTCCAGGGGGATGTAGAAGGCCCTGGCAAGACCCCACAGAGCAGATTGTGTTTTTATCATCAATACATCACTGTGCCATTCCCTTCCCCTCATGTGCTTCAGCACACCCCTTTCTGAAGCCAAGACAAACCAAGCAGCCCAGAGCTCTAGTTGGCAATTCTCACATCAGATGGTAGCAAGTGTTTGTGGGCAATGGGAAGCAGAGGTGACAATTGTAATGGAAACTGAAGGGAAATTTATACACGCGGAATTGCCTTACACAGGCTGCCTGCATCCAGAACTACTGGGTTATCCCGTTATTCTGCCAAATTATTGTAGCTACTTAACAGGCAGGAGAGATTGGCAGCCCATTCCAGTATATACAACATCCAGGGTAAGGAAGAAACTGCACTGGAAACACAAGTTCAGTTGTGTAGGAATTTAAGACAGGCTAATACAGAAATCAGACAGTAGCCAGGGAAAAAAATCAGTCGTAGTTTTGCCTTCAAGTTCATTTTTGGTTGTTTTCCAGTCTGGCAGGCTCCTAAGGGATTCTGCTTAGAGCTAGAAGTTGGATGTACTTATCCTAGCCATCCACTGGAGTTTCTGGATAGAAAAAGCAAGCTCAGCTAAAAGCTACAGGGAAGTGCCTGTACAAGGTGTCATAGACACCATCTGAAACAGAATTGCTTTGGGCTACGGCTGCACTAAGCCCTGATGCTGGGGACATGGAGCTCGTGGACCACGACAAAACACACCACTGTTCTGACCTGGCCTTCTTCTCTGCTGTTGCAGGAGGAGGACTGAGGTGCCCCTGAAACCCACAGCACACCTGGCACACCACCCAGAGCAGGCAGAGACCGTCCAAGAAAACAAGGTAAGTGCCACTGGAAATCGCAATGAGATGTCTTGGCCAGGACGGTTGTGCAGGAAGGGGCCTCAGTCAGTACACTGCAGCCATGAGTTTGTTCATCAGCAAACAACTGCTTGCCCAAACATCAGGAGCCAAACAGTTCTCACCATGCTCATGTCCACAGCCAGGGGGCTGCCAACAACCACTCACAGCTAACGGCACCTGGCAGCAAAATCACACCACAGTGCAGCACGTGAAACAACTTTCCTCTCCTTACTAATCCTCAGAGCTTTCCTGTTCTCTTTGATATTCTTCTCTTCCAATTTTCATCAGGTGAGGTAAGGAGAAGCAAAATCAATCACTGCCTCAGGACTGCAAAGGCAGATGCTCTCAAATATCCACACTTACGGATCGTAGTTCCGTTCATGTGATAGGTACAAGTCACGCTGTCGGTTCTCCCACCAAGGGTTAAGCCGCTTCCTCTGAGAACAACTTGAAACTCCTCTGAAGGGAAAAGCAAACACACAAAATCACCAAACTTCAGTGCACTGAAGTAAGTTACACCAGGGCAGTTTCATTTAGTTGGCAACAAGCAAAGCACAACATAGTAATGCTTTCAACTTAGTGAGATCTCCATGTTTCCTGAACCCTTGTACTGGATTCTCCTTAGAAATGGGAAAAGTCAAGATTTGTTCCAAATCTTTATTGAGACTGGAAACTGGAAGTGGATTCAGACTATCCACCAGGGTCTGGGGCTCAGCTGCACAGTAAGAAACAGTTTCTCAGTGAATGAGAAATGAGAAATCTGGGACTCAGAACAAGAAAACTCCCCAAACCCAGATCAGGCTCATTTGAAGTGCCAGATGAAGAAAACCTTTCTCCTTAGTACTATTTCTCTGCAAGTGGCCTAAGGGCCACGCCGTGAGCTGTGCAGAGGAGGAGTGAAAAGTTTTTTTACCAGGGCCACTGACTTCACCCAGAGCATCTATGTTTTCACAAAAATATCCAAGTAACATTTTGCAGCTACCTTATTTTCATTGGTCTCCAACTATGTGTGGACTGTGAAGCTCAGAAAGAAGACAAGGCCTTAAAATTCTGTACAACTCTTCTATTTCATTAATACATTGCTCTTGCTGCCCAAAAATGCAGTCACTTGCTTTATTGCTTACACCCCACAGATTTTGGGGCAGATCTGGGACAAGTGCAGAGCAGACTCATGAGAGAGGGGCAGGTAAACGTTCTCCAACTCCCAGGTGCATCACCCGAGCTGTGGAAGCAGGCCCTGGTGGTCAGCTCCTCTGAGGAGAACAAGAAGTCAACACAGAAATCTGGTATTTCTTTAACTTCTTGAGGACTTAAGTTAGAGATGCTTTATTCTAGAGACATGCAGTTTTCCTTCGGGTAAAATAGGGAAACCACAGTCCTGTAATAACTGAATAGTGTATTAAAATTATAAAACCTTACCTCCTACACAGACACTGGATGGCTCCAAATATAAAATCTCAGTGCATGATTGTTTCAAAACCTATTGCAAAGGAGGAAATAGTCACAAATAGGTTTCATAGTGCTATTTTAATGAGCAATCTTAGTTTAATACAAGTGCTTGACCATAAAACAAACATACAGCTACAGGTTTGGTTTGCTAAGTATGACTTTGTAGGACATTGCCTGGAGCATGTGCAGCTCTTGCACACCTGCACAGTCAAGTCTACGAGTTCCTAAGGCTTGGATTAGTTTGTTAAACCTCAGAGAACCTTCAAAATATAATGATGTCCATATCCCTAACCTAATTTTGCATGAACCCCAACTCTAATGTTTAAGCCAAAAATTAATCACAAGGAGCCTGATCCAAAACCTAATCCAGTCAAAAGCAGTCCTCCAACAATGAAGCATGGTCAAGCCAAGTGCGTGTTATTGTGAGTGCTGGCACTCTGCCCTACGTCAAGCGGCACAGGAACACCTGGTGTTCCTGAGTGCGCTGCCTGCCGTTGGACAGGGATCTCACTTCAGCTCTCCCTGTTGTAAGTGGTATTTTTAGTAGGCATTTGTAAACATTCCATGGCATCGGTTCAGGTTCCTGTAACCACCTCGTGCACAGCAGAGAGTCCTGTTACCATCCCCTCTCTATCTCCATTTGTCTGCTGCTTAACTGCCCTGACTTCCTGGGAATGTCCCTCTGTCTTACTCTTAACTCCTGCCTTCCTGTCAGTAGGACTCTTTCCACTCTGTCTGTGTTTACCAGTGGTTTGTGTTGCTACATATCCAGGCTCAGCAGAAGCAATCATGTAGTCACTGTTCTGATAAGAAGCACACCAAGCTCCAAGAAAGAGAGTATCCTGCCTCACTGAACACTTCCCATATTGCCTCTCTTCCCACAAACTGCTGTGCACAAATGAATTCTTTAGTGCTTTAAAATCCATGTTAAATATTAAGTAGTATTTAAGAAAAATTGAGACCTCATAGGCGCGTGCATTTGGATGAAACACAGCAACAGAGATCTTAGGAAAGAATGTAGCCCTGAGTTTAGTGCAAGCCAAGCAGTTTGCATTAGCTGAGGATCTCGCTTCCAAAAAAAGGGCTTTAGCCTTTTAATTCCTAGTGCAGTACGGAGAGAAGTTTCCCGTGGCTTGTTTGGGGGTTGGGCAATATTTTGTGCAGCATTTTATTCCTTTGCGGTAAAAGCATGTTCTGTTGTTTTCACTGAAGAATCAGATGGACGGCCCAAGGGAAGCTGAGACTAGAGGCAAGCTTTATGTGAAGTACACATCCAGCAGCTGGCACAGAATTCAGTAATTTTGTTTTTAGAGGGAGAACAGTCCAACCCCTGTCCCAACTCCATTTGCCCAGTGCCTGAGGAGGGGTCAATGTTATGAACTGGAGGTCAGGGAGAGGGGAAGATAATGTGGGATAGAATCTGACTTCCCTTGCAAAGCAGTAGTTCTCTAATTGCATTGCATCCCAGGATGAATTTTCTAACACTGTGCTTCCAAATGCAACATAAATCAAGAAAAAACCTACCTGGACATATTTAATTGCCTTTGGATTTAAGAATAAACTGGGAGGGGCACACACAACAACCCCAGCTGAGCTGAAATATGGTGTAGATAAAATGATGGCAAATCATGAACAAAAGCAAATTTCAGTACAGGGTTCAGGATACCCTGATTTCCTGAATGGAATCCATTTTCATACATGCCCTTGACTATAGCAGGAAAATACCGAGTGTTAATACTGCTCCTAGAAATAACTGCTTCAACAATAATTTTTCTTAATTTTTATTACTGCCATTCTCTGCTTAGCTTAAGCAAGCTGTACTGTTTAGAGACCCTGTCTCTTTGCAAGGGTGGTGGTCTAATTCTACCATTTTCCCCCAAACAAAGCTTATATTGGGGTGAAAAAACCCTCCGAAACTACTAAAATTTGTGTTTGTAAGTTTATCAAGTTCTTTTCCATCCTTCAAAAAGCCTCTTGATAGTCCATGATTGGAAAAAAAAAAAAGGATAATGACATAGAAATCTGCCTCGTTCCCAAAAGCCCCTCCCTTCAACAATCAAGTTACCTCAAAAAGCAGATATCAAATCTCTGTAAAGGACTAACTGGATACAGGTGGAACCCATCAGAAGCACGCAGATGTAGTGTTTTGCTTAACCTCTGCTTATGCTCTGGGTTCTCCTCAACACTCCTTCTAAGCAACACTGGAACCCTGTTCAGAGCTGAGTTTTCCCACAGTTAAATAAAAGCCCTCACGTTCTCTGCAGGGTCCAAGCCCAAGAGCTGTCCCTGAGCACCAGCCATGTGTATGGTTTGGCTCACAAGGATTCTGTCACCACAATGGAAAACTGAGACTATTTTCAATACAGCAAGTACTGCAAGTGCTTTCATGTGCAGTGGGAAAGAACACATTTGCGCATCTTACAAAAAGGCATGGAAACTTGATGTATTTCTTTGTTCCCAGTCACTCTTTTCTATCTGTTTTCATCTTTTTTTCCCTTTCCATGCAAGCTGTTCCTTCCAGCCAGCACAGTGCACTCCAGCACTCCAATATAAAGTTTATTTCCCCTGGGGAGAACTGATGTGAAGGCATCTTGTCCATTTTCCCTATGATCCATGGGTATATTTAACATGCTTTCATGTCCCTATCGTTTAGAATTTAAAAGTAACTTTAAACTATCCTGATGTGGAAACCTGGGCTGCAAAGTCAGCAAGACCAAATCGAACTCCACAAAATCTGTATGATGCTCCCTCTTTTCCAGGTCAGGATAGTCCAAGACACTGTGAGTTCATTATTTAGAAACCTACTGCCCACAAGAAAAGATGAAATAACAACTTTATAAGGCCACCCTTGGATAGGATAGTTAAGCACTCTGCTGACATAAAATAAATTCAAATAAGACAAATTGCCTTAGTTTAACAGCATGCAAGGAGAGTTTCAGAGAATTGATGTCATCCACTTCATCTCCAGAGATCCACACCAAATATAGGACTCTGCTCCCAGGCTCACAAAGGTTTTTCTCTCATCCCCTTCCCTCCGCCTCCTCCCCGTGCCGGCTGGCCCAGAGAGAACCAATTCCCCACAAACCCAAGTGCAAAATAGAGCAGAGACTTGTCAGCCTTTGTCCTGCTGTCTTGCAGCTTTAGAAGTGGAGAACTGTGGTAAGACTAGAGGGTGTTCTTCGCCTTCTGAGGCAAACTGTGCAGTGCAGGACTGGTTTCAGCTGGAACAAGAGCCTATCAAGGTAAAGTGACCACAGCTGTGAGCTCGTTAACAAAGGTGTGGCTGCTGGGACAAAGGGAGGCAGTGGAGTTCTGTTCTTCAAGGCAGTCAGTTTCCTGGACTGTAAGAAAATGACACATGGAATCCAAGCCCCAAACATCGTCTTGTTCAACAACAACACAACAGACTGCTGAGAAAACAATTCTGTAGCTTCTCCATGTGCAGGACTTCTTACATTGCTGCCACACTGCATCAGCAGCAACCACCAAGCATCTTAGATTTTAAACACTGGTGGTTTTTAGGGCCAGTTCTTGGAGCAGCCAGCACAGGAACCAGTGGCACGCATGCGGCTTGTGCTCTGCACTGGCTCTGTGGCCCGGCACTGCTCCACAGGGCTGGCTGGATGCAGGGCAGCCTCCCAGCCCTTCAATGAAATCCCTTCTTATTGCTTTTAAGTGAGTGGACACTGTGCAGTTTCTATAGCATCTCTCAGTAAAGCAGGTTAATCCTTTCAGAACACTTCCGAGAGCAGAAGTTATCAGAATAGAAGCATCCAAGATACCCAGGGGCACTCACAAGACAACTCTCCCTTGATGCAAACTCGCTGGCACGTGTTGGGTCCTGCCCGCCCAAACAAGCTTTTCTGTGCTGGAAGGGTCACTTGTCAATCAGCTGCTGGGCTGGCCAGCCCCTCTGGGAACACCATGGTCATCCAAACTGGGACTGTGGAGCTTTAAACTACCTGTCTCCAGGCTATTCCGTGGCTTACAAGTAAGCACACATGTAAATCTTCTTAAAACAGTTGGGGAAGTTCATTTATAAGGTCCACTTATTCACTTACCAAAAGCTTTACCAGCTTTTCCATGTGGCCCCACTTTTCACCTAGTGCATTTTTCCCAGACCAACCTGACGGTTAATGAGTACTTAAAATCCATAGCCATCCTCATGGCTTTCTATGCACTTCCCACTAGAAGGTTCCTGAAGGCTTACACAAACTTCAGTCGATTATTTCTAAAGCAGTGGATTCCCATTTTTGTCATTACTAACACATTTCCTCCCATTAGAGCTGTTCCAGAAACACTGCTTGTTTCTGACCTGCAGGTGTCTGAACTGACTGACCGCACAGTCGGGTTTTGTCAGCTCCAAGCTGCAGAAACACCCCACACCCAAATTCTGACATCAGCACTGAAAGGGCAGATGTCCCTGCAGCATGCTGCAGAAAGGCAGCCAACTAACAGGCCGACATCAAGCTCCCCACTGCTCATGGTCGTTGTAAATGCCACCTCTGTTCATCAATTTTGTCTTGTCAGAGATCTTTCTCCTGCTTTATGCAAGGCTTCTTCTTGTGGAAAATGTGCTTTGTGGATCTTTCAGGACCTCTTTAACCTGTCACAGACCGGGCCTGGCTCTGCCTGTACTCTTTTTTTCACCCTTGTTGGTGCCTCTTACAAGTTCTCATTGTTTAACAGTGAAGCAGGATGCCTCCTGCAGCTTTTTGAGTATTTAGCCTGCCATACCCTCGGCACATGCTGTGGAACTGAGCTGTACCAGGCGGCACAGTGTTACACAAAAACAACTTTCCATTCCAGAACTGTAATGAAGGCTGTGTTCCGTGAAATTGTGAGAACAATGCACCAGTAAGGAGCCATGAGCAGTCCCACCGTACAGAGACGATTCACAAAATACACTAAGTGTCAATTTGTCTTGCAGCCTCACTCAGTTTCGCTTAGCCCCCTATGCAGTTCAAAAGTTTTTGGCAGCAGGCAGCACCATAAATCATAACGTGCATGGCATCTGTTCCTGCCCAGAACCATACACGGTGTACAGGGTTTGGTTAGGTCATCATCACAGCTGGATTCTTTACTGAACCACCGGAATCATTTCAATTGTTGAAAATGTTCTGTGGCTGTGTAAAGTGCTTGCTTCCTGGGACAGACGTCACGATAACCAGGAACTGCTGGAGGGAGACAGCTCCTGACACATCTTGGTCAGACCTGGCATGCTAATGACTCTGAAGAACTAAGGATTTCCAGGACCACCAGTGGCCTTTCCTCCCTATGGATCCATTCCAACTTGCACCTCTGTTTACATCAGTGCTCACTGGAAGCCAACCCCAAATCAGACTGCTGTGATTTTTCGGGGAAGGGCAGCATGAGCCTCCGAACAAAAGTGTATATACTGTAATACAACAAATGCATCCAACTTGCTACTTCCAGGACCTCTTTTTAAAGAAAAGAAAATGTTCACCTTTAAAAGCTCATTGATGTTCTACTACTGTATGGCAGGGCTTGTGCAAAACCCATAGATAGCGCAACAAGATCGCTTCCGCACTTCATGTGTGCACAGATGATATTCCTGCAGTTTCATCTCCTGCTCGGTGCACGAAGCCTGTGCCTGGAGCGCGGTCCATGGACACACTGCCAGCCAAACCGTGCCCAGTGAGTGTGCACAAGTCAGAGATGGCAGCACGGCCCCAAGAGCCCCCTTGCACGGCAGCCTCAGAGCTCCAGGCAGTAGCTTTTCTGTGGCGACTCCTTTTCTTTCCTCTCTCCCTCCTAAATGTGGGGTCTGTAATTTTCTCTAGGAATGCTACAAGCAGAACAGCTGGTGAGCAAAACTGTAACCTCAAGGAAAACAGAACTAGAAACGAAACACTATTGGTGGTGTGACACACAATGAGGATGTGCCTTCCTCTTGTATGGTGCCAAGCTCCTCCCTCAAGTAACCACAAAACCAGCCTTGTCAAGAGCTGCATCTCTCATCAGGATCTGTATTTCAAGACAGTGGTAAGCATGCTCACGTACTTACCATGTCAGTGTAACACATGGATGTTCAGTGTGATAAATTTATGGCAAGCAGGGGGCAGGAATGGAAAGTGATGTCTCAGAGGGCCCTGATACCACAAAGAGTGTTTAAATGTACCCTGAGCATTCCGTGCCTCAGCTGGATTTGTGCATGCAGGCAAAGCCTCAATGACTGCCCCTTGATGAGGAATTGCCTGCACCTGTGGACTCCTGGTTTAGCTGCTCAGAAATGCCACTGGCTGCAGGGGAAACTCTTTATATGGCAGGCAACAGCAGGGCTCCCGTGTACACAGGTGGAGCAGGGGGTGCAGGTGGGCTCCAGGTGCCCAGATCAGAGCTGTGGGGAGCTGTCCCAGCCTACACAATAACGCTTTTGAATGAGGCCATTCTCCAGTGAGTTAATGCCTTCTGGAGCCCCATCCCAGCTGGGAGCTGTGGAGTTCCTCAGAGGAGTGGATGATGAAGGCAGTGTTCTGCTGGTGCTGGGTTAACCATGTCCAGCTGAGCTCACCCAGGTGCTTGGTTTAGTTCCTAAAACTATTCTACTTCATTCCTTCCCATTGGCTGAACCAGGACTGGGCTTACCCCATGTTTCCGTGTGGGTTTGTTTTCCTATGAGTCACTTAGAAGTACTACTGGCAGCTTGCTTCCTTTTTTCCTTTTTAACTCAAAACTTTTTTTTTTCCACTATTGCTAAGACAGTAAAGAGGAAACAGAAGTAAAGCAGGAGGTGTTTAATTGGTTTGCTGCACTCACTGGTTTTGTTCTAGAGAATGAAATGCTGACTGTGCATAGAGCAGAATTTTTCGTGCTGAATTCAGTGACTCTTATGGCATGTAAACTGAACATGTGCGAAATCAGGGTGATGAGGAATTGAAGGTGTATGTAGGCTGGCATTGTTACAGGTTTCTCATTCATAAGCTGTTGCCTTTTTAACCTAAACAGGACTTGTACCCCTTAATAGTGTGGCAGAATTAGGGTTTAACAAAAAAAGATCTGGAGTAGGTTACAAGAGGGAATAAATTTAAGTAGAGCTCTTGATTTCTGTGATTACACTCAAGTAACCTTAATCAGACTTTTTAACTGAGAAGCACCTTCACAGCCCACCTTTAGGCTCTGGACAGACCAGCCTACATAGCAATTAATGACTGAACTCCCTGAAATTAACTGTCTCCAAAGTGAAGCCTTTCATTCCTCTTACTGTGGATTTCACATCACGTGCCTCTGCTGTGTTCAAGCAAGCTCTGTCATTTATTTCCCCAGTGCCGATCTGTGCAGAAAGCCACGAGGCAGCAGGACCACCTCACACTAGATGGAAGACAATCAATTCAGGGTGACTTGGAAAAAAACACGTGCTTTTCAAGGAAAAACCGTTTTGGTGCTTCTCTTTCACAAAGCCAGAGCAGGAACTGGTAGATAGGTCCTACCTTTCTCTGCTGCCAAACATCTGTGCTCGTGACTACACCTCGCTGCCAAGCCTGGCCTGCTCCCCGATGCTGCTCGGTAGTGCCGTGGACAAAGAGTGAGGGGAAGGGGAAGGCTGCTACCCTATCCCCAGTCTGAGTGAAAAACATCCCTGAGACATATGGTCTTGCATAAAAATCACCACCCGAGAGAAGCCTGGCACGGTGTTAGGTTAGTGAGAATATTCTAATTACACCAAGGCTGAGCAGCACCTCATTGGCAGCCACTGAGGAAAGCAAATGGAGATGACAAAACTGTGGGTCATGAGATGCGTATTTTAACAGCATCAGAACCTTTACCCCCGATTTACTAAAAACAACCCTAAACCCATTACTTACCAAGTAATGTAAACTAGGAATCAAGACAAACTGTTACTTTCCATAACAGGAAAAAAGTTGTTTGGGCTATTTATTTTTTTTTCTAATTAGTAAGAAAAATGTGGCTTGAAGAAACTTCTTACTAAGAAAATGCTGGATTTCATTTGGATCTGTGACTGCTTCCTTTGGAGCAAGTTGTACAGCATCCCTTATGTAAGAGAGCTGCCAGCCATGCAGAGCTGGCTGACAAGTCCCATCCCAATCACAGGGCACAGGCACACTCACACTAACCGGAGCCGTGTCAGTGCTGGTGCTGGCTTATCAAGCTCACTGTGCTCCAGGAGAACATTATATGGTTTGTAATATGTCAGAGAATGTCAAATTAAGGGCTGCACAGCAGTGAAGGGTAGAGCAGAAAGCATTCTATTCCAGGCCATTGATTCCTTTTAACAACTACATGCAGTAATTCCCAAAACTATCTCCTCGGTCTCAATCACATGGAAAACATAGCGCAGTGTTAGTTCTGAACCTTGCACCCAGTGCAGCTTGAAGATTAGACCATCCAAGGGGATTAAAGATGACTGATTTAATCAGAATAATTCTTTTAATGATAACTTGCTGCATTTCTCCTCCCCCCACCTCCTTAAACGTCTAATAGTTTGCTTCCTGGATTCCCAGTGCATAAACCGAGCATATTTTCTTCCTACAGGAAATGATCCAATTAAGTTGATGTATAATTGATAATGAACCGTTTAAGCTGATTTTGGCCTTGAAAAATCTTAACCACGTGCAGTCAGCTGGCTGACCCCCTTCATCTGACGTAGAGGGACACCACTTAGGGAAAGGGAGGGAGCAGGCTGAGTACACCACCCAAGGGCAGGGAGGCAGACCAGCTCGAGGGAGCTGTGCAGGCTGGACAGAAATAGGGATTACTTGAAAATCATGTAGTCCCGGATTGCTGCTCAGTACCCAAGCTGCAGCCTGGCCCCTGAGACAGCAGGGTTCGGACAGCAGAGCTCGGTAAGCACTCACGTTAGAGACGTGGAACTGGTAGCGTTCTCCGGTGCTTAACACTGGAGCACCACTTGCAGTCGGGAAGTTTCCACCCTCCATAAACGCAAACTCTGTTGCCTTACAGCAGGTTCCAGCGGGAGATGCTGTTGGACGCATGTGAGTTCGGTAATTCACCCTCCCCCAGTGCCAAAGCCAGGTCAGCCTGAGGAAGTGCTGCTGACAGCACAGCTGGAGCAGAAGTCATCAGATTCATGGAGAGTGGCTGGAGCTCATCTTTGGGAAGCCAATGCAGTTAAGTTTTATAAACATAAAGGCTAAAATTGTTCCTCACATGAGTAGCTCTTGCCTACCTCAACAAAACTGGCTCCCCCTCGCTAGACTCTGGTTTTGTCCCTGCTTGGGAGCCAAACGGTTGCCCAACATGGATTGGGGGCTTCCCTTCCTGCTGGCTTTATGTCATTAAGGCAAATAGGGACAGGTCTGCTTGTCACCGAGCCTTGCCAGCAGCCTACGGAGCCCCTCTCTGTGCTGAGCACCGGGGTACAGGCGTGGTGACAGTGAGTGTCACCACATTGCAGAGGAGAGGTGACTCAGTGAGGCCCCAGCAGCCACGCACGGTTTGTGCAGCGACTCCCTGCGGGTCCCGCTGCGCTGGCTGTCACGGAGCCGTGTAACTCCAGAGTAGCAATGCATTGCCATGCACAGCAAGTGACACAGGAACCATCCAGCTGACACAGAAATCCCCAGGATATTCAGTAGATACCCTTCACTGGTGTCCAAATGGATCGGAATGCCAGAGGGATTTTGCTGACTGCTCTTTCCAACAGGAGCAGACTTCCTGCTATCACCCATAGAGTTTTACTGGAGAGAATTTATATATATATATATATAATATATATAAAACTTTTATAGCAGAGAATTTATATTTTTATAGCACTCCCTTCTTATACTCCTTTAGCCAGTCTGACACTGGGTGAATCTAGGTTTTTTTTAAGGACCCTGTGTGCATTTAATCCTTTGCTTGGCCTCACTGGTCCTGGGTGAGCTTCTTGGATGGGTCTAAGTAAGTCCATGTCAGCCTGGGTGTTTACATCCTGCACACACTGAGGTCTCCTCTCCCCTGCTCCCCCCTTCACCAGGAGGCAGATCCTTGAATCCCAATCTGCAACTTTTCCTTGCCAAATTGACAGCTTTATGCTAAGGGTTAGGGTTTTTCCCTGAGAGGCTCAGCCAACTTGGAGAGAATTTTGCTTTAATTTACAATGCTCTGGGTGGTGCAACTACTCAGTTCACATGACTTGATCTATTCTTTTTTTTGGTCTGTTATGTTTAACAGTGGGTTTCCCATGTAAAATGAAGAAAAAAACCTGAGCACCTGTAAAATGAACAAGCTTAGCAAATCTTTTTCTAATCCTTTCCAGTTAGAATTTTTAAGAAGTTTTGTAACATTGAAAGATAAAACAACTCTAGACTGATCCTTTTCTGAACTGACTACTTCCTCTGAAGTTCTGCATGTATCAGTTCCTGTAGTGTTATCTGGTAAGTTTTTGTGGTGTTTCCTAAGAACAAAATATACTTTAACTTCCTGTGTTAAGTGCTGTCAACTTACTTTAGTATAAAAATGCATTTCTCTACTTAGACCTGTCATGCACTCTAATAATGTTACTAAAGTGAGTTCCCTTAATATAACTTTTCAAGGTACAAGCCTTGTCCAATTCTGCCTGCAGAGACAATCAGACAACTTTCACTCACAAATCAGCAGGACTTGTGTTTAATTAAGGGTTTCATTTTTTTATCTACACTGATCTGCTGCACGATGACAGAAACTGTGCCCTCCCAAGGCCTTCACACTGTCCTGGCTCGCTCACAAGGCTACGCTCTGTGCAATAATCAGCCAAGGCCCATCAGTAACTGTTCCTGAGAGTGAGGTAACTTGCCTTCAGCGTTTCGCTTTTAAGTTCTAGAGTTTTGCTCAGATTTATTCACCCTGACAATGCTGTTTAGTTATGACTTCGTAAGCTAGGTATGAGCAATGCTGGCAGAGCAGGAAACTTCACAAAGCAGCCCCCTCTTCACAGGTCTGCACAGAGTTTTAGAATTGGTAGTTGATGTCATTAGCAGAAACACAACGGCATGGAGGTGCTTTAAACCCTTCTCACTTCTCTGGGATTTTGTCAGAACTAATTTCAAAACATGGCACGAGCTCTCCAGCATCTGAGCCAGGGTTACTCTAAATGTTCATCTTCATGTCTTGGATGTAAATGCCTGGTCATGATTAAACAGATTTTGTGTATCTGTCCAGAGAAAATAAATTGGAATAGTTGCTTATACTGAAAGCAACTGCAGGAGCAGGTACTACAGATACATTGTGCTAAAACTCATCACTTTTTTTTTTTTTTACCACTAACAAATGTAGATTAACTGCTTGGCTCTCCTGGAATACAGTACAAATGTAACAGGATAGCAGCCAAATAATCTCATATCTGGAGAGATCAATGTAATAGAGGCTCCTGCATGATTCCCACTTAGCAGTTCTGGGTTGTAGTTTTGCTCAGGGATTTTAGTTGCTGGGTCATTGCCATTTCTGAAGACAATGTTTTTTCTGAACAGAAATTGTTCAACAACATTCATGGAGGGTTTCACAACTGCACCTTTGACTCTGTGCTTTGAGAAATACTGCTGCATGTTTGTGACATACCTGCTTTTTATCTGGTTTCAAATTAGCTTTGCCCTTTAGATCAGTGTCTCTGAGTCTGTATTCTCCAGCTGACTTGCCAACTGAAATGAATTTATAACGGTGACTAGAAAGGAAAACCGTGACTATTTCATGTTCAATTAGATCTGCTTATCAGTGCTAAAATGTAATGAGAATGAATTGTCACAATCACTCCAAACCCCCGCAAAGAAAACAACATACAACATACATACTAACTACAACATACCAAAATATCCTATTAACACCACCACTACACATACATTAGAAAAAATCCCTCACACACACAAAATCCAAACCTACTTATGAATAGTTCCATCCATGCTCTGTGGTAAAAGCTGAGTGGTGACACGTCCAGTGTCCGGGCTGTACATAAACCCTGAACCAACTCGGGAGCTCAGTCTGCAGAAGCAGACCTTGCAACTAAGCTGTAGAACAGGGTACATCAGTTTGCTTTTCCTGTCACTGTTGTTACCTTGAAACAATGCATTGCCATTCCATGTGTCTGGTCCTGTACTACAGCTATGATACACCCAAGCCTGGGATTTTTACAGATGGGTTTTTTGTAAGTGCCAGAAGAAGCTGGATTGAGGCTTGTGCAAACACCATCTGGCATATCTTATCAGAAAAGCTTTCCTCGCTGCTGGCACAGAAGTGAAGGTGCTTTAAAGTTCCTGGGAGGTACAAAAGCAGCAGGCTGGCACTACTACTAACCAGACACTGCCCAAAAACACCTTGGCTGAGAGTACAGCTAATGGGACACCCCACAGCTTATGCTAACCTTCCATGTGTTTGAATGACAGACTCTTCAAGCCGAGCGCCTCAGAAACCTCAAGCGACCACACTTCTGCTGCTTCCTCAAAGGACAAGAGGAGTGGGGAGACCTGACCCCTCAGAAGGCACCCATCTGCAGGTCAGCGACCCTCGCTGGAAGGGAAACACCAAACGCAAATGTCTTTACTCCTCTATCCCTGACATACTTATTTGAAAAGCAACATCCTTGGAAACATAATGTCATCAGCTGGGGTTAAACATTCGGCTCTTAAAAGAAAGCCCAGCGCTGGCACTTCCATCATTTGCACCAGCAGCACAGCTGAGTCCTCTAAGTCTTTCAATGGATTAGAATGAGATTTTAAATAGTAAAGGTTTTAGGTGATACCACATGGGCTGCACTGTCTTTTCAGGAGAATAAATGTCAATGCATCAAAAGATTTATTACCATTCTTTAGAAAGCGCAAGAAAGATTCTGGAACTATATTTATTTTAAGTAACAAGAAGGAAAATAAGTTGTTGTATTACAGCATTCACAAAAACCACATTGCTCAAGGGAAGTGATAAATTCATGACTGTAGTATCCTGTATGTGAGTAGTATCCTTTTGTTATTCAAAAAAAGAAAAGGAAAAGGAAATGAATGATAGTGGGCTCTTTGTGAGAAAAAAGGATTTCATTATTGCTTTTGACTTTATTTCTGCCACTTAAGCCTGTTTGCACTGTGTTGCCTACATGCAGCAGCTGCACCATTAACCTTGTATAAAAGACATAGCCTTCCGTCTAAAATGAGACAAATAAATTTTGTGTCCACAACCACAGGTGTCCTAACACACAGCTGAAACAGTGTCAAGCCACTGGTCACAACCAAGACGTTTCTCTTTGATCCCTTCCCACAAACCACAGTAATCGGCTGAATGGCCTCATCTCACCAATGGGAGTTTCTCATGCCATGCTGAAAAGCGGAACTGAGTCTCACCACTTATGGGGATAACAAGTGCTTGAAGTCACGGATTTAAAATGCTTCTCTCTATATATAAAGATTTGGGTAATTCCTAAATTGCACTTATTCCCCAGGATTTTAACCATGGGATTGTTCTCAGCCCTCCCAGAGTAAGTCTCCATTTTTTCCAGACTAAACCAAAGCAGTCATCCATCAGAGCATCCCCCAAACTTCCCACACGAATTCCCCTCTCCTTGTGAGGAGTCTTCAAATTCTACAGGAGGTCTCAGCATGAGTAACTGCAGGAGCCACACACAGTACTCATTTACAGAACTGCATCTCTAAGGTAAGGGGGAGGGAACTTTGTCTACTGCAATTCCTGCCTTAGGAACCAGTTCTGCCTAGAAAAGGAAGTGGGACTGGAGAGTATGCTCTAACCTTGAGGAAATGTAAAACTTATTGCCTGGTACTCACAGAATTGATTATCCCTTTAAGTGCTTGGAATCCTCCAGTGACAGGGAAGACTTGCTCTTTCACATCAGCAATTCTTTCCAGCTTTGGAGAGAAAATGCATGCAAACACGTGAATCATCTGGCAAACTAAATTCATCACACTGTTTTACACCCTTAAAATTTAAATGGATATCTAAAAGCAACCCTCATAAACTCTGTGAAAAGAAGGAAACTTTAGAGCTCTCTCACCACTAACTCAGAGTTTTCTCAACTGGAGGACCTACCACGGCCTACTGCAACTAACAAAATGGCGCCTAGTCACCGTGGCAAACACTACACTGAAGAAACCTTTCAGGGCCTGTATCTTGGCAGTGATTTTCTAACTCTGTCCAGAATTACCTTCCCTGTTTGCTCTGCCTTTCACTAAAAACCCTTTCTCTGCATCTTCTGCAGGAAGGAGCCTTTTAGGAACCTCTTGTGCATGTCTTTATTTAAGCCGCTTTGACAGAACAGGAGTAGCTACAGCCTTCACTGGGACACTGCAACTCTGGGAGAGTTTTCCAATGAAGGACATGAATCCCATGTTCTTTTCCTTATCCTAGGACTGTTACATATACACTGCTTGAATCTTGTCTATAGCTCCTCTGTTCATGTGATCAGCACCCTGACCTGGCTGCCATTCCAATGAGAGGGGCTTGCCTGCACCCTCTCAGTTGGCAGCTCCCAGTTAGAAAGGGGGTTTCCAACGAGTCTCCTTGGCAGTGAGCACAACACCCACATGTTCTATTTATGTCCATGTACACAACTGAGTGTGTTTCCTGAGCCAGAGAAGACATTACACTGTCTAATGGAAGTAAAATTAAATTTCCCCACTACTTAACATTAACTCTAAAACCCTGGGATGAGGTGCTGCCTAGTACTCTAAAATAATAATGTTCTTATTCTTACCTGTTCTTGTTCAAAATCCTGGACACCAACACAGTAAACTCTTGCTCCCAGCTCTCTGGATTTTCTTGCCTATGGTGTCATAGAACAGAGAAATAAGCATTTTTTTGGTTCAACAGGCAGCACTCAAGCTCTGCAGAGCATGACACATATTTCCAGCTGGTGCTCACCTCTTTCTCTGCATACAAGGGAATCTGACCGTCCAGCTTGCCATCAGTCAGTGCAATGATGATACTGGAGAACCTCGAGGCTCCTTGCTTCGCAATTTGCATGTTGGCCTGAAACAACAACAACCAAACTTATCCATCTGAATAAACTACACCTCAGTTTTTAACCATGATGCATCTTCTCAGCATCTAATACATCTGAAATAACACTCAGCCTCACCGTCAAATCTCTCTCTCATGACAATCCTCTGCCTCCCTCGAACTCCTCACTACCAGCAGGGAAATCCCTCATCAGTCCTTTACAGCCACCACTGAGCCAATCTCCAAAGCACTGGGGTCACTGACCCATCAACCCTTGCCAACACCCAGTTCTTCCGGGACAGATCTCTTCAAATCCACTGTTAGGATTTTCTCTGCTACCCCCAGATTTCAAACGCAGTCAGTAGGTTCCAACACATAAAAAGAATGGTTTAAAACTATTTTTTTTTTTTCTAAACAGCAACAAAAGGCTCTTTGCCCAGCTTTTCAGTGCGTCGATCCTAGTTACAAACATGGCTCTAGAACCATACAGGAAGAACTGATTTGTCTGCTACAGTGAAAGCTTAGATCCTCACTTAAGGGCCAGGGCTTTCATCAAAACTGCATTACTTGAACTATGAAAATACAAGCAGCTGGGAACTCCGTAATTAAGACAGTCCAAAATGAAGAGCATTTGTCTCACAAATGCTGCTCTGTGCTGTAAACTCTCCCCAAGGAGAGCGCTCTGGAAGGCAACGCAAGCTCTGCAGCCCTACCGAGGGCTGTGTGACTATTTACCATGTCATTGGGATGCTGGGTGAGCTCTGATATCCACGACACAGAGCTGTGCTCTGTGGGAAGAAGCAAGTCAGAGAAATTCCATATAGTAAATTGCTGTGACAGCTAATCATCTTCTGCATGGGACTTGCAGGGTGTCTGAGCAACCCTGGGACCACTTAGGCAACCAGAAAGATTTGCACCTAACAGACTGAGGTGTACAATCAATCTATTTATGTTACAGGTTGTTACCCCAAGGGTGAGAACAGAGGATGTGTTGATTGCAAGAAGATGAGTAAAACCTACCTGTTTTAGTCCTTCATGTATATATGTCTCACCTGCTGGTGTCACCTCCTCCAGATCCTTAAGACCTTTCTTGATTTTCTCTCTGTGAACAAAAAAAAAGGTAAGAGACTGTTAGTGCGACCTGAAGTGGGGAAATAGTGTAATTTATCAATTGAAAAGAAGTATTTGTCCTCAAGAACTGAAATGAAAAGCTGTAAATTAGAGCCTTTAGCTAGGATCCCACATGGAGGCAGATTGTGTATTCGTGACAGAAGTGGCATTGTGGGAACGGGTATTTCAGACCTATGTGACACAATACGTTTCAGTGAGTCAAAAAGCTGGGATCAAGGAAAATGTTCAGGTGGAGCATACTGCAAAGAGGTGGCAAAGCCTCAGCATTACATAGACCAGTGGAAATTCTGTTACATTAGGTCTATTTTGCTACTTTAAACCAACTTTGCTTCCACTCACACTGCAATCAAAGAAGAAATCCCCTAAAATAGTAGTTCTATATCGACAGAAATCTTCCAGGCCAACATGCATGAATTTAATCGTGTATAACTGAACTGTGATAATTAAAACCTTTGCCCTTAAGACAATATCAATAGGCAAATGCAGCATTTGCAAGACACTTTTTGTGCCCATGGGAAAAGAGCGGGATTGAGGACACTTGTTAATTTTTAACTGCCACTACCTTTCTGTGTGACCTTTCATAAGACATCACACACAGGTCCACAGCTCACATAGATGTAACAGCAGAATACATCTGCACCATGATTTCTCACGAGCAGTACAGCAGATCCATCTGTAAGATGCTCACTAACTATGGGGATGAAAGGGGAGAAGTCGATAGACAGCACCACAGGAATTACTTCCAGTGAAATCAGCACAAGTGGGGGGAACAAAGGCAGAGAGGCTATGGAAAGAATCAAGTATGGAGGGTCTTCATTCTTCTGCAAGCCCAGTTTCAGTGCAGTCCATGGCAAGTCATGCTACCAAAGGACAAGTGAAAACTAAGAAGGGGCAAAATTTGGGCCAGAATATATAGAACACTCTAACAAATCTAGGTGAGAAAGAAGAACCCAGCAGGGGTGAGGAGATGGAAGGAAAATACATCGGGGGATGCGTGAAAGCTTTCCTTAGGCCAGACCAAATGAGAAAGAATACATATGCCACACTGCCTGAATGCCACCCACTCGTCATTTGTTCCGCGGATGGGCTTCCTCTATGTTTAGCAGCTCTGTTTCAAAGTACAATCCATAGCTGGAATAAGCTTCCCATCACAGGATCCACTGATACAATCAGGGAGGAGAGGGAATAAAAGAGAAATGTGGCATTGAATGTATGGAACAAGTTATGTAAGATAATGCAATCTGTTTGATCCAAATATTTTACATTCAGCATCTATAGAAACAACTTTCAAGTGATTATGTACGAACGCAGATTATAAACCACAGAGTTAGTGCTTGCCAGAAATGAGTGGCAGCACATCACAGGCGTTAGTGCTCTGCTGCCAAGAAACAAGCAGCAACTCAAGTCCCAGTTTTCTGAAACAGATTTCATTTTGCAAAAATAGCTTTTGTACAATCAGTTCGGTTTTATTTATCTGCAATGTCTTGTGACCCAGTCGCACAGCAATCTCTGGTGGTGCCAGGCCTCTGCCTACAAGGGGTTCCAGGACAACCTTTGGTGGCATGAGTTTTTTTTAGCTGCATTTAATCAGGCACCATCTCTTTCCCTCAGGGCACAGCTGCACTAGAGAGACCTAGCCACATGTGAACTAGCTCCACGCATTCTCCAAGCTGGTCAAGTGCAAACGGGTCCTGGTCTGGATGTCAGAAGGCCGGGGTGGATGCAGGACTTAGGGCCCCAGCGGCAGCAGGAGAGGTGGGCTCCGTCACGCTAAAACTCACCCCTGGCTGGTTTGGAGGCTGGGCACAGGAGCTCATGCCTGCCTGCCCTGTCCTGCTAATGGGACTCAGCAGTCAACCAGCCACAGCACTCAGGACCCCCCATTCCTGGTCCTCAGTGAGCTCACTACTTCCCCTTCTCTAGTTTCCGTAAGGCTTTTTTGTAGCCACGGAAATCCCCAGGGAAGTTCTGGTTGTGTAACTCATCTGTACTGTGACTGCAGAGCCCTGCCCTCAGCCTGCGTGCCGGGACATCCCACAGCACAGCCCAGGAACACTACCAAAGGCTGAGGGCCGCTGGCTTTGTGGTGCAAGTCAGAAAAGGAAGGGAGGTGCAAGAGGCAAAACGGAATCAGCAACTTGCAGCCTCTCTGTGTTTGGGCTGAGTAAGTGCAAATTTAATATCTTTTCCCCACTCAGCATATGCGCTGCAGCCCATTTCTGTGTTTTAGCACAGGCACGACTAAATTTTAATAGCTACCCCGTCTGTTCTCTCTCTAAGCTGTGTAACTGCCTCAGACAGCAGTAGCCAGGCAAACACAGCTGTTAATGTCCACGCAGATTCCAGAATGGGCGTTCTTAGCTCCTCTGGTTGGAGGCAGTATCCTGCATGTCTTTCCCATGTTGTGTTCCACCTACTGAAGTGCTGGAATCTTGAATTATCTCAATGTGTTGAGCGTACGAGCACCAGCCGGAGATGGTGGCTCTCACTGAGCATGTATTTACGGTGAGAAGTGAGGCCGTGTGCTGCAAGGCAACAGGCTCATCTCTAACAAACGAAGGCAAACAAAACAGGTACTTGGGGTTTGCTGCTAAGAAGGACGTACGGTAAACAGGAAAACACAGCAACGTGTCAGTGAAACCAAGAGGAGGAAGTGTTTCTGACAAGAAGAGGGATGGCTCCATCCCTGACACAGCAAGCTGTCGTACTGGTGAAAGGAAACCCTGCACGAGCCTCCTCAGATGCGTCATTTGGAGGAGGCTCATGCCTTCTAGGCCTCTTAAATACTACAATGCGTTGATTCAATTATAATAATTACTCTGCTTCAAACCTGAAGCCTCCTGCACCGGCTCCAGATGGAAACCGCATCAGTGGCCAACTCTGCTGCCCTTGATACACCCAGCAGAACACACTCTCTGCGGATGAGTCTGTTTTGGCAAGCTGCTTTGGGCCCAAGCGCGGGGGTAGCTCGCATGACTGAGGCTCCAAGTGTGTCTGTCTCTTACACGTCCCTGTGAAACCAGGAGCAGTCAGTGCACCACTGGATGAGGGACAAGGACGGTAGGGTTGGTCATGGGCCAGGTACTCAAGCTTCCTGCCTGTCCACCTTCGCTAACACAATCTCTCTTTATCTGCAGGAGTTTCACCCAGGCAGAGGCAGCAGGGCTCATCCTGGCCACTGGCACTCGTCAGTGCTGCCAAAGCAGGCTCAGAGAAACCTGGACTGCTGCTGGCCAGCACAGCTTGCCAAAAAAGAACAAAGGTGACTTCACGCCAGCTGGACGGTATTCCTGAGTGTATCCACTGTCCCAAACCACTTGCTTTCCAACACTGAGCCCCAAAGGTGAGCGCACTGATCTTTGTTTACCACTCATTACACCGTTTCCAGCTGAACTTCACAAATGTGTGTTTCAAATGGGCTTTAACCATGGTGAGAAGGTTTTTCCATCTGGATGCTGTTGTTATTCTATGGATTTATTATAGCACTGTGTGTACTGTGATTAACAATGACTTCTCTTTCCAGAGTTAGTCACGGAGCACTGTTCACACTCACAAAATATTTGGGAATTTGGGGGCTTCAGCGCTATGCTGTGGCTTTCTTTATATCCACAGCTTTACTGTGCAGTAAACCCAGCAAGAACTTTGTGCAAACAATCAGAAGCCTGAGGCTTTCCAAACAAAAAATACTGTCCTACTTTGATCTAACTGCTGGGAAGAAATTGTGGTTTCCTGACATTTGGGAATTAGCAAGTAAGCCAGGGCAAAATCATGCCTGCAAGTCCAAAGTGCACGTAACAAACCAAGGCCATAATATCCCATAACCACCCCCACAAACACCCATCCCCAGAACTGCACTGTGCTTAGTATCCTTATCTTCTGTTGGGAACAACAGGGACCAGACAGTCTCAGTATTTCTCTTCTGTTGACTTCTTTAATATTTTAAAGGACAGCTGCTCCAACTGTATCTACCTATCCTTACCTATGTACATATGGTCACAGTTACCAATCTCCTTCTCCCGTCTCCTTGTAACTCCTCCTGAACAAAAAGGGTGACCCTTGCCTTCCCCTGACACACTCACAAGAGCAGCAGCCAACCCTGAACTAGAGCCAAGTGTCCCAGGGGAACCCCCTAGAACCACAGAGGTTCTTTTCTGTGCTTTACATGAGGCTTCTGAGAAAAATACGATTCTGTCTGTGGCTCCAAGTGTGCCACAGACAGGCCATGAGAAAGGCGCTTGTGTCCCCGTGGCGGGGCTCCAGCATCGTGCCCAGCATTTCAAGTGATCTGTGTGCTATCAGTGCTGCCTCTCAGGCTTGATAAGGAACACGCCACTGACAGCCTATTGAAATGGAGAGAAAGGACCTCACTGACTTCAGCAGGCCTCAGAACAGGCTCAAGTGTCCTCTCCTGACCCCTCTCAAGCCATCTGGAAAAATGGCTTATAATCTGGTCTCTGCCCACAGAGAGCAGATCTGGTATCCCAGTCCGGACAGGGGTAAGTGGCTGTTCTCAAGTCAGACCACTTTTTAAATGCTAAAACAGGAGGGGCTCAGAATTGAGTTTTTAGACATCTCGGATGTCAGCTAAGTTTCTGTAGTGTGACACGTCTGTTGCCAATGACAGGTCTTTTCAGGAAGTCTTATACTTGCTGTTATGTATTATTTAAAACAAATCAACCCACAGCAGAAGTAACCAACTACAGCGCACCACATTTTGCACTGACCCTACTGATGTGAGCAGGAAGCAAGGACCACCTCACTTCCACCCTGCCACAGTTCTATGGAATGATCCCTAAATGGTTTACCCACATGTTCAAAACCCAGAAGGCTGTGACTGCAGTAGTTTCTGGACAGAAGGGAGAGAGCAGAGGTCGTGTTGGTTCTGAAAAGGCTGAGAGGACACCTAAGGATTCTGACAGCAATGCCACTGTCCTCTGCTGAGAGCACTCGTTTCACAAGACCATTTCCCAGTTTCTGTGAGTTCATTAATTACTTTTGCAACATTCTCTTCTCTACCTGTTTCTCCTCCTTCTGTTTCCCCCACCCACCCCTAAGCTGGCCTAACTGCTAATCCTGACTTGCTTTAGAAACCAGAGCAAGCAGCCTTGAATTCCAAAGCCTTTGAAACCATCCACCGAAAGTTCAGGCACATCTGTACATTACTACAGTGCCAGAAAGACCTCACACCCTTCCAGTGGCACCAACTCCACTGTCTAAAACAGATTCTGAAGTCCAGATTAGGAAACACAAAACAAAATACCTACCTTATGTGAGAATATGGGAAACATTTATTTACCATTTTCTGCTTTTCCTAGTCAAGAAAAAATCCTGATAATCATTCTAGGGACGCTGCTTTACAAAAGGAAATGGAAGAATCATTCTTGTGCTGTGCCAAGAGAGATAGAGAGTCACAGAGATGAAAACATTACTGGTAGTTTTTCTAGGATTTGTTTCCCGTCATTCCTCTCCTTCCTTTTTTATGAGGCTATCCAGTGATACGTCACAAAATTAAATCAGCTCTGCGGGGAGGTTTCATGACTAGCCACCACTTGGAGGTATCAGTCGTCGTTCCGCATCTGTTACTGATCCTCTGATTCAGTATGGGCACAGGGAAGGGAGCGAGGGAGGGAATTAAAACAGTAGTGCACTAACCTGTCTCCAGTTAGCGGCATAATGACGTGTGCCTGGGTGGAAAACACGATAAACGACAATCTCATCTTGGGGCTTTAGAAAAGGGAGAGAAGGCAAAAACACATTTCAGAGAAATGTACAAATGCACAGCATTTCATTCACTTATTCAGGTTTCATGCACATGATCTTTATTCTCCAGCTTCCTAGGAACGTACTTTTGATCTACAAACCCAAAATGAGAGCAGTTTAAAGGATTTTTGCCCATCTTTTCCTTTCCACACATAGAAAGTAACACACATCCTTTGCTATTGTCAGGGCCACTGGTTCCCTCCTGCTCCCCTGGGTACTAACCAGACACATTTCCCATCTTTGAAACTGACCCCGTCCATTTCCCCTTTGCTTTCAGGATGACACAATGTCTGTTTCCAACTCTGCTTTTTGTTTATCAGATCCTCCCAGCCGCAGGACCAGTACCTACTGATTGTCTCAGCCCCGACAGAGCAGCATGCAGACCCCGCAAGAGTGAGACTGGGTTTGCTTCTCTGACCAGAGAGTTGTGAGACCTGAAAACTTCTCCCCTAAAAGTATCCAGGGAAAAGTCATGGTAAAAAGTAAATCTGTATGAATTGATTTTATTAAGGCATTCAATCCTTTTTTCTTTTTTAATTTATCTTTAAGAAGGTCACCTGTGTTTGCACAAGGTTACAGAAAATCATTTTTAATTAGCAGTGGAAAATGCTTAAGAGTTGCCTGATGCTCTCGAGGCCCAAGACAGGAACTTTCCCAAGGCAAGGTGTAACATCTCTCCTGCATGATTTTAAATTTTATTCATCACAATTTTAATACAGTCAGTATCTTTGTAATTCACTATATATAAGTGTCAGCATTAATTAATCAGGTTAAGGTTAGGAAGGACTTAACACTTTTAAAGCTGAATGACCATATGTTTTCAGTTCACTGGTGTCAATGGTGCAACTTCAAATTACTGACATCAAGGGAATGTAAGTACTGCAACTCAGCACAGAACTGCACAGACCTTGGATTTAAGATCCAGGCTCGTAGTCTATCCATAATGGCTCTGAATACCAAAATGTGAGATGTTCAAAATTAAATCAGAATCAAAACCAAGGGATTACCATGCTTTTGAGCTGCCAAGTACTTGCAATCCCAGCCTCTGGTAATTGCATCACTGCCTACTGAGATTACCATGAGACTTCCCAGTTGGAGATGCACCTCCGCATGCAATGCCCTCCCAGTTATGTTTCAGCCAACTTCTCTTCAGGGTTCCCACAGAACCGTTCTCTCCACAAGCCAGCCTGTCCAGGCCTCCTCTGTGAGCGCTCAGACACTGGGATGGGAATGCAGCCAGACCTCCATACGAGTGTTGCAAGAGGGAGTGTCGGTTGGCTGGAGAAGACACCAAACTGAAAGATTTCCACTGAACAAGCACCATCCTCTCAGGGGGGCAAATGTTTTACCACCTACCCAAACAAGTCCTGCTTTGGTGTCAGGTTTTTTCCCTTTTTTTTTTTTTTAAATTTCAGAGCTTACAAAACAACTTTCAAAAGCTTCTGTCGTCCCCTTGAAAGAAGTTTTACGTAAGTTGACAGAAGATGTGCTCTTGACAAGATGAAAAAAAGCAATATTTAATTCTAAATGCTTAAGGGTATCCTTTATTAGCAAGCCAAGATCACAACTGAACTCTGCACTTGGTTTTCCTTAGCAAAACCTACCACACCATCTCTGCCTGTGTATGGTGGGGGATTCCTTTGGCTTATTCTGGGTTTTGTTGTACGGTTTTTCAAAGCAAAGCACTGCAATCCTCAGCGGTTTGTACAGAGCAGTCTGCCAGGATTTACAGCAGCTCTTTCAAGAGGACGTGCCCGACAACACTGCTGACAGTAACTAAGTCGATTATATGTAAGTACAACAAATGCACTGTTACATGGCACGGGCTTCCTCTGCATTTGAGCTTTAACACTGCTCTCTTCCTTTTGACCTGCACTGTATATTTACACATATGTAAACATGTGTTCAGACTGCTCCTTTATACAGATCTCTAAACACGGGATTTGAGCAGTACCCCACCAGAAATTAGGCACATGGTATATTGAAAAACAAGTTAAAAAAACCATCAAATCACGTCTGCGAGTCATTTAAGAGATTTAAGTATTTAAAGACGCATATTGTCACCTTTTTGCTGAGCTCCAGGCACAAGAAAATAAAGCACAAGCTTCCAATATTTTCCAGCAATTTGGGTCTTAGAAGACAAACTTTTAATGAGTTTGTGAAACACGTCCCCTGAGCTTGCA